>MU826350.1:6698876-7029470 GCA_029204205.1 Desmophyllum pertusum
TTTGATTACTGTCGAAAACCGCTGGGTTTTGATCATGTGACGCAAATTCGGCCTGCTGATTCACTAATAAAACATACCAAAATAGGGTGGTATATCACGGTAAAATCCGGTGGAAGATGTATCAAAAGGTGTCGTGTTCTACCATGTAGATTATCGAGTATTTATCAAGACTCTTATCGACTATTAATGCACTGTATAGAGGTAAAACCTTACAAGCTGTATCTTTCAACTTGATTTAGTCAAGCAGACCATCTCTAAGGCTATAATTTTCGGCGTGGTTATTTTTAACGTAAAATGCCATCCGCTCACCATGGTGTCCAATACAACAAACGGATAATTCATTTAATTTAGTTTGACTAATTCGATCTTCGAATATACAGAACGATTCAGTTGTAATTTCACGGAAATTATAAATTTGCTTAATGTGTGTACATGATGTACTTCAATGTAAATTACGTTTCTCGAACTCCCGCTATAAACTCCAATGAATTTTCCCTTCAGGTCATTTCCTTACTAATTTTATCCTCAATAACACAAACGAGTTCTTCACTATTTCCCTTGAAGGTTCGAGTTATCGGGAGTCAACTGTATTTCCCGGCCACTTAAAACCTATAAAGCAGTGACACCAGCGTGGTTACCTTTAGCTGAGTACACTCTGCGTCAACTCTGCGTACTTTGCTACTATAAAATTATGGAACAACCTGCCTGACTTTGTAAGATCTCTAGCTAGCTATAAAGACTTTAGTTAATTCTCATTATTTTTATATCCATACTGATCACAATGCGTGTGAGTTGGCAGGTATAACATCTTATACATTTTATAGTAGTCATATAGCTTTATAATTTTTAGACTTTTTATAAAGATACCAACATGTAAATATTTTAATTTATCTTTTTGTTATTTTGTGGCATAACTAGCTGGTGCTTCCCTGCAGAATTTACTCGTCAAGTCTGTATACCAGTAGGACGCACCGTGTAAATAAAGTGTAAATAAAACTATCATCTGTTGTAAACGGGATATCTTAGCCACAATAAACTGTTAAAGACAACGTCTAACATAATAATAATATAATAATAGCTTAGTTAAGAATCACCTTTAAAATGAGAAACCAGTGATTTTATAATGATTTTGAATAAAAAAACATAAATGAGATAAAATTTATAAAGGTTAAATTCGCGCCTATAAATAAAAGATGAGCCTTACCGCCCTTTAATTGGAATAAAATATTATTTTTGTATGGGACATAGGAAACGATTATTTTATCGTTTACTTTTTATCTTAGGTCATATTTGTGGTCTACGGCCTTTTGAATAAAACGCCTACACGGGTGAGATTCGGACTCTACAATATATGCTGGTATGCGAACTTAGTAAGATTCGTGGAACTCCTGTATATGGTCCTATATCGTTTTTTCAGGTATCGTGGTAGAACACGATGCAGCGTCTTGTAAACACCTCTTCACCATGCTTTTTACATAAGTGTTCCATTTCAGATCGCTTTGCACGTTTACACTAAGTAGTTTAAACGCGTGCAGTGACTCTCTCAAGCTCCGTGCCTCCGATGCTGACAGGTGAAGGGGCTACTGGCAGGACGTCTTGAAACTTGTCCAAAGCTTTTGTTTTGGGGGTTTAGTACCATTTTGTTTTCGTCAGCCCTACACGCGATTCATGACTTCTTGCCGAATATTTAAACAAAGTCTAAGTTAGACGAATGAAGCTAAACGGAGTCTAAAGTGCAATTACAACGTGAATAATGTTTAAAAAACTATCTGAACTGCTAGATTAGTAATTAATTATGAAGAAACTATGCAACTAACTATTGAAGGAAACTCAGTAATTTCCTGGAAAACTAGAAATATCTACACTACTTAAGATATTTTATCTATAGACAATAATGGCAATTTCCATTCGCTATTTGAAATTAGTAAATGGTTTCTGTTTTACCTTTTAATATGCCGGAAAAGAAAAATCTTTAATCCTGTCATAAATGCGTTGCAAACATGAACTACCAACTAATCTTTGGAAAAAACGACAACTTGCCTACAGCGACAAAAAAAAATCGGATTGATTTGGTCAGTCTAAATCGTTGATGAAATTTTTATCCTCGTATTCTTCTAGACGATTTACTGTTATATACTAAGAAAGAGAACAGCTGATATAAGTGAAAGGATAGAAACGTAAGCATTAATTGCATTAGTAATTAGTCATGTTCATCAAGACTGTTCATGTGTGAGCTTTTTCCCAAAAACCCCCACAACACTTATTTCCTTTTTCTTAACTCAAAATATGTTAACAATTTAAGGATACATCATGTATTTAAATTTGTTTTAAATTTGACAGCATACAGTCTCTCAAACTATCCCAGTATTGAAAATGTTTACCCACTTACCGGCAGTCCACTATATTGAAGTACAGTTCAGTGAGTTTTAGACTACACGAAATAACATGAACGTTTGAAAGCATACAGTCTCTCAAACTGTCCCAGTATTGAAAATGTTTACCCGCTTTACTTTATCATGAGATAATTCTTGGCCATAGCAATACCGGCAGTCCACAATGGTAACACATTTTAAAATGTTCTTGCAGAATCGATACATAATATTGAAGTATAGTTCAGTGAGTTATTTAAAATCCGAAGGTTTGTAATGGGAACCACAGAATAGCTGAAAATAGATATTTTAATTCATTGGCGATAAAGTGTAATGACTTGTTCAGACAAAAGACACTGGTTCGTTCTTGACTATTTCCTACGGGAAAGGTTTTAATAACGAGGGAAAATTTAATGCCATAGCTTAAATAGGAAGCATATTACGAATCAAGAGTTAATATGTGAGTGTGTGCAGTGTGCGGAAGGTCATAGGTTCGACTCCTGTTGGGGGAACTCGGAATTTTTTTCCGAGTAGCTTGTGTCACTGACAGAATAATATCTTTCTCAAGAGTTAATATCTATCCCGGCTAAAACATGAAAAGCGCAGTGAGATAGAGCTTTATGCCGTCAGTTTCAGAGAAAGGTGGATTTTTTGCTAGCGCTGGCTCTTAGACACATGGTGAGAAAAACGCCATTTTAGCACAATCTCACCACATAAAAATAAGGCCATAAAGTTGCAATTATTTTTGGACTACCGAAGTAACGTGAACCTCATTCCCGACGGTTCTCTCATCTCGCCAACTGCCCAAGTATTGGAAATTCTTAAGTGATACTGTGTATGCAATAGGTCTTGGCCCTAACAATGCCTGCATACCAAAAAGTAGTTTTGCTGGAATGGTGGAGTATATTGAAAGATTATTGGAAACGTTACTTTAAAACATTCTTAAGATATACAACAGGGGATATGCAATAAAAAATTAGAGGCAGAGTGAAAAGAGACTGGGTCGCTTACTATTTCCTTTCCTACGATCTTCATGATTACCGTCATTAACTGTACAGATACGAATTTTTGCAGTGCCTACTTGTAGCTCGCATCAACATTTTAACCCTCGTGAAATGTAACTAGTTCAAGTATTTTACTCAGTTCCCGTAGTTCTTATAGTTCGTGTATTTCTTGTAGTTTCTGTAGTTTCTATAGTTCTTGTAGTTCTTGTAGTTTGTGTAGTTCTTGTGTTTCCTGTAGTTGTTGTAGTTCGTGACGCTTTACGAGATAGAAATGCAAGAACTACAAGAACTACATACAGGAACTAGAAGGCGAACTACAGGAACCGGCTACAGGAACTACAAGGACTACAGGAACTACAGACGAACTACAAGAACTACAGAAACTACAGGAACTATACACAAACTACATGAACTACAGGAATTACAAGGACTACAGGAACTACAGGGACTACAACTGGAACTACACGAACTACACGAACTACTAGAACTACAAGAACTACATAAACTACGGGAACTACACAAACTACGGGATCCGGAACTACAGGAACTATTAAAAAATGACCGTGTACTGAGCTTTTGTACGGGCCCGCCGAATAAAGTGACCGTAATGACGAGGCGGCCGTATTAACGGGGTGGCCCTAAGGCGGGGTTTCACTGTATTAAATAATACGATTTAACCACTTTACGAAACAAGATGTTTAATTAGGTGGAATTAACTTCTTTGATTGAAACATAACTTGTTGAAAAACGTCTTGAGATAGATCTCCATGCTGATTGTTGGAGACAAGGGCGGATTTTCATTTGCTATCGGTGCTTCTTAGACACATGGTGAAAACGACGCCATTTTAGCACAATCTCACCACATAAAAATAAGGCCATAAATTTGTAATGACTTTTAGACTACACGAAATAACATGAACGTTTGAAAGCATACAGTCTCTCAAACTGTCCCAGTATTGAAAATGTTTACCCGCTTTACTTTATCATGAGATAATTCTTGGCCGCCATAGCAATACCGGCAGTCAGTCCACAATGGTAACACATTAATGTTCTTGCATGCAGAATCGATACATAATATTGAAGTACAGTTCAGTGAGTTATTTAAAATCCGAAGGTTTGTAATGGGAACCACAGAATAGCTGTAAATAGATATATTTAGAGCGATAGAGTGTAATGACTTGTTCAGACAAAAGACACTGGTTCGTTCCTGGCTATTTCCTACGGGAAAGGTTTTAATAACGAGGGAAAATTTAATACCATAGCTTAAATAGGAAGCATATTACGAAGCAAGAGTTGAAACATGACTTTTTGAAAAGCGCTGTGAGATAGAGTTTCATATATGCCGTCGGTTTCAGAGAAGGGTGGATTTTCATTTGTTTGCGCTGGCTCTTAGACACATGGTGAGAAACACCCATTTTAGCACAATCTCACCACGTAAAAATAAGGCCATAAAGTTGCAATTATTTTTGGACTACCCGAAATAACGTGAGCCTCATTCGCCCGACGGTTCTCTCATCTCGCAAACTGCCCAAGTATTGGAAATTTTTAAGTGATACTGTGTATGCAATAGGTCTTGGCCCTAACAATGCCTGCATACCACAAAGTAGTTTTGCTCGAATATATTGAAAGATTATTGGAAACGTTACTTTAAAACACTCTTAAGATATACAACAGGGGATATACAATAAAAAATTAGAGGCAGAGTGAAAAGAGACTGGGTCGCTTACTATTTCCTTTCCTACGATCTTCATGATTACCGTCATTAATACAGATACGAATTTTTGCAGTGCCTACTTGTAGCTCGCATCAACTTTTTAACCCTCGTGAAATGTAACTAGTTCAAGTATTTTACTCAGTTCCTGTAGTTCTTATAGTTCGTGTATTTCTTGTAGTTTCTGTAGTTTCTATAGTTCTTGTAGTTCTTGTAGTTCTTGTAGTTTGTGTAGTTCTTGTAGTTCGTGACGCTTTACGAGATAGAAATGCAAGAACTACAAGAACTACAGGAACTAGAAGGCGAACCACAGGAACCGGCTACAGGAACTACAAGGACTACAGAAACTACAGACGAACTACAAGAACTACAGAAACTACAGGAACTATACACAAACTACATGAACTACAGAAATTACAGGGACTACTGGAACTACAGGGACTACAACTGGAACTACACGAACTACTAGAACTACATAAACTACGGGAACTACACAAACTACGGGATCCGGAACCGCTACAGGAACTAATAAAAAATTACCGTGTACTGAGCTTTTGTACGGGCCCGCCGAATAAAGTGGCCGTAATGACGAGGTGGCCGTATTAACGGGGTGGCCCTAAGGCGGGGTTCCACTGTATTAAATAATACGATTTAACCACTTTACGAAACAAGATGTTTAATTAGGTGGAATTAACTTCTTTGATTGAAACATAAATTGTTGAAAAACGTCTTGAGATAGATCTCCATGCTGATTGTTGGAGACAAGGGCGGATTTTCATTTGCTATCGGTGCTTCTTAGACACATGGTGAAAACGACGCCATTTTAGCACAATATCACCACATAAAAATAAGGCCATAAAGTTGCAATTATTTTTCGACTACCCGAAATAACGTGAGCCTCATTCGCCCGACGGTTCTCTTATCTTGTAAAGTACCCATGTATTGCAAATTTTTAAGTGATACTGTGTATGCAATAGGTCTTGGCCCTAACAATGCCTGCATACCACAAAGTAGTTTTGCTGGAATGGTGGAGTATATTGAAGGATTATTGGAAACGTTACTTTAAAACACTCTTAAGATATACAATAAAAAATTAGAGGCAGAGTGAAAACTGAAGAGACTGGTTCGCTTACTATTTCTTTTCCTACGATCTTCATGATTACCGTCATGAATACACAGACACGAATGTAGTGCCTCGCATCAACTTTTTAACCCTCGTGAAATGTAACTAGTTCAGGTATTTTACTCACTTGCTGTAGTTCTTATTGTTCGTGTATTTCTTGTAGTTTCTGTAGTTTCTATAGTTCCAGTAGTTCCTGTAGTTCTTGTGTTTCCTGTAGTTGTTGTAGTTCGTGTCGTTTTACGAGATAGAAATTCAAGAACTACAAGAACTACAGTCGGTAACTGCAAGGCGGACTACAGCAACCGGCAACAGGAACTACAAGGACTACAGGAACTACAGACGAACTACAAGAACTACAGGGACTACAGGAACTACAACTGGAACTAATTTGTTTTTCTTCACATCTCGCCTCGAATAGCCCTGCTAATTTGCGGGAGGTGAAAATCTATGTATTTTACCCAAGACTTAATAAAGCTTGTTGTTGTAGTTGTAGAACTATACGAACTACGAAGAACTCAATAAACTACGGGACCTACAGGAACTAATAAAGAATGACTGTGGAATGAGCTTTTGTACGGGCCCGCCGAATAAAGTGGCCGTAATGACGAGGTGGCCGTATTAACGGGGTGGCCCTAAGGCGGGGTTCCACTGTATGCTTTACGAAGCAAGATGTTTAATTAGGTGGAATTAACTTCTTTGATTGAAACATAACTTGTTGAAAACACGTCTTGAGATAGATCTCCATGCTGATTGTTGGAGACAAGGGCGGATTTTCATTTGCTATCGGTGCTTCTAAGACACATGGTGAAAACGACGCCATTTTAGCACAATATCACCACATAAAAATAAGGCCATAAAGTTGCAATTATTTTTCGACTACCCGAAATAACGTGAGCCTCATTCGCCCGACGGTTCTCTTATCTTGTAAAGTACCCATGTATTGCAAATTTTTAAGTGATACTGTGTATGCAATAGGTCTTGGCCCTAACAATGCCTGCATACCACAAAGTAGTTTTGCTGGAATGGTGGAGTATGATATTGAAGGATTATTGGAAACGTTACTTTAAAACACTCTCAAGATATACAAGATATACAATAAAAAATTAGAGGCAGAGTGAAAAGAGACTGGGTCGCTTACTATTTCCTTTCCTACGATCTTCATGATTACCGTCATGAATACAGATACGAATGTAGTGCCTCGCATCAACTTTTTAACCCTCGTGAAATGTAACTAGTTCAAGTATTTTACTCAGTTCCTGTAGTTCTTATAGTTCGTGTATTTCTTGTAGTTTCTGTAGTTTCTATAGTTCTTGTAGTTCTTGTAGTTCTTGTAGTTTCTGTAGTTCTTGTAGTTCGTGACGCTTTACGAGATAGAAATGCAAGAACTACAAGAACTACAGGAACTAGAAGGCGAACTACAGGAACCGGCTACAGGAACTACAAGGACTACAGAAACTACAGACGAACTACAAGAACTACAGAAACTACAGGAACTATACACAAACTACATGAACTACAGGAATTACAGGGACTACTGGAACTACAGGGACTACAACTGGAACTACACGAACTACTAGAACTACATAAACTACGGGAACTACACAAACTACGGGATCCGGAACTACAGGAACTAATAAAAAATGACCGTGTACTGAGCTTTTGTACGGGCCCGCCGAATAAAGTGGCCGTAATGACGAGGTGGCCGTATTAACGGGGTGGCCCTAAGGCGGGGTTCCACTGTATTAAATAATACGATTTAACCACTTTACGAAACAAGATGTTTAATTAGGTGGAATTTTAAACTTCTTTGATTGAAACATAACTTGTTGAAAAACGTCTTGAGATAGATCTCCATGCTGATTGTTGGAGACAAGGGCGGATTTTCATTTGCTATCGGTGCTTCTTAGACACATTGTGAAAACGACGCCATTTTAGCACAATATCACCACATAAAAATAAGGCCATAAAGTTGCAATTATTTTTCGACTACCCGAAATAACGTGAGCCTCATTCGCCCGACGGTTCTCTTATCTTGGAAAGTACCCATGTATTGCAAATTTTTAAGTGATACTGTGTATGCAATAGGTCTTGGCCCTAACAATGCCTGCATACCACAAAGTAGTTTTGCTGGAATGGTGGAGTATGATATTGAAGGATTATTGGAAACGTTACTTTAAAACACTCTCAAGATATACAATAAAAAATTAGAGGCAGAGTGAAAAGAGACTGGGTCGCTTACTATTTCCTTTCCTACGATCTTCATGATTACCGTCATGAATACAGATACGAATGTAGTGCCTCGCATCAACTTTTTAACCCTCGTGAAATGTAACTAGTTCAAGTATTTTACTCAGTTCCTGTAGTTCTTATAGTTCGTGTATTTCTTGTAGTTTCTGTAGTTTCTATAGTTCCTGTAGTTCTTGTAGTTCTTGTAGTTTGCGTAGTTTGGGCCCGCCGAATAAAGTGGCCGTAATGACGAGGTGGCCGTATTAACGGGGTGGCCCTAAGGCGGGGTTCCACTGTATTAAATAATACCGATTTAACCACTTTACGAAGCAAGATGTTTAATTAGGTGGAATTAACTCTTCTTGGATTGAAACATAACTTGTTGAAAAACGTCTTGAGATAAAGCTCCATGGTGATTGTTCGAGAGAAGGGCGGATTTTCATTTGCTATCGGTATACTACCATGTGGTAATTTCAGTTCGTTTTCTATCATCTGTATTATTCTACGCTTATTGCAATACTGTAATGATTTATGGTCATACAAATAAAGCTTATTGTTGTTGTTGTTGTATCTCTGTTTTGTAGCCCCAAAACTAAGCAAGGTGGAGTTAAGATCGAAAAATAATGCACGACATGCCGAAAAGCGTCATGCTAGATAGAGTTTAATGCTGTCAGTTGGAGTAAAGCCGGAATGGATTTTCATTTTCATTTTCATGGTGAAAACACTCCCTTTTTAGTACAAGTTTAAACTGACTTACAGAGACAAAAGAGACCGGGAGAGAGACCGGGCAAAAATAAGGCCATTTTTTGTAAAGCAATTATTTTTGAACTACTGGTAGGGCAAAATATCACACTGGTTTTTCACATTGTTAATTATAGATACATTTTTCCAATTCCGAATGTTTGTAGGCGGTAGAGTGAAATGACTTGTCCAGAGAAAAGAGACCGGGTTGCTCACTATTTAATACGGGACGTCAGGTTACTAACGTGAGTATCAATCGAAAATGCTATAGTATAACTTAAAGTAGGCAAGATATCATGAAGAAAGATATTCTATCCGTCACAACAGGACTTGTTATATAGCTGGAGTTTCGTTGGACCTAACGCGCGCTCTCATTGGTTGGTTTTTGGTCACGTGGTATAGGCTAAATTAAAATGTAGCCCGCGCGGGCAACAATAAGTGGAACAGAATAACTTTTCGACAGAGGGTTGCGTGCTCATGGCATGCATGTGTTTACGTCATGACAGAAGGTGGTTTTATGAGTCACTAGTTGGGCAAGCGCGCGGGAAAAATCCGCTTGTGTATATTCGAGGATGTTTTAAAAATGGAGCCGCCGGTAAAGATGCGAAGCGTTTTTCAAACTTCTCAGCTGGTTTCTGAGGCACGTGCTTCAATCGGCAAAGTTCATCCAATTCGTGGATTTGTAGAGGTTTCTGTCCAATATCGTCAAGGTTCTATCAAAAAGTAGTTCTTCATCTCTTAGCGTGAAGGAGGTGACAATTTCTTCGTTGAAATATTGCAACAAAATTTTTGATGAATTGTTTGGAATGGTGGACGGTGTAGATAGCTGTATCTACTGTAGACGCTGTAGATAGCTGTACCTTAGGTGTCTTTTAATACCTAATGTCTTTGTCGTGGTACGCGTTTCTTGTTGTGGGGAGAGCATAGGTAAGGAAAAATGTATAAGCCCCTTCTCCCTTCTCTTTTAAGCCCCCCCCCCCCCCCCTCCGCCCCCCACCCACCCTCTTCCTTCACAACCAAAACAATAAAGACAGACTTATTTTTCGGTGCATTTTAACGTATAAATTCTGGCACACAAGTAATCATGAATATAACACTTCATTGATCAACATGCAATTTATGGATGACAGAAAGATATATTTTCATTTTTTATCGTTAGTTCTCAGGCCACATGGTGACGCCCTTTTTAACACAAGCTCACCACGTAAAAATGAGACAATAAAGTGCAGTTGTTTTCAGGAGTATGCAAAATAAGGTGAACCATTGGGACATCATACGGTCCACTCATCCATTATTGGAAAATCTTGGCCCTAACATTGTCTGCATCGATGCCACAAATTAATTTTGCACATAATGTCAATATTTAAAGTGTATAGGAAACGTCACTTTAAAACGCTGTAAGGCTAATAAATTGGTGGTAGGGTGAAATGATTTTTTTACTTTACATATGCAGTACTATTTTTAGATCTTTTTGCTAAAACTTGACATGTTGAAAAGCGTCGTAAGATAAAGCTTTATACTATCAATTTGAAAAAAGGACGTATTCTCATTTGCTATCGCTGGTTCTTAGGCACATGGTGAAAAACGCGTCATTTTAGCACAATCTCACCACATAAAAATAAGCTCATAAAGGGCAATTATATTTGCACTATCCGAAATGACGTGAACCTTTGACATCGTACGGTCGAAAATTTTACTCACTTTACTCTGTGAGATAATTCACCCTCATAGCTTCCCATATCAGTGCCGGCAGGGTACAATCGGTCACAAACTAGTTTTTCACATAAACGTATATATTGAAATTAGTTATTTCCAAATCCAAAGTTTTGTAGGAATCGCAGAAACGCTGTAAATATATATACTAGTATTAAAATTGGCGGTAGAGTGAAAAGACACTGCCGTTCACTGCCTTCACTATTTCCTATGGAAGTTTTTCGACTTAGTTAAAACTACCATAGCTTAAAGAAGGAAACATATTAAGAAGCAAGAGGTTTAATCCCGTGGTGTGAATATATCTTGTATTTTTATTGAACTGAGGTTTATGTTGCCAGTAGCATGTGAGAAGGATGGATTGTCATTTTGCTATCTTTGGTTCTTGGAGCACATGGTGAAAAACATTCCGTTTTTAGCACAACATCACCACGTAAAAATAAGGCCATTAGGAAAATGTTTTTGGACCATGCAAAACAACGTGAACCTTTGACATCGTACGGTACTCTCATCTCGCAAGCTGTCCTATTATTGAAGCCGAATTTTTAAGTAAAACTGTATGAAATAATTCTTGCCATAACGACCATAACAGTGCCGACGTACCAACTGAACAGGTCATAAAGTAGTTTCTCACCAAAAGTTAGTTCGATTTCCAAATCCGAAGGTTTGTAAGAGTCGTAAGAAACGGTGTAAAAGCTCGGATATATTAGTAAATGACAGGATTCCTTATACGTCAGTACACATGCATTTCAGTATACATTATGTATACTGTTTGAAACATGAAGTATACTGAAGGTACATGGAAGGTAGATATACGGATTTTTACAGTTGTGGCAGGATTCCGGGTAATACATTATGTATACTAGGAGAATCAAGAGGTATACTGAACTGAGGAAGAAAATATACGGATTCTTATACTTCATGAATAATGATTGACCTCTGGTCGTAGAAATAAATTAGAATTTGTAGTAGTCGTTGACCCATAATTTCTAAGAAACATTTCAACGTATATTTTAATGTTTGTGCACCCCCGTGATACATTTATAGAACTGCCTTCAATAGACTTCCTCATAAACAAACACCATTGATTATGTTTCTCACTGTTATTTATTTCATACTATACTAACAACTAAGCGACCCAGTACGATCGGTCCCGAGACATGATCAGTTACATGTTTTCGTGGCTGGACCTAATATTTTTGCATGAGTACCTTCCAACTTTTAACCTCCCATACCTAAACAAATTGATTTCAATTTCATATCCATTATAACACATGTGTTACATATAGACTGAACTACAATATGGTATGTTTTTGGGGAGATCGAATTGAATATGACGTCACACCTGTTTTAGCTCTGAGTCGAATTTTAGCCCTCAACCGCATTTCTAGGGAAATGCTCTACGACACCCTATACCTTCATTTCCTATACCTATACCTTCAATAGAAAATGCGGTTGAGGCTACAATTCGACTCAGAGCTAAAACAGGTGTAACGACATTATCACGTGATATTCAATCCGATCTCCCCCCAAAAACATACCATATTGTAGTTCAGTCTATATGTAACACATGTGTTATAATGGATATAAAATTGAAATCAATCTGTTTAGGTATGGGAGGTTCAAAGTTGGGAGGTGCTCATGCAAAAATATTGGGTCCAGCCACCTTAAATCTGCATGGACGACTCTTGTACAATTGTTCTTGAAAAATGTGGCACTAAAAGGAAATACATGTAAAATTTAAAATTCTGTGATTTAATCCAAATCTAAATTGTCGCTGGAAGATAAATCGTCTTCACTTTCTTCTTCATCTTCATCTTCTTCTTGTTCGTCATGTTCATTGTTTCTGTAGAATGAGAATTGAAACAATTTAGCTATAATTATATGCGGATAATACTTGTATGTTTCGAATCTGTAACAGACATATTAAAGACAGTGGATTTCTCAAGTATGCCGGAATAATTTAGACAGAGTAAATTTGGTTCATAGAATATACAGTTATTTTTCTTACCCTTCAGTTCATTCATTGTAGTTTTGTGACAATTTACAGTTCGGGAAGTTTCGGGTTAATTCAGGAAGTTTCGGATTGATTCGGGGAGATTCGGGTTGATTCGGGGAGATTTGGGGAGTTTCGGGGAGTTTCGGGTTGATTCAAGGAGTTTCGGGTTGATTCGGGGAGATTTGGGTTGATTCGGGGAGTTTTGGGTTGATTCGGGGAGTTTCGGGTTGATTCAGGTTGATTTGGGGAGATTCAGGTTGATTGAGGGGTAGATTCGGAGAGTTTCGAGTAGATTCAGGGAGTTTCGGGTTGATTCGGGGAGATTCGGGTTGATTCGGGGAGATTCGGGGAGATTCGGGTTGATTCGGGGAGTTTCGGGTTGATTCGGGGAGATTCGGGGAGTTTGGGGTTGATTCGGGGAGTTTCGGGTTGATTCAGGTTGATTTGGGGAGATTCGGGTTGATTCGGGTTGATTGAGGGAGTTTTGGGTAGATTCGGAGAGTTTCGAGTAGATTCAGGGAGTTTCGGGTTGATTTGGGGAGATTCGGGTTGATTCGGGGAGATTCGGGTTGATTCGGGGAGATTCGGGTTGATTCGGGGAGTTTGGGGTTGATTCGGGAGTTTGGGGTTGATTAGGGGAGTTTCGGGTTGATTCAGGTTGATTTGGGGAGATTCGGGTTGATTTCGGGTTGATTGAGGGAGTTTTGGGTAGATTCGGAGAGTTTCGAGTAGATTCAGGGAGTTTCGGGTTGATTCGGGGAGATTCGGGTTGATTCGGGGAGATTCGGGGAGATTCGGGTTGATTCGGGGAGATTCGGGTTGATTCGGGGAGATTCGGGTTGATTCAGGGAGTTTCGGGTTGATTCGGGTTGATTCGGGAGTTTTGGGTAGATTCGGGGAGTTTCGGGTTGATTCGGGGAGATTCGGGTTGATTCGGGGAGATTCGGGTTGATTCGGGGAGTTTGGGGTTGATTCGGGTTGATTTGGGTTGATTCGGGGATATCGCGACGATAAGTGTAGAAGTGAAGAGAGAGAAACCAGGTAGCATTCAAGATAGCAGGGATCCATATTCGTTTTTTCTCAAAGTCGTCAGCCGGGCAAGTATTCCAAAAAACATACTTGCCCTGGCAAAATTTTTGGTTGCCCTTTCAAAAGTAGAGAATTATGGTAAAAAAAAAGGCGACAGAATGGCTACATGTTAAAAAACGTTTGCGTTTTTTATTAACATCGTATAATGCATCGCGCTACAATGTACATGAAGGTTAACAACGACGATTGGCGGCCACGACCGTTATTAAGTGATTTGAAAGACGCTTTGTGGATCTTCATGGGCGAAGCGATGTCACAGTGCAGCCGGCATCTACAAAAACATTTTTTTCTGGGCCAGTGATCTGTCTAACTGGGACGCTGACTGGCAAATTTTGCAAAACATATTGCCTCCAGCCGAAGCAGTTTGCGATGTGGCAGACGATGATAGCAATGCAGGCACAAATTTCAGCCAGGGCCTGTTTTTCTGCCACGAAGGTAGGAAGGCACGCTGTCGTTCCTCCTTTTCATATTTCGCTTGTTTTTTCGCCAGCTTCACTTTCACTTTTTTTCTTCTTGGCTGGAGGCAATAACGCCATCCAAATATCGCCACATGTTGTTTACACGATCAGCTGTCAAGCCACATTTTCGTGTTTGAATGCTGCAGTACATCAGAGAAATAACAGCGGTTGACAACATGAAAATTGAGCCTGCGATCATGCGACTCATGAAAATACCGCATTATCAAACATGGCGCCCAAAAATTATGATTCGATTGCGAAAGAAAGCTGCAAATTTGTCTCTGTTTTCTGAAAGTTCCAGTTGGACGAGATATCAATAGAAGGCAGGTACTCATATGCAAATTAAGGACTCAGATTTTACTCGTCCAAAGGACGAGTATTCAAGTTATTTTGGTCGTCCACACGATGTTTTGGTCGTCACGGACGACCAGACGACTGCGAATATGGATCCGAGATAGCAGAAACGAACTGTATTGGGAATAAATGCCTAAACTCAACACAGATTACAACAATGGCGGCTTTTCGAAGTGAAACTTATGCAAGAGTGTCTGACCTCGTGGTCACGAGCGCATGACATGACGTTATGAAACCGCTGACCGCGTAACCGCATGAAACTATAGTAATAATATGAGAAATACAACAATATTCAACTGTTCAGTGTTCCTATAAACTGTTCAGAGTACTATTCGGAATACTCTTCGACATCCTCCGGGGGCACGCGAATGCTTCTCGCCCATTCTGAGATTTTCCTCAATGCTTCAGAGGCCGTGGCTCTTCTAAGTCTGTTCTGTCTTGAAGATGCAACTGCAGTGGCTTGTTGATTGACATCATCATTTCTCGGTGGGTTCTCTTGATCTGTCGCGTTTGTTGATACCTCCAGTGGATAAAGTTTAGTGATTGGTCTGTTTGTGCAGCCAGTTTTCGTACGGATGTTTGCGGCCCGAACCAAGCCATCTCCTCCCTTGATCAGACTTTCAATGACGGCCAACTTCCAGGTTGATCGGGGGCTATCATCGTGAACTAACACTACTTCTCCTTTCTGGATGGACTGCTTATTGGTTCCGGTCGTACGATACTCATGTCTCCATCTGCTCCAGAAACGTTGGAGGATGAGTGCTTGCATCTTCACTCGTCGCCTCATGTCCGAATCATCACCAAAGTCAGGATCAGCTAGGTCATCATCAGTGATGTGGTAGTCAAAGGGTAAAGGAGTGAAGTGATTCTCCTCCCGTACTGATTGGGTATGACCAGGTTTGTCTGTGGTGGCTTCCGCATCAATTGTTTCGGAGAGGTGCATGTGAAGGACCTGTGAGGGACTGTGACTCAGATGGCATCCAAGGCGGACCATGTTTCCATAGAGATGAGGTGTGTAGCTGTTCTGCATTGATCCCTCGAGTGAGCAAATCAGCAGGGTTGTCGTTCGTCGGGCAATGATTCCAATCTGCTACAGGGAACAGACTCTTGATCTCTCTAGTGCGGTTTTCGACAAAACTGTTTCAATGGTTTCTTGCTGTGTAGCCAGTGCAGGACTATTTCACTATCAGACCACAGCTTGATCTTTAAGTTGGGGTACCTTGGCTTGAGGGCGTGGTACACGAAGTTGGCCAGCCTTGTACCTATTAGTGCCGCCATGAGCTCCAATTGCGGTAAGGTCAACTTCTTCAAGGGGGCAGTACGAGATTTAGCCATGACCAGGGAGGACTGGTTACCATTGGAGATATAGACGACAGCTCCATATGCCTTAGGGCTAGCATCAGCAAACATGTGAAGATAGGTTGTGGAGGTCTGTGTCTCAGATTGTGAAAAGAAACGTCTTGATAGGGTAGTCTTGCTGGCTTCTTGAATAT
Organism: Desmophyllum pertusum; assembly: GCA_029204205.1. NCBI lineage: Eukaryota > Metazoa > Cnidaria > Anthozoa > Scleractinia > Caryophylliidae > Desmophyllum > Desmophyllum pertusum. The sequence goes on from MU826350.1 coordinate 6,715,154, forward strand.
CATCTGCGATACTGTCCCATTTGGTTCTGAGTTCAGGTGGAAGTGGTTCATCCCATTCGAGCCTTTGTTGCCACAGTTCTTGCATCAGGAGTTTAGCCTTGATCGTTACAGGAGACAAGAGTTCAAGTGGATCATAGGTCTTAGATGAAATTTGCAACACAATGCGTTTGGTGACAGGGTGGCTTGGTGTTGAGTAGGTTTCCTTTGGTGTCAGACTGAGGGTATCAGTGGAGGGGTTCCATTTCAATCCGAGAATGTTTACAATGTTGTCGGTATCAGCAGTTTCATCAGTTGCTGCCCGTTCGCGAAGTGAAGGGCTATTTGATGCCCATGAATGCAGGTTGAAGTGGGCTGCATTCATGATTGACCTCGCCTCTTCGTAATAGGTAATGACTTCCAGTTTTCGGTCGCAGCCTGAAATGACGTTGTCCACATAAACGTTGTCCTTCATGTCTTCAGCAACAGGCGAATCATAATTTTCAAGTGGCGATGAAGTGTGGCATTCAACATGAAAGAGGAGCTGGTTGAGCCAAACAGGACGGTCTTGAAACGAAAGACTTGGAATTTGCTTTCCGGATCCTTTGGGTCAGATAACCAGAAACATCTGGTGAAGTCTCTATCACTCTCATGAAGACCAACATGGAGAAATGCCTTCTCGATGTCTGTTGACAGGCCATAGGTGAACGTGCGGAACCGCAGGAAGATGGAACACATATCATTTAGAAAGGGAGGGCCAACCATAAGACAATCATTCAAGCTTGGGGTGTTTCGTGATGGATGAAAACTGCAGTCATAGACAATTCTGATGGGTGTAGTAGCTGAATCCTTCTTGATGGGGTGGTGTGGAATGTAGTGAGCCCTGTCTGTAGGTTTTTCTTCATCAACTTTCTCAATGAATCCTCTTCGCTTGTGTTCATTGATTATTTTTCCATAGGTTTCAGGGAGATGTGGCGTGCAAGCAAGTCGACGGACCATAGATTGTGTGCGCCTTGTACAGTTAGTGTAATTTGAAGGGAGTGAGGGTGAATCTTCTTTCCAAGGAAACTTTGCAGTGTAGCTGCCATTCGAGTTTCTTGCACTCTATGAGGTAGTTTTCCAGGAAGGCCACATGATCATCCTTCTCTGCTGGTGGGGAGATGCCCATAGATTCTAAAGACCAAAATTGTTCCAGATCGAATTCTTCATTCTTAGTAGATGACAGCGTGTGTAACAAGTTGACAACAGTGTCAGAGGGTTTGACAGAGGGGGTTTGCAATGGTCCAGATAAGAGGTAACCAAGCTTGGATGCTACAGCAGTTGGTCCCTGCCCACGGATGATCGTGTCTTCGACGATGTCCCAGTAGTGATCTGCTCCAATCAATAGAGATATGTCAAAGTTTTTATCCGATGTAATAGGATGAGCAAGTCTCAGTCCTTTGAGGTGGGGTATGTCTTGGATGTGTTGACGGAGATGATTTTGAAGAGGTGTGGTTATCTTGTCTACCACAAAGACACGTAATGGGATTTTCTCTCCATAAGCTGTTACAACATTGATAGTGGTGACAGGTAACTGTCTGCTGGCTGAGATTTGAGCTCCGAAGGCTGATAAGGAAATGGACTCACTCTCTGAAGACGGTAAACCAAGTTGATCGGCAAGGGCACGAGTGATAATGGAGCGTTGCGCACCTTCATCAAAGAGAATGTTGGCTTCACAACGGACATGGTCTGTACAGACCATGGACACAGCTGTTTTCAGTAGTGTGGTTTGACCACAACTTGTCGGGATACTAACTGGAGATACGGGATTGACCGGTGCAAGGGTAGCATGAACGGGTGATGCTGCTGGTTGTTGACTCTTGGTTTGAGGACTGAAGTTGGATCAGTGGGGGTCTCCCTTGGTGTATCTGAGCAGAGACGGGTATGATGTTTCCCTTTACATTTGTGACAACAGTACTTCGATTGGCAAACAGAAAGCCTGTGATTTCCCAGGCAGTTGAATTAAAGTCTCTCCCTGTTAACTATAGACCACCTTTGTTGACAATCACATGGCAATGGTATGCATGATGGGGGCCTTTGCAGTACGTGCACTTTTTTGTGGCTTTGGGTGGCTTGAATCTTGGGGGGTCTGACTGGTATCCTCCAGTTTTGTGTGAGAAAGGAGCCAGTGACTGTGGAGGAAGCTCCAGGAAGGGTTTCACTTGATGAATTTACAAGGACGCCAGCCTCAAGGATTCGGATCTCCTTAAGAATAGATTCTCTGAGTTGTTGAAATTTCCATTCAGGACTATCATGGTTGCGAGCCAGGTTTTTTCTCAAAGCATGGGGTAGCTTTCCCAGAACAATTGGGACAAGGAGGTCCCCATAGTTGTCATGTGATCTTCCAAGTGATTCCAATCCCCTTACATGGTTTTCCAAAGTGTCATGGAATGGTTGCAAGCTTGCTAATTGATTAGTGGGACTTGCAAAGTCCAGGAGGGCTTGCATATGTGCGTTGATTATTTTGCTAGGCTGGCGAAAGCGTTCCTTCAGAAGATTAACAGCTTGTTCATAATTACTGTTAGTGAGGGGAAAACCAGCCACAGCTCTTGAAGCATCCCCAACAAGCTGAGCCTTGAGATAACTGAACTTCTGTGTACCCCCCCCCCCCCCCCCCCAAGGGTTGAGCTGGAATGAACTGCAGCATCAAATGAATCCCAGAATGTGAACCAGTATAGCGGGTTTCCCGAAAAGGTTGGAAGATTCAATTTGGGTGGGTGACTACTGTGGTTACTCAAAGGGGTTGGCTGAGAACTTGGTGTGTTTACTGGTGGGTCTTGTAGGGGTGGTTGTGTTGAAACTTGAGCATTTTGTAGAGTTGCTACAGGTTCTACTTGGCTACTTGTTGGGATCCCTGATGGTCCAGGAGTCGATAGAGTTCCCAGAGGGGCTTGTTGAATCTGTGAGTAGAGTACTACTACTGGGGTGGCGTATTCGGTGGAGGTTTCTTAACGGATACTGCATAGTGAATAAATCTACTTATCTGAGAAGACGCCTCGTCAATATCTTCCTGGATGACCTCCGTGTCGAAGATCTCCTTTTCAAGTTCGCCGGGTTCCTCGATCGCAGCAGCGATTTTTTCGTCTAGCCCGGTTAAAATGGTCTTCTTCCCCGCCAGTTGTTCGACGATATTCTTTAAGGATACGAGATCTATTTCACTTGGCGTTTCCTTTGCCATGATTTTAGTTGATTTCTTCAGTGTTTGTGTTAGATCAGCTCTATAGCCCGCTCGTGAGGCTTGAAGTTTCTGTAGAGATTCTGCCATGTATCCTGGTCATGGCACCAATAATATAAGTGTACGACGACGATAAGTATAGAAGTAAATAAATAAACGCCTAAACTCAACACAGATTACAACAATGGCGGCTTTCGAAGTGAAACTCATGCAAGAGTGTCTGACCTCGTAGTCATGAGCGCATGACATGACGTTATGAAACCGCTGACCGCATAACCGCGTGAACTATAGTAATAATATGAGAAATACAATAATATTCAACTGTTCAGTGTTCCTATAAACTGTTCAGAGTACTATTCGGAATACTCTTCGACAGGGGAGTTTTGGGAGATTCGGGTTGATTTGGGGAGTTTCAGGTTGATTCAGGGAGTTTTGGGTTGATTCGGGGAGTTTCGGGTTGATTCGGGTTGATTCGGGTTGATTCGGGTTGATTCGGGGAGTTTTGGGTAGATTCGGGGAGTTTCGAGATTCGGGTTGATTCGGGTTGATTTGGGGAGTTTCGGGTTGATTCAGGGAAATTCTGGGAGATTTGGGGACCTATAACCCACCACCCCACCCATCTCTAGGCTTAGCTACAAAAATCCCGAAAAATAGCGGAAAAATCTATCTGGATAATCTCAAAAAAAGTTCTAAAAATCTCAACAATTTTCCTTATCCCCAAAGAAGACATAATGTGACCAACAGGAGTGGTCGATGTCTTGATCGGTTACGAGTATGCCGATTTTCATCCACAGAAAGAAAAATCCCAAAAATGTTTTTAAAAATGTTCAAAATTTTTCCAAAAAATCTCAAAATTTTTCTGAAAACTATCAAAAAATTTACGAAAAATCTCAAAATTTTTCCTAACTACAACAGAATTCTGGGATAGTTGAATGGTGAAACCGGGGGCCATGAAGCCATGAACACTGAAGCCTCATGCCTCTTCACTCTTTATATAGCTTTATAAGCGCATGGAGTTTCTTCAATGCGCCTATAAAAGCATTATTGTTTCGTTATGACACAAAATAATTATATGACACGATCTAATAATATAACTGTGACGTAATAATGATTAATTAGTAAGATCTGTATTAACGCAACTACTAGTCGCAGACCTTGAGAGACACCAACGGGTAAATATTCTTATTCTCTGACATTCTTAACATCGTTACTTGACTAATTGTACTATTTCTGTTAATATCTGTTTATAGATTTCGAACATATCTTATCTGTACATCAACTAATTTAATGACTGAATAAACTGCGTACAGTGTTTGAAACCTTGGTAACGTGTGGCTAGCAGTACAATTATTATTATTGTGGAAAGAAATGATGGTATATTTTTAAGCTTGGCAGAAATATGAGAAAGATATTATTCTGTCAGTGACACAAGCTACTCGGAAAAAAATTCCGAGTTCCCCCACACTTGAACCTAGTTATATGGCCTTAGCTCCCACAAGTCTCCTGTAGCTCAGTGGTAGAGCGTCCGACCGGTGTGTGGAAGGTCATAGGTTCGACTCCTGTTGGGGGAACTCGGAATTTTTTTCCGAGTAGCTTGTGTCACTGACAGAATAATATCTTTCTCATTATTATTATTATTCTGATCTCTAAATATTCTTTTTACGCATTTTACAGATTTTTTTGGCTCTAAAAACTTCTAAAAATCTCAAAAAAAATCCAGATTTTTGTAGCTAAGCCTACCCATCTCCTTAGTTGGGATTTCCTTATATCTCTTTATTTTCTGTCGCTTCCTTCATTGTGGTATTTTCAATGTAATACAACATCAGCATGGTGCAAATTTAACATTCTCTTCTTTGAAGCTATGGAGGAATTGTGGCTGCAGGGTTTTTTCAATAGATTTTTTCGCTTCAAGCACTAAGCACTCTGAAAATCACTGTTTGGCCTTATAAATCAACAGTTTTCCTAAAAGATCCATGTTTATGTTGTGGTTTACATTGTAAATTTATTTTTGGTTTAAACATTTTCAAACCAGTTTGAATTTTATTTTCCTTTGTTTCAGATTATGGTCATGAAAATTAGACAAAGGAAAATAAAAATCAAACTGGTTTAAAAATTTTAAACCAAAAAAAATTTGAACCACAACATTTACATTAATTTTGTTAGTTGCGGTCCGATAAAAATTTGGTAGCAACTGCCGATTCATGGGCTGTTATACAAATTTTTGAAAAAGTGTCACTCGAAATAAGCCGTTGAACCATTGCATCGACTTGTAAAAATTATTTCCATAAAATTGCTCAAACCAATCTTCTCTTGACTTGTGTAGTGCATGTGCCTCTCAAATAGGAAGGAATAGCAATAATATTATTATTTGTTTAGAAAATTCCTGTAACATAAGACAGAGGATGTATTTTGAAACGAAACGAAAACCAAAATTGTTCCGTGGCTGATCGTGATGGAAAACCCATTCACTGATCGATGTCTGTGGTTTCTGTGGTTTAAGATCTCGCATGTGATTGGTCACAACACAACATTCCAGACATAATTTTTTGGTGTTCACGCTTTTATTATTTTGACTGTAATAATATGAAAGGGAATCTCTACTTTTTTTAGCCGATTTTTTGAATGGAGAAATTTGCAAAGAATCAATGTAAGGAGAGGCAAAATGCTTGGCGCTAAAAGTAAGGTAAGAATTTAAAAAACGAAGAGGCGAAGACGACACTTGGTGAACTTGCTAGTCAGTAGTGTGTTCTGAGAACAAGAGTTGAGCTTGAAGACATGTTCATGAATTATTTGAAAATCTTGCCAAATCCAGCTCAAAGCAACATGACTCGGTTGAGTTCCTGCTTTTCTTAGAGTAGAGTAGAGTAAATCTTTATTTAGGCAGGGTGACCCATTCAGCTCTTAATAAAGATATACAAATGAATTCTTAATATTGTAGGATTCCTGGAGTGAGTTTTTGCTTTTTAATTAAAGTAATATTTTTAGCACTAGCCACTAAACGTTTTTGGATCATAATAAAAATATTTGTAGTGTTTTGCCCAAAATAAATTAACCAGTTCTTATGAATCAAGCAAAGAAACATATCATAAACATTCAATTGTCTCACAACAGTTATTTCTTCTTTCATTTGTGATCGATTCAAGCCAACAAAGTGCTGTCTCCTTTCCTTTTATAGGCTCGCTCTCGGTTTAACTATATGAAGATAATTGCACAAAAAATAACATGGTCCTTGGCTTCTCTTTTCAAACCAAAGGAGAGAGAGGAACTCCCATGTAAAGAGATTGTGCTTTAATTTAGTGGTTGTCTTGGCACCTTTGAAATAAATGTGGCATGATCTTTGGAGAAATTATGACAACAGAACGACAAAAGAACAAGAATCAAAATTTCTGACAACAACCCTCACACTTTTATATGTACATGTAGGCTCCCTCAGGCCACAGTCATGAAAACACTCAATATGGCTACATGTATGTTCATGCAAAACTTTTCACCTAGGAGAATACTTCCTTAATTTAAGCTTAATGTAATTTTCTATAACTATATAAAGCTTACCTCTATAGTTTCGCTAGTAACTTTTCATCTCATCACATATTTCGAACTTGAATTTGTCCGTAGTTTCTTCTGTCTATAAATACTCTACAATTATTACCAAACTGTAGCCAACATTACTTGATGGAAGGTATTCTTCCTGTGGTTTCCGACGTTTCTGCAGCGAAGTTAATACGGTAACACACTGGCTGACTGAAATGGCTTCTCTGATTTTCTGGCCATAATGACGGCCATTAACGTCGCCAATGCCCCCAAAACCGACTGCTGACCAATAAAACTGCAGTCCGTGGTGAAAACAATAGCTTTTTTTACAGTTTTTCACCAGTTTTTACCGTGGTATTTGTAAAGAAATTTGACTCGAATATGTTGGACCGGCGTTTTCGTATGAAATACGTGGTCTCTCTCCTCCGCAGAGGCTCAATGGGGTTTTAGGAGAAATCCGCTGAACGTGGTGTGTGCAGGCGCAAGTAACTGGCGGATCGATCAATGAAGCGGCGAGCCTCTGCCAGATTTGTGTCGTTTTCTTGTACATCTTTGTCGTTTTCTTGTACATTGGACGATTTCTCAGCCCTCGCTAAATTTGACAGCTTGAAACTTGGCAAAAATCAGCGCTAGGTATGTTGCTACAGTTAGCGATCGTTATTTTTAAGACGAGGTTTCATATTTACTAAAAAAAAGCCAAAATGTTGGTCTCCGAATTGATCGCGAAGACCCTCCTGAAACCCGTGGGGGGTGGTCTTGCAAGTGTGTTATTCTTTGGAAACAATGGCGGAAGAGCTTGACTTTTCGCTCCAAGAGATGTCTCTTGACGGTAAATGTTCTTCTTGTATTTCGTGTTTTTGGTCTCAAATTCTTGCTGGTTGCATTTCGTTTAATTTTAGCGTTTAGTTTAACTTAATAAGCTTACAGCTTTTGGTTTGAATCGCAAGTTTTGCACTCGACGTTTTAAACACGTAGAGATTAATAAAACACATTTCATAGCCGGAAAACTAAGCTTACTTGTTCTCTTTTCTTTTGGGACAGAATTAATAGGTTGTTGAGAGTTTCAGTGGCCGGGGAATCCTTTGAATTTCTTGATCGCCACATGGCGGGTCTCGAGAATGTTGAATTCTGTAGATCAACCCATCAGAACACAACAAAACATATTCAGATTTCCATGCATCTAAAGTTTTAGTTCTCTACTTGTACATCGCGTATAAACTTCCGAACAGATTCTGATGCAGCCGCCATTTTACTGACATACGGCAGTTATACATACACCACCGTACCCCCGGTGAGGAACACTGATAAAAAGTTGCCTCCCCCGGATGGCGGCCATATTGGGTGTGGTATCTGGCAGAGGCTCCCGCCGTCGCTCTCTCCGGGTTTCTCGCGCCTGCACTCACTTCGTTCAGCTGATTCTCCCATATATGAGCCTCTGCGGAGGAGAGAGATACGTGGTTGCGATTGTATTTTAAATACCCTTCAGTTTACACGTGGATTTCCCTTATACAGAGTTTATACAGCAGTACGTGGGTTAAAGTGAGTGGATAATTAAATTACAAACTATTTATTCTGGTGGTCTTTTCTTTTGTTTACGCCTCTAGTTGCATGTTTAATAAGCTTTACATCCATGGAGAATTGTCTTATGCAAATAATTTGAGTTATACCAAATATGATTTGAACATGTATGATAAAATGATTTTTTACCTGTCTAAATTTACATGAGAAATATAAATTGTTAATCATATAAAAGTGACGGAGGTGATCGCTGTATCTTTTAGGGGTTAAAATTTGTGGTTTGATACCACTTAGGGGTGTTGAAATCTAAAATTACTACCGTTATAGTTACTCCGGTACCTTTTAGGGTTAAGCCGGGGAAAAAAATATGACAAAAACTATTTTTGTCTTAGAAATGGCACCTCTTAGGGGTGAAATTGAATTTGAGTCACAACCACAAAACAAGATTTTGGTACCTTTTAGGGGGTTCTTTTCGAAATTTCCGACGATCACCCCCATCACTTATTTGTGACTCCCACCGCATAGTCAAGAAACACTGATGTCTAGATCTAGATTCGTAGAGACCTTGTTACTTGTATATGGTTCAGGAGCAAATGTTGATGTGCTGGAAAACTGACCAGAAATTATTGCTGACCACTGTTTTTATATCTAGAAAAAAATAATATTGAAATTTATACCCTGGGGTTGAAAATCATGTTTTGTTACATATTATGATATTATCTTAGGATGTGTTTTCAAAGTAAAACCCCAAATAAACAGAACTTGAAAATTATTATTATTATTAATTTAATTAATTAATTTTATTATATATATTTTTTTCTGGCATGTGGCCCTTGGTTGGACTGTATCACTCATCAATAAAACAGTCTAAATTGGCTTTTAGGGGTAAAAATAAACTTGAGCCCCACAAACGGATTATGGTACCTTTCAGGGGTATTTCCCAAAATTTCTGACAACAAGTATCCCTGGCCTGTCACTCTTATATGGGAGCCTGTCCCTACACAAAACAAGTTAAATATCCCAAAAAAGATTTTTATTGTGGAAAACCAATATTATAAACAGGTTGGTTGTAGTCCTGACTGCACAATGCAAAACACAGTTCAAAGTCTGGTTTTCAAGAAAGAAAAACTGAAAAATGTTGGATAATAAATCTCTTTTAGTTTGTAGAATTGCTGTACATTTTTACTTGACATATTTTGTAATTTGTCTCACCCTACACCTCACTAAAATACAGCAAGACTATTATTGAAATGATTTCATGGAACAATCTCAGACAAAAATTACATTCAATCACCCTGTTTTCCCAGCATATCTCTCTGCTCAGCCCTGAGGGTCTATAGCCAGAGAGGCTACTGATACATGTATTATTCTCAAGAATTTCATCTACTATGGATAATTTTATGGCAGAAGGCTAGGCACAGTCGTGCCTAATGATAAATGTTTTGATCTTTGGATCCAAACATCCAGATTCAAGTCTGGCAAGTGTCCTTGTGTTGTGTTCTTGGTCACAAACCAGGGCCGTAGCTAGAATTTTTTGAATGGGGGGGCAATGAAGCGAGTGCCGAAGGCGCGAGCCGCTAGGGGGGTCTGGGGGCATGCCCCCTCAGAAAATTTTGAAATCTAGAGGCTCGGAAATGCTATTTTGAGCATTTTCCATGAGATATTTTGTCAAAAAATCAATCTCGATTCAGTGTAAAATGACAGGTATTTTTAGTGCTTACAGCAATATTTCCGAGGTTTTGTTACCTTGATACATACCGTATATCGGCCTTAGTACACTAAACATTTTATTAGTCTATTTCGTGTGTAAACGATGTCTCCAGTTGGATTTCCGCTCCAAAATATATTTCTCAATCAATCGTAAATGTTCAAATTAGTATGGTACCGGGCAGTCAAAATATAACTACTTACTTAGTTACCTAAGAAGTAAGAAGTTCTCGCCTCTTCGTTCCCCATCATCTTGATTAATATGCCGAGCAAAACCTGGGGAGATGGAGTCAGTACCAAGCCTTTGAAATGTTCAATCTTGTTTTTGAAAGACCCTCGGCATATATTTTTATCAAGAAGGCGGCAGTTTGAACGCGAAAAAAACATACGCAGTTTTCGTTTTTCAGAAAGCATTACCCATTCTTGGGGGGGCAACTGCCCCCCTTGCCCCCCCGCTAGCTACGGCCCTGCAAACGTGCCTATCTCTACCAGTGTTTCAGTCAAATAATTTTAAAGTCTGTGCATCCACCTTGTATACCCAAGCATATACTATAACCTAAGTATATCGACTTGTGGACTGTCCTTTATAGGATTTGCAACTCAACTATGTAAATGTAATAAAGAAAGGAAGATGGTATATAGATGTATATGTGCATGCAAGCCTGGATCTACCAATGACAACCCTAGTTTGGAAACCCAGGGCAAATAATTGGGGAAGGAGGAAGATAAAACAGGCGACATTCTGTACACACAGATTTCGTCCATTTTATCTTCCTCCTGTCACAATTATCTGTTCAAATAGAAACCATGCTTCAAGTGAATTGAAATTTTTCTGCGACTACCTGATTTGACTCGGCCATTTGGCTGTCAACTTCTGATTTCATCGAACGATTTTCATATGACAACATACATTGTGTACTCATGTTGCATATACAAACTGACATAGTTCACACTTGATGACTCAAATGAAATATATTTATTGTCAGGCAAGACTAATTATTATATATATTTGTAATAAGTTTTGGTTTAACAACAACAATTATTTTGCTAGCACATTTACTGGCTAGAATTCGTATCAAATCTTTCATGATTTCTTCATGCTTAGCAGTGACAATACACAAATGAACTTACAAAATTAAATGAAAATAAATAAAATAAATTATAAACTATATCTGACGAAGAATTACAGTAAAAATGCAATTAATAGAAGTTTTGCCTTTTAGATTTCTAAATAATTTTACATGTACTACATACATGCAACTCTTTACTCTTCACAAACAAGCAGAGGTAGCCTTGGCTACTCATGACGAAAATTATTTAACCAAAACTAAAAGCCCATCTACTTAATTTTCGCCTAAAATCGTGGGTATCCTTCAGGCTGGTAACTTTCACGATGTATTCCAGAACTTTCTGCTGGCTCGCATTCGGTATGGAAAAATCAAACGCGAACGCATCATTCATTGAATTGATCTGTATCGAGTATAAAGACAGCAAAAACAGCATATTCTTGTCAATTAGAAAATTGAATACCTCATCGAGCTTTGGTAGACGTAACGTGTTGTTGTCTTAATAGTTCTCAATCCGTAACAAAGGATTCTTGACAAAGATTTGAGGTCTAAATACCCGATCGATGTAACATCAACTGCAGAAGCTGTCGCCATTATAAACAAGTGAGCCACAATCAGTTACAGCGGTTACTCTCTCTACGCATATTCAGAACACATTTATTCATGCTGACCAAAAGGATCGCGGCCGCTGGGAATGAGATCGCGCACGCGCACAAGCAGACCGGAACCAAGGATCCTTGGTTCCGGTTTTTGAATCGCCCAGAGCCGTTGGGCGTTCGGTCACCGCTGACCGAAACGCGCTGGCTCTGGGGACGAGATTGGTAGTTGAACCCACACAGCGGTCTGCACAGCGGTCAAACGCAAAAATTGCGCGCCACTTCCGGTTTCCGCAATCCGCAACCGCTGTGGAGTGGCGCAACGGTTGCGCAATCCCTATGTACCTTTATTTAAAATTCAGACCCTGTCCAGCGGCACATACAACCATTCTCGATCTCACTGCTACAAAGCCACTCACTGCCCAGGCAAGGCTAAGATATGGGAGGGAAGATTTAGCCTGGGCAGAGGTTAGCACGACAGAGATATGCGAGATAGTAAGACGTCGCCGAAGAGGAGGTGGGTGGGTAAAAAACTGGACATAACTTACGACCACGTAACTTGGCGAAAGACGCAGAAGACTTGAATTAATGCCCTTAAATATACAAGCGAAGCCCCTGGGGACTTGAGGGTCGTTAGCAGCTCGTTTCCAATCCATGCCCCAGTCACTAACACTATCCACCGGATAAATCGCTATCCAGTGGATAAGTGGAAAAACAAACTACGCTATCCACTGGATAGAGATTTATTCGGTGCACGGGGGTGGGGGGTAGAAACTCCTTATAAATGGTTAGCATAATTACGGACAGGTGCCGGGTAACCGAGCGTGCGCTGTAGCACTCAACTAGTTGCTAAGAGGATTGTCCCACGGGAACTTATTGACAATAAAAAAGCTTGTCAGGCAAGAAATTCACACCTAAAATTAGTATGCATGATAAAAAAATGTGTTTTTCCTTGGTTGTTTTCGCTCAAAAAAGAAGACGTGTTCTTTTCGTTGTTGTCTGATTTCGTTTCGCCTCGTGTACGATAAACATTTTCATCCGATTTCGTTTCTCGTTCCAGTAGTAGCACTACTGACCGTATCCGAAAGACTCTCGCTGTAGCAAGTAAATGCAGCTCAGACGGATTTTTCGCTTGTTCAGTTTCACGCTGCCGAGATATTTTCTCTGCGGCGTGAAAGATCAGGCCAAAAATCCGCCAGCGCTGTGTTTGCAGGCTGCACGCGTACAGCTCTACGCCGTGAGCTTGAAAAAGTTTCCCGGTTTAGAAAACAATGAAGTTTTGGTCGACGTCATTCCTAGCAACAGCTTGATTGACACAGGATTCGCACTGTTGGTCTGTTGCCAGGCACCGCTATGTCCTCAAAGAAAAGTGCCGGCTTTCTATCCCCCCTCCCCCCTCCCTGATCCAGTGGATAGCGTTATCCACCCTTTGAACAACTAGGCCCAGTCTTTTTACAACCCGTGATAGAACCAAATAGCAATTGCTGTCTCCAAAATTCATTTATAAAATAAACAAGATAACCACGCGGGCTCTGATTGGCTCAAAACCATTTACATAGCTCTATGGAAACATAGAAAATTGCTCCGTGCTTTTATTTCATAAAAACAATAGAAAACGTTTTCCCTGTGTTTCCATAGGCTTATGGTAACACTCGTGAAAGTTTGGGAGAACACGAAATTCAGTGCTGTGGAAACAAGAGCCGCAAGATCAGCCGCAAGCATTTCTCGTTCTCCCAAACTTCACTCGTGTTACCATAACTCTATGGGAACACGGAAAACGTTTTCTATTTGGTATATATCCAAGAATCCTGTCATGGCGGAGCGCTTCCCCCCAGAGGTCCTTGTTGGCCGCTCCACCGCTGGACAAGGGCAACGAGGACTCTGGGAACGAGATTGCCCTTTGCCGTGTCCGCACGATAGTCTGAATTAATACGAGCCATCATCGCTAACATTGCACTCAGTTGTAGGTATTCTGACATAAAAGTTGTGAAAGTAACTAACGTCTACTAGCAACTAACTTTGATTTGTTGTGTTTTTAAAAGACAACTGATGTTTTAGTTATTTTTAGTTAACTAGCTGCAGCTGCTGAATGGGTTTCCTAAGCACGCCCGATCCAGCCTAGAGCATGACAAGGTGTCCGTACTAGCCATCAGACTTGAGAAAGACCGCTTCATCGCAGTAACGGCGATATTTGTCGAGAATTTGTAGACTATCCTCCATTACTTTTATATTAGCCTGTGTCACATGATTTTTTGAGGGGAGGAGGCGGATGTACACAGGCTATACTTTATTTGCATATAGAGGAAACCATACATACCCACCCGCTGCCAACAAGCCATGAGCATTCTTACTTTTAAAATGGTGTTCATTACAAAATCTTACACTCTCAAGGTTCCAGAACAAAACATCACACTCGCATGTACACTCTGGACAATTAAGGGCCGATCCTAGTATTCCCTGCTAGCAGAGTCCTCTTTTCCGTTATTTTGAGGCGTGAACTGAAAGGAGACTCTGCTCTGACTAAATCGTTTCGAGTCAGAAAAGGAGACTCTGCTAGCAGGTAAATCCTATAGTATAGACGGTACGACGGATATTTGCTACAACTGTCTCATGTGGACATACATGCTTCAACTTTTCAACTGTTCGGTCGTAAGGCAGGTTTCACTGTATCGCACTCAGTAGAGATCGAATGTACACAGCCGTCAGGTAAAAATTGCTATCTGTTTAATTTCTCCAGTAGTCTGCAGGCATACTAAGTGATTCCATGATGCGCAGAGATGAGACATCAGTACAGTTTAGCTATCCTCAATTAGCATAACCCAATGACCAACTATTAGGTAAACTCGCAATCTGATTGGCTACACAAGGGCGGTCTAACCGAGCGCGAGCCGTCTAATTGTTTTAACATAACCCAGTGACTGATCTATTAAATATATTAGAATATTAATAAAAATGACTGTAATGCACGAAAAACTGTGCGCGCACTCCGAGAGCCATCTATCGATCGACAGTAGGTGCCTGTGTAGCCAATCAGATTGCGAGTTTGCCAATAGTGAGCCGCTCAGTGGGTTATCAGCTGGGTTATGCTAATTTTCGATTTAGACTGCCCTGCGAGCGCGCGCAAGTAAATTTTCCGAAATCACAAACCAAAACGTTTTTTGTTGAATAGATCGGTCTCTGGGTTATGCTAAAACAATTAGACGGCTCGCTCTCGGTTTCTATCGACTTTTGATAGTTGACTCGGGGCTTCGCTCCTCGCCAACCATCAGCCGTTATAGTTCACCACTAAATTTTCTGTGATTCTGATTGGCTTAAATCGATCACGTGACGTGAGTGTTCATCCGCGGATCGGAGAGACACTGTCAGGAGATAGTGCCCGTCGGGCAAAAACCCAGGATCGATAGTGCCCGCGTGAACGAAAAACACCCGTTTTGTGCAGTGTTGGACTTATAATGGAAAGAATAAATTCAAAAGTAGCGAGAATTTACTCTCTAGCGTGGATTTCAGTTAAAAGAAAGCGCGAAAATGAAGTGTTTAGGAAAAATTTGGGAACCGAGTACCGCAAAACAACTTGATAAATGGACGTGAAGCGCTTCAAGGTTGATCTGGAGAAAAGCTAATTAAAAGTATTTATTTCTTATTTTGTACGTATTTACGAGACAACAGTTGAAATACAAAATTATAGTTTGTACACACAAATTTAATAGTCGCAGTGTGTTAGAAATTTCAATAAATAAATTCATGTCGTTTTCAGTTTTTAGGCCGCCGCACGGAAAATTAAGTGGTGAACAATAACGACAATCTGTCCTGATGGGTCACCACCTTGAGCATTTCTTCTTTTGGAAATGCGCTAAACAATAGCGTGACGTCACAACATGGCGGCTTTGAAATCTTCCCGTGTGGACTCCACTTGAGTTTGAAATTTTCATTTTATCGAGTCTTCCCAGCTTGCTTTGCCTGCCGATTTGTAACACAACAACAAAGAAAGCATTGAAGATCGCGTTGTGCTTGAGATTGTGGACAATGGCCGCGAAATGTGTGCGAAGGTGAGTTTTTACTTTCGATACATATGTCAATTTTGCTTGTTTACTGGACCGATTGATCGTCTTCAGTTCACTATATATCTCGTGAAAATTTTTTATGGGCCTTGAAAAAATTCAGGAACATTCTGTAGGTATTCTAGATGTTTTGTACGAAATCTGAGCGATGGGCCGCAATTTGCGTGGATGGGCCGCGATTTTTGCGGGAAGCAATCCTCTGCGGCAAAATGATACTGCTTGTAACTATAGTACAGCGGCTTAGCTCAAATTTTGAGAGAAGTGTGCACTTCGACCTAAAAGCATGAAACTTCCCACAGTTAACAAACATACCATAAGGTTTATTTTTAGATGTGGAGCCATCTGTGATTTGACCTATGACGTCACTAAAAGGTCAATGACGTCACACAGAAAGAAATGGCTAGTATTGACCATTATTTCCCACTAAAGTGCTGAAAAGAATATATATTTGGTAGTAAAAGCTTGCAATCATCTTAATAAAGACAACTTTACGCCTTGAGCTTATTTTATGGACTTTGACCTTTGACCTTTGACCTTTGACCTTGGTTGACCTTTAAATGTTAAAATTGAATCAGGATTAGCCTGGTTAAAATGCATGCCTACTGCAACAAATGCAGATCGTATAACTGTACTCTGACTGTTTAGTTTGAAGTTTTAGCTGTGTTTTAAGCTGTTTCAAGTGGCTGTTCTAAGCTACCTGTACTATTACCATTCTCCAGAACGCGAGAAGAGCGTGAGAGCAGTGCACGTCAATGCCCCCATGAAGTGTTTTTACCATTTTGAAAAGAGGATCTTCTCTGGGATGCTAAAGCTTTCAGTAGCTGTTCATCCATCTTTTCAGGACATTTTGATGTAATAGCCATTTCTTGGCAGTTTTTGACGTTGCCATAGCAACCACATAATTACCAAAATTTTACATTTTCTTTGTTCTAATGATATTTTTTCCACCAACATTGCATTATTAGTGTGTTTTAACATCCCATTATTGCTTTGGAATGATTTTGTTTCAATTTATTGCGTTCGTTTGTGTGGAAATAGTGAAACCCTTGATGGCGGATGTAATGCCGTCATTTGGCGTCATATGAAGTCATAACAAGTAACCATCTTTCTTGCAGAGCAAGTTCAGAGCTATCTATAGGGCATAATGATTTTGATACATCTGTAATAACTAAAACCCAAGGAGGGTTTCCATCAACCCCCAGTCCTTGTACGGTCGTTGGGGTACCAAGGGTTAACACACTTGCACCATCCTGCGCAACCCTTTTTACACCGACAGTCCGACAGTGTATGAACTCATAGCAAGAAACCGAATCCTCTGTAAGGGTTGTCCACAGTGGTGCTATGGTAGTGTTATTCAGTCTAGGATCATCTCCTACAGGTGACATCTGGCATGTAGCCGATGGGGTTTGTCATCAATTTACATGACGGGACACAATGACATTTTTTGTGCACCTAAGATGTGTAGAGGATTGCTCTCAACACTGAGCAGCAGTCAACAATATTGAATACAGCCCTAGTTTTGCAAAGAGAATCTATTTAAGTTATTTATTTACATGGCAAAGTCATTCTGGTCAGGATGATTTGATCAGTGATATAGTTGATGATGAGAAGGGACGATGTGTCAACACTAATACATAATGTAGTATTGATAGATCTGTATTTGCATACGCTGGGAGTTTCATTGGTTAGAAGACAGTGGATGGACATGTCCAAGCAAACGTTGCTAGCCCTGGTATAGAAGGTATTTTAGCTAAAGTCATCCATGTGACCAAAACCCAACACGCACATCATGTCACACCGCTGCGAGGCTCTATGCATTCCTCCAAAAAGCCTAATCATTCTTGTCCCCAGAGGCCATGATCCTTTTGGTCAGCACCAAGAATCAAGACCTCTGGCTGGTTTCAAAACCGGAAGTCCGCGAATCTCAGAGTAACCGTCAAATCTGACAAATCTGATTGGCTGAGAATACAGAACGAGTACTCTGAGCATGCTCAACAAATTGGGACCGGCCAGAGTCTCGATTCTTGGTGCTGATCAAAAGGATCGTGGCCTCTGGGAATGAAAATGAGCCTATGTGGAAAGCCCAGGGTCAGCTGTGACAGCCATGAAAACTGCCCCTTAAAGAATGGTGTGCAATGTAGGCAAGTCGCAGTGACCATTTCAAATACCGATTGAAGACCTTAGTCTTTTATCGAGAAATATTGTGGCTTCTAGAGGTCAGATCTATTCGAGAGGGCAATTTTCAGCTATAAATAGAGTTACTGATAAAGGTCATGCCCTGGACTGTTTGCTCTTGATCATACCCACTACTCCAGATGGCTCAGGGGGGCCTGGTACTCCGATATATTAATGACGGGGAGATGTAGGCCCCAAACAGTCCAATGTCCCAAAACGTAACCCCCAAAAAGTCTGGCTTTTTTCTCTGAATAAATAATAAGTAGATAAAACATCAAGAAAGTACACAATAGTTGATGTGTCCACCTTTATTCATTGTTTGATATAAAGTCGAGAAAAATAGGCTATGCCTTTTATCAACACTAAAAACGTCCCCGCCAAAATCTTTCTATACCCCCAAAAACTGCCAGAAAATTTATAGCCCCCCAAAAGTCCCCATATTGCTAATTTGATTTTCAAACCCCCAAAAGGTCTTTGCACCTCCTCGTCACTAATATACCTGCACTCCTGTTTTTGATGCAATATGTTTGGATGCATACTGCTGTAGTTGTTGAGATGTTCAATCCTGGCACGGTTGAGACTTTCCAAGATTATGCTGATCTGGTATTTCAACCGTATGTGACATCTCAACTAGAATCAGCTGACAGAGTGGGCAGGGTCTAGGATGTCTACATTCCAAACAGTTTGAAGAACACAACTAGAGAAAGGCGAGGGAAGGGTGTGCGGCTGTGTGCAGGCGAGTGCGGCTACCGACAACAGTGATTCTGAGAGCTGATTCTGTTCAGTTTTTAGTCCCAACAAGTTACAAGTCAACCAACTACAGATAAAGCCATCTACACAACAGGTGGTAGAGATTTTCTTAGTACACTGGTAGAGGTGGATGTTACAAACATGATCCCATGCTAGCAGACACCTATCTCCTTCTGCACATTGCAAACAGAGGATGTAGTACAGTATGTGTGGACATGGTTGAAGCAGAAGTCGTTGTGTTGCCCATTGCTACTTTTGACAAGATTAAGCCCAATGAATTGTGGGTGGCTTTTGGTACCGGCACAAGTTTCAAATATGTTCCTGTCCATCAGCTTGTTGACTCGATTGAGCCCCAGATGTGCAGCACTCTACCTGTCATCCATGCCCTGCACCGTCTTGTCATTCAATAGTATAGGTTAAGAAAACTCCCTGGGACACATGACTGAGTTTCCCAGAAGTTACCAATGCATTTGAAGACATCATACAGATGCCTAGTGATATAGACAATGCCGTTCTGCCACTGCTTGAGTGGTTTAAGGTGCTGCTGTATGAGCGCAGAAGTCAACAGCGCCCGTAAACATCTGTACATGTTTTTCCACTCTTCGTGAAGTCTTAAGAATATATCACCGACCCAAGCAGTGCTGATACAACATATGCGAGCCTGTTATCAGGCAAACACCCGGAACCAGGTCCTAATTAGAGATCCTGATTCTCAGCTACTTTACCTTTAGTTAAAGCCCTTCTAACTGGGGCTGGAAACAAAGTAGTAAAGGGTAGGCACCACTGTATACAACCCTTACACAGGCTTTGTTTTATTTCTTTGAGTTGACACACTGACTGCAGGTTCAAGAAGGATTGTGCAGGACGATGCAAGTGTGTTAAGTCCTCAAGCCTTAAAAAGGCCTGGGTGCAGGGAAATTATGGTTGATAAGCAATATCTCACGTTAGATTTGTACTACCACGCTGAATTTTTTCCTGATTATAAAACTCTATATTCTTTTTGGCTCAAGTTATCATTTTTATTTATATATCTTTTTTTGATCACGTACCATGTCACGTGATAGTTTTCTTAAAATTTCGTAAATAAGCAACTTGTACTTGTATTCATCAATAAATGAGTGTTTTCGATAGTGTAAAGTTATTTACCTGCCTTTGGAATGATCATCCATGATTTCGATTTAAAGAGTTATAAGTAATTAAAAGGCCTTTTTTTTTTGAAGAAATGACCTTTGCCCTATAATTTTTTTCAGAAACGAGGGACGGTCATTCCAAACGTGAAGGGCTGGAAATATTTGACCTGCATCTAAAAAGCCTTTTTGTTTGATGATTTCACTGAACACCGCCGGCAATTCCCCAAATATTGGCTATCTTCTGCCAAATGTCGCGTGGCATGTCACGTGACCTGCCAGAAGCCCTAATACCTCCTTAAAATGTCAAGGACGTTAAAACCTAACTGTGTGATAAATTTGGTTGCATTGCCATTCTTGTCACCAGAAAAAGTAAAAGTATTTGACCCAGGCATTAATGTGCTTGAGTCAGTATTGACGTGCACTGCTCTCTGCTCATGTTCATGAAGAATGTACCAGTAGCTTGAAACAGCCACGTGAAACAGCTTAGAACACAGTTAAAACTTCAAACTAAACAGTCAGAGTATAGTTATACGAGCTACATTTGTTACATAAGGCATACATTTTAACCAGGCTAATCCGAATTCAATTTTAACATTTAAAGGTCAACCAAGGTCAAAGGTCAAAGTCCATAAAATAAGCCCAAAGCATTAAGTTGTCTTATTTTGTACTTTATTAAGATGATTGAAAGCTTTTACTACCAAACAGATATTCTTTTCAGTATTTTAGTAAGAAATATATGGTCAATACTAGCCACTTCTTTCTGTGTGACGTCATTGACCTTTTAGTGACGTCATAGGTCAAATCTCAGATGGCTCCACATCTAAAAATAAACCTTATGGTATGTTTATCAACTGTGGAAAGTTTCATGCTTTTAGGTCAAAGTGCACACTTCTTGATATTAGCCGCTGTACTAACTAATCGTTTGGGGCGTCTTTTCCTTTCGTTTCAGGTCGGTGATGTGATGGATACATATCGGAGTTATATGTACGATCGCTGCTGATTATATGCTGGACGGATATGTACAAAAGTGACACAAGAGGATGTGAGGTTTCTTTGTTTGAGGCAGAGTGCAAGGCTTTATGCATGCTTATGGACGTTGAAATCGGGAAGGATCGGCCGAAAATCCACTCAGTCTGGATTTGCCACAAGTGAAAGAAACCACTTCTCGATTTCGAGCTTCACAAAATCAGGAAAAAGAAAGTAAGAAACCCTTTGAATGGCTGCCACCTTTGAATTGTATTTGTGCTGATTGCCTGTGTGATTTTGTGACATTTGTGAGCGGCTGACCTGACCTTTGAAAGCTTCTGCGGTTAGTGACACAGCTGAACTGCAACATAACATGACAATGAAGACCATATCTCTCGTATTTTTGAAAGAGATCGATCAGGCGTTTCTACGTACATCCGCCAAGTGAGCGCTACAACTGGCAACAGAACTAGGATAACAACATCGTTTTCCTTGTTGTTGTATTAAAAAGTGACAGGACATTTGCTGCTCTATATTAAATTATGTCTTCTGACCTACTCAGTTGCTTCAGGTGTGTTTTATTTTTATTTTAACGCAGTAAACGAGCATGTTGTATTAGGTGGAGGATTTTCACGTAGAATAGAGCCTTCGAGTGTTCACTCTTGCAAATTTTTTGTCACAGACCAGGCCTAGGATATGCGCGGTGTATTGTTGCAGCGTTCGATTTTGATACAACAGCCGATTATAACTTAACCAATAGCTCTGTTTTGAACATAGCGCGCGACCAGAAGAGAAATACAAAAGCTAGTCGCAACTCATTCCTGGGCTAAAGGATATCGAAGCGTTTCGCTTTCTGCAAGCAGTTAAATATATCCCGGACAGTATACGTGTAAGCGTAAATAGATTATTTCTGTAGTTTACTAAAACACGGAACCACCCACAACGACCCACAACGACCCACAACGATCCACAATGACCCACAACGATCCACAACGACCTAGAAACGATCCACAATGACCCACAAACGATCCACAATGACCCACAACGATCCACAATGACCCACAACGATCCACAACGACCTAGAAACGATCCACAACGATCCACAACGATCCACAACGACCTAACCTAGTTCCCAGGGCTCCCGGGGGGCCAGCTGGAAAACAAGGACTGGCCTCTTTGACTTTAAGTTAATTAGGTTAATGATTAACTGCTGAGTTAATGTTTAAAAAAATAGTAAAAAATTAAATTTTGAAATATTTAAACGATTTAAAATAATAAAACAAAGCAGGATATACTCCTGGATAAAGTTAATAGCAAACATGGCGACACCAGGAGCCCATTACCCACATATTTGAAAAAATCACGTGATAACCTCTTCCCCGGCATTTTAAAAGGAAACATTATGACATAATTATTCAAGAACAATTGTTTAACAATTGTTTTTGGTAAATTTAATTTTTAATTGAAGATGTTACAATAGCTTATGGATTTACAGACAGGGTCATGTGTCTTCGGCCCAGACGTAACAACATAAAATTAAGCAATGAACTAGGTATAAGGCAAAGGGAAAAGCCGCGTGACTCCACGTGACGAAGGGTTGCGCGCGTGACTCCACGTGACGAAGTGTTGCGTTACAATTAAATCTGGAAAAAACCCTGATCCGATCAGAGTGTCATCCCACGTGCATGCATGTAGTCAATGATGGCGACCTCGCGGGAAGACCACGAAGGTATGGATACTTTATGTTATGTTTATGTTTTCAGATGAAAGCTCTGTAGCTGTTGTCATCTTATTTGTAGCTTTGAGATTAGCTTTTTCAACATTTAATTTTTTACTATTTTTAGCAGTTAATCATTAACTTAATTAACTGAGTCCAGTCAAAGAGTCCATTACTTGTTTTCCAGCTGCCCCCCCCCCCCCCCCTCCCCCCCCCCCCCTCCCCGGGGGAGCCCTGGGAACTAGACAACCACTAAACAGTTCATCGACTGTCAAATATAGCTCGTTGTGGGTCGTTGTGGATCGTTTCTAGGTCGTTCAGTGGATCGTTGTGGGTCGTTGTGGGTCATTGTGGATCGTTGTGGGTCGTTGTGGATCGTTGTGGGTCGTTGTGGGTGGTTCCGTGTTTTAGTAACTACGTCAGACGTTATTTCTGAACCAAGACGGCTCGATGTGCTCCTCCCAATATTCCTAGCCAAAATATATCACAGCCCTGTTTCTCTTTCTACAAATTTTAGGAGGTCATGTTAGGCTTGGGATGCAAAATAACTCGATCGATGCGTGATTGTCGACTGTTGCAGCACGCCAGTTGTTCGCTGTTACTGTAACCTAAACCAATACTGTTTTACGCTTGTTTTGAACATAGCGCGCGACTAGAATATAAATACAAGAACTAGTCGCAACTCATTGCTGGCTAAGGATATCGAAGCCATGTTTCTCTTTGTGCAAGCAGTTGATCCCGGCCAGTAATACATGAAAGCGTATAGCTGCGGATTGTCGAAGGACGAAGCGCGATCTCCGATCTGAGCACGACAAGAGCTCGATCTAGAGCGCGACAAGAAAGGCAAGCGCTCGTCACAACTTATTCCAGGCTAAAATATATCAAAGCCATGTTTCTCGTCCAGCAAGCAGCTAATCCCGGCCAGAAATAAACGTAAATAGATTGTTGGATTGTTTCATTCAAAGCATCGCGTTAGATCGACTCAGAGCTTTCAACTCGCGCGCGATCGCAATCGTGAATTTCGCACCACGTGACTCCAAATTCGCGCTCTGATTGGATAATTGTTTGTTTTGGTCGGCGGATGAAAACAAGAAATGCGCTGGACTGGTCTAGTACTCCAGGCAGGGTCACCCATGCCGAACAGGTCGAAGGATAGAGACCAGACAAAGAGTGATCCCCGGGTCCTCCAGGTTGGGGGTTGAGCGATAGGCCAACTACCTACCCTCGTAAAACTATTCCAGTTAGAAAACGCAACTCAACTACTCCTGGGCCAAGCACGAGAAGTCCAAACCAGGACTGTCATGACACGGAGCAGCCAAACCCGCACTCTGGGAGCTGCTACGCCGATCCCACTGCTCACGCCCAGGAACATCAGCAAACTTGGTACATGGAACGTAAGAACCATGTACGAGCCTGGAAAGAACCATCAAATCGCAACGGAAAAGGCCAGGTACAACATCTCACTGTTGGGAATCAGTGAAACGAGATGGACAAAATCTCGATCACTGAAACTAGCATCGGGCCAGACCTGCTTATATTCAGGCCATGAAGGGGACAGTGCACCCCACACACAAGGAGGGTGGGTAGTATCGAAAGCGAAGCACTCGAAAACGAAGACCGAAGCACGAAGCACCCTGAAGTCGAAAACGAAGCACCCTAAACTCGAAAACGAAGCACCCTGAACTCGAAAACGAAGCAACGAAGCACCCTAAACTCGAAAACGAAGCACGCTAAACTCGGTCACCAAAACACGAACACTGAATAATTTTAAATTACACTGTATCTTAAAAAGAACGACCTGCAAGCCACAGTAACCCAAATTTCAGACCGCTTACTTGTATAAATGGCGAAACGTAATCCTTGCAGCTATTCTTTGGGTAGTCACGCAACGCTTTTATCCGGTATCGAGAAGATGCGTGCGACATGACAAGAGCCTCTCTATGGGTATTTCCGAAGAAATCGAAGATGCGACGATCACCGCAGAAAAAAACGAAGGTCTCAAGAGTGTAGCGGGGGGGGGGGGGGGGGGGGGGTGCGCGATGGGTGCGTCCGTACCCCCCCCCCCCCCCCGCGGGATGTGGGGGTCCACCTATAGTGGACCGACGGTTCAAAAGAAAGTGAAATAGTGGACAGGTGTAGTTTGAAAATGTCTGAATCAAACAGTCGCAGCTTTGAACGTGTTTCCATATCGTCTTCATCAACAAAGACAACATCAAGCGAGTCATTTTCTTCATCCAAATATTCACTCCTTTGGCTTAAAAATGTCTTTAATCGAAGGTCCGCATTATGTATTTTTAGTATTCTTTCATCGGTATTTTCTTTAACTGAACAGTTCCAGAAATATTCATGTTTTTACGTTCGCTTTTGGCTGCCTGGTTTCATATCATACTGCCTTCAAAACGCACGAAATGCAGTCTCAGACAACCTAATCTTTCAAAATTTCCCGGGGAAGCATGCCCCCGGACCCCCCTAGGAGCTCGCGCCTTCGGCGATCGTACGACCACAACTTTCCCACTCTAACGCACCCCCCCCCCCCCCCCCATTCAAAATCCTGTCTACGGGCCTGAGGGTGGGGGAATTTTAAGACTTTTGTAAGTGGACAGCATCCCCAGGGCTGGGGGAATTTGACAACATTTGATTGAGGGTTTTTTCAAATCCCCACCCTGTCCCGGGGTGGGGGGAGGGGGGGGGGGGTGGGGGTTAACATTGACTCCTGCATTATAAAAGAGCTCTATCGCACAGGATTTCCTTGCCTTGTATGGTCGTCCATCTGTTTCAATATTCGCTAGATTTAATTCGTAGTCGCTAAACTGAATTCGCTGTCGCTAAATTCAATTCGCTACCGCTAAATTCAATTCGCTACCGCTAAATTCAATTCGCTGTCGCTAAAAATTCCATTCGCTGTCGCTAAATTTCATTCGCTGTCGCTAAAACTTATTCGCATTCACGCTAAAAATTAACACAGGCGGGACCCCATGGGAAAGTTTGTCTCACTCGATCCCAAGATGGCGACCCGATGGTTGTTGACTTTACTGTCTTTTAATCGGTCAGTATAAAATGCAGACTAGGTATAAAATGCAGACTGCAGATTGCAGACTGGGTATAAAATGCAGACTGATACCAAAACTGTCAATTCCCATTTCGTGTTATTCGCGATTTATTTTCAATTTTTAACTTACCGGAGCGGTTCGGTTAGAAATGCTCACTAAAAATATATTTCTTCCCCAGCCGGCGCTTTCAAATCAAACTAAATCTCAAGAAGGATGATGTACGTACCTTTCTGTGTGATTCAATCGCCAATAGACCGATCTCTCGAAGCACAGTTTTACGTTGAAAACAGCTAAAATTTTTCAACGACAGCCATTGCATGGGGACGAGGCTATGTTCCAGCAAGTGGGTCAAAAACCAACGGCCGAGCGCCAAAGTATACTCCACAAGGGGTGATACGCGTAACCTCTGTGTCGCTCAATACCAAACGCACTCCCTCCCGGGTAAGTCGGCAAGCTGGCGGCCGGCGTTTAAACTTTGGCGGGAAATTCAGGTGCCAAAGTGTACTTACTTAATTGCTTTCCGACCTTTCCCTTCTATTAGTACACTACAGTGGCAGATTCGAAATTCGCCCATAGCAGCTTCCAGAAGCGATAAAAACACCGGAAAAGACAACAGGTGAGGTTTTTAAACTTTATTTCACATTATTTACAACTTTTCGAAGGAAAAGTGAAAATTATTTTCGATCGAATTTCAGCTCCATACAAACTCTCATAATACGCTTTGGTGACCTGTGGTTTTAGCGATAACGAATTGAATTTTTAGCGACAGCGAATTGAATTTAGCGGTAGCGAATTGAATTTAGCGGTAGCGAATTGAATTTAGCGGTAGCGAATTGAATTTAGCGACAGCGAATTCAGTTTAGCGACTACGAATTAAATCTAGGGAATATTGAAACAGATGGACGACCATAGCCTTGTAATACGGTCCTTGCTAATAATTCAGATAAACCTGCTGACACAGCAGTCTGTACTCATCGATAACAAAGTTTGTATAACCCACTAGGTCAGCGCCTGCATCAACCAGCCATGCGCCGCAGGCAAAGTTTCCAGTGGTAACAGCTGCGTGCAGAACGGGCCAACCAGATTCGTCCAAAGCATTTACGTCATCACCTCCCTCAACCAATAGTTTAACGTGTTCTAAATCTCCGTTTGCGGCTGCGCGATGGAGGCAAGAAGAAGATTTTGCAAATTCAAGTTGTCGGATGCGGGATGAAGACTTTGTAACAATCTTGTTAAATATTTCTAAACTGTGATTATCGGCTTGTTGTTTTGCTGCTGTTGTGCCTCGTGCGGAACTCGCTTCGTCGTCAACAGCCTGACCAGCGAGAGTATCTTTTCCTTCTTCTGAAACATTCAAAATAGCAACAGGTGATGCGCTATCCATTGTTCCCTTTAAACGATCTTTACAAATCAAATTTGTTCGATTTTCTGTACCCCCATGTTCACAGCTTGAAAGTGTTTCACAGTTTTCATTCTCATTCGGCTCCTCTGGAATTTTCTCCATTTTGAAAGAAGAAGGTATCGAGAAGCCTCGTGGCCTCGTAGCTAATGCCGGGATATCGTTAGCATAGGTAGTGTTTGAAATTTGCGACTCAAGTTCATCGCAGTCTGAACTTGCGTCACTGTTTGACTCTTCATTTGTTATTTTTTCTTCTCTCGAAGGACTCTGCTTCCTTTCTCTGTCAATTTGACTTTCACATCCCACATTGCCAACTGCGTCAGAAAAATAACCCTCTGCAATCACTATCTCTGGAATGTCTCTTTCATCTTCCAGAGTTTTCGCAACAGCCGGCATAACATTTTCTCCTTCCAAAATATTTGGGAGTGATTTTGACCTTCCTCTAAAGCCAACATTTCGATCTTTATCTTCAATGTTCGAGAAAAAGCTATCTATAGCTTTGTTTAAATCCTCTTGAATGTGGCTAATTTGTCTGTGATGCCCTCCTGCTAGACATAAAGGAAGTGACCTCGCCCTTTCTAACTGTGCTTTATGTTTAATATTTCCGTTGTCATGTAATTGTTTTCGCTCGTTGCTAATTGTACTTTCCTTTCGGTCAGAATCGCTACTTTTAGCATAAGAGTGGATATGCATGATTTGAGCATTGGATAAAAGTTCGCGCTCTGTAAAATCTTCGTAAATAATAAACGGTAGAGATTTCACTCTTCTGGTCTTTGGTTTCATGTCATGCAACCTGTCGTGACTTTGTAAACCTCTTTGTTTAGTTACGTGTTTTATTAAATTCACTGACATGTTAGCTTTTCCTTCTTTATCCAGAACTAATGGTAAAGATTTGGAGCGAGTTTTGTGTGATGTTTTTGTTTGTGGTGAATATTCATTCGACGTTTTCTCGATGTGCCTGAGTGGTTGACGGAAACCATATTCGCCGTTTCGCCAATTTGAATATTCCTCTTTCAAAGGAACTCTGACTTCGCCAACACTTGAACTTGTCAAAGGAAGTGATTGACTTCTTTGCGCTTTAATTTTCATAGTTTTCTGTAACGTTGAATCCAGTCTGAAATCCTCATCCGAATTACCATTTTCAAGTGAAGGTTCCATTAAAAGGTTGCTTTGCTCTAAACAGCAAGGCAACGATCTTCGTCTTCTTCTAAAGTCTGATAAATGTTCCTCCATTTCTGGTTCACTTCGCTTCAATTTAATCATCGACATTTTATCAAAGTCTGCAATCAAACTAGCAGGCTTGTCCAAATTTGAGCAATCTAAGCTAGATGATTTTGTCATGTCTGTTCTAGGAGAATCTCTCTCACTGTCTTCGATCTCGTATTGTAAACACGTCGGGAGAGATAATCTACGATGAAATAATTTCTTTTCGCGACAAAATCCTGCGTTTGCTGTTTGTTCTTGATTCAGCGCTCCATCACCAACCTCTTTCGCTCTGCTGCTATGGTCAATTGTTTCTCTTTGTGAAAAATCCTTTCGAGTCTCTAAATAAAGAGCTTTTGAACGTTTGCGACTAACGTGACGTTCATAAAATCCAGACGGCTGAGGCTCGGCTATATCGGCACGAAGTGAGTGTGATGATGTGTGGTCGTATTCAGTTGTTTATTCCTGTTGGTATGGAGTCTAAACTGTGGCCGACTGTATCCACATCAATCACACTGCTAGTATATAAAGCCCTCGGTCTGCCCTGATCTTCGGTTTGTGTGCTTTCCATGACTGCTCTGGAGTGTCTTCTCTTCTGATTTCGTATTAATCCTCCACTTGAGAGTCTTGCCTTTGATCGAGTTATGTTTCTTGGCGATCGAGTTTCAGGAAATCTTGAATACTCTTCTCCCTTTCTTCTTTCAAAAACTCCAAACTCATTTCCACGATCCAATATTTTGTCTATCTGCGATAAAATTGGAACACTTTGTGAGCGTTTTCGGCCTTCGGACCCTTCCATTCTCTGCAGCCGTAAATCGCTTTCAAACCACTTCTGAGTTAAACAAATCGAGGCTGTTAAGTGGCAGTTGTGACAAAATTGTGTATTTTTAGCGGTTATTACAACGCTTTGTTATCCCGCCTGGTGGGCAACACGTCAAACTCTCGCGTTTACACGCATGAGAAATGAAGCGTTGTACCCCAATACCTGCTCAGGTCAGACTTTTCTTTGTCTGTTTTAATGGGATTTATTGTCAGGCTTTTATAATAGAGGCTTGTGGTCGGATTAAGAATAATAAAAGGTAGTAAAATCCGTCATTTGCGAGTGAAAAGAATTGGCAGCGACAGTTGTCACAAACACCTCACAAATTTCATGAACGCGAAGGAAAAAACACAAGCTAGTACTCATATGTACGAGAAATTGAAAGCCTTCTACAATTGTTTCACAAAGGAAAAAGTTTTGAAGAATTTTAGCAGACTTACCAGCATGTATTTTGCTCTTGAATCACGTTGGCATACCTGGTGGTCGCTTCAATATAATATTCACCGTATTCAAATCCTAGAGCTAGAGAATTAGCGATGTAAATGTCCTAATTTTAGAAATATCGCCTTGTCATTGGTACATGGAAAATTGACGCAGCTGTTGTACACTTTTTACCACGTTCAATTTCCATAATTCACAGCTTTCAATATATTGTACATCTCCTAGGAAACCTTTTTAGCAACCAGATAAGGAATATAGCTTTTTCGGGAGCTTTTGCGATGCTTTTCAGTCGTGTTTTCGTGCCAAAGTGAACAAAAACTAAACAAAATACACGACAAACATTGTGAATGTCTAGACAGTCTGACTTCGACTTCGAAACTGTTACAAATATTTTAAGGCGAGAAAATTGTTTTGAGAAGCGACCAAGTACATGATGGCTCTTTTTTGGGGGGAGACTAAAAATACACTATCAAAGGAAACGATTCTCGATGTTATCCGCGTGCGTTTTTCTTTACATTTTGCCGACTTGTGATATAAACGCTTAAGTCAAACACCGGAAACCTCCCAAAATAACCCTTGGGCCTATATTTGTTCAAAGGAGTTTTTGCGTCCAAGATGTCAGAGGGCATTCAAGGGAAAGTGTCACGAGCTACGCATGCGCAAGTTTCTGATCAAAATCAAAATGGCGTCGACTAATGCAGGCAAAAATTTGTTTGATGTTATTGCTGCCGCTGTGAGTGAGCCTGAAGCGAACGAACAAGGCAGCAGACCTAATCGGCAAAAAATTACAATATAGGGCCTTGAAACCAAATTTTCTAAGACCGCATGGAATTGTGGTTATGCGCGAATGGAACAAAGTAAGATGCGCGGCTCAGACCGCATGGAATTGTGGTTATGCGCGAATGGAACAAAGTAAGATGCGCAGTTCCACGTGCTCTCTCTTTCTCGACAGCTAGGCTCAGAGGTGAGTTATTTCGTTGCTCCGGTTTTTTGCTGCTACGCGCTACCTGTCAAAATCATACCCTGCGTATATATTCCCCGTTTAAGACCAAAAAAATCGTAAAATATATAACCCGTTCAAGACAAAAAGAAGACAGAAAAAAATAATAATTATTGGGGAGTCTCACCCCCGTGGGGAAAGGTTTCAAAAGAAGATCACTGACAGAGAAACCTGGAGGCGGTGAAACGTGAGCGTTCGCGATAATAATCAATAATCGACAACTGAAAGTTCGACGAGGTCGAACACAGGCTGCTCTATTAAACGAAAGCTGCACACTTCGCCAGTGGCTGTTGGAGTTAACGTAGCAGATAATTATTCTTTTGCATTGGAGCCAGTGCAAAAAGGTCGTCCTGGAGTACGAGTCAGTAGCGGCAACAGCGACACTCGTTGTCAAGGTGTTTACGTGAATGCAATTAAGCCACTAATTTAATGCGATCAAAAGATATACGGTCGAGTATTTTTGGCTCCAAACAACTCAATGAGTCATGCGATCAAAATATATTCTTTCGTGTTTTTTTCTCTTGGCAACGTAAAAATAGTCAATATAAGATTAAACATCAACGAGAATTAAGGCCTCGCACAAACCTCTAATTTTCCTACCCTGTTTTATCAGACAGAATTACGATTTTTGAGAACCCGTCTAAGACATTTAAGTCAAAATCATACCCTGCGTATATATTCCCCGTTTAAGACAAAAAAAATCGTAAAATATATAGCCCGTTCAAGACAAAAAGAAGACAGAAAAAAAAAATAATTATTGGGGAGTCTCTCCCCCGTGGGGAAAGGTTTCAAAAGAAGAACCTGGAGGCGGTGAAACGTGAGCGTTCGCGATAATAATCAATAATCGACAACTGAAAGTTCGACGAGGTCGAACACAGGCTGCTCTATTAAACGACAGCTGCACACTTCGCCAGTGGCTGTTGGAGTTAACGTAGCAGATAATGATTCTTTTGCATTGGAGCCAGTGCAAAAAGGTCGTCCTGGAGTACGAGTCAGTAGCGGCAACAGCGACACTCGTTGTCAAGCTGTTGACGTGAATGCAATTAAGCCACTAATTTAATGCGATCAAAAGATATACGGTCGAGTATTTTTGGCCCCAAACAACTCAATGAGTCATGCGATCAAAATATATTCTTTCGTGTTTTTTTCTCTCGGCAACGTAAAAATCGTCAATATAAGATTAAACATCAACGAGAAGGCCTTGCTTGTTCAGAATGTAAGCAACGGCTTTTGTTGTTCGTTAACTCGTTGGGTGCTCCATAAGGAGTTGCAGATGTTTTATGAAGAGCTTGTTTACATGTAGGCTCGATTACCAGCCGCTGTTCGGGAAAATGAGCCCACGCTCATCCCCTCGTCCCCCTTCTCGGGGAGGAACGAAGACCGGACTCGAGAGATCGGCGGAAATCGAGCCTAGTTTACATGGGGCTGATTGCTCTTTGTAAAACTCTAAGAAACAGATTTCTAAGGAGTATTATTAAAGTGAGCGTATACCTTCACTTAACTGATAACGACATTTTTGAGACTTAGGTTACACAATTAACATATAGTAATAAACCAGCGTCATGTGTAAACCAGCGTCATGTGCTGTGCACTCAGTGAATGAAGAAGCTTCCGAAGTGAATGAAGAAGCTTCCGAAGGAGTAATATTGAATCTGCTCGCTGATCTTGCTGTTTGGTAAGTTTTGTTGCGTTCAGTGGTTATAGTTCATCCGAAGAAATAAATTATATTTCCATTCAAACTTCTACTTATGCGCATACTGTTACATTTTCCTTTCCCCCGGCAGCATTTTCTACCTATCAGGTATACTAGTATATAGGTAATATAACTAGGGGTACCATATTGGAAGTGAAGTGCTGCCACATTTGTAATTTCATTATCATCGTTGGTTTTATAATAAGACAATGTCACGCAAGATCCTTTCGTGCAATGGCGTCTCAAAATAATCTTATAATAACAAAGCTCAAAGCCAACATCTGTTAGTGACAGACACATTGTGTTTACCATTTACCCAAAAAATCCGGAAATTTCGGTTGGAATGTAAATGGTAAGGTTATTTTGGTTTGCCCGACCGGAAAATTTCCGAAATAAACGGAACGTCTTCAGAGGTAGTCCAAAATTCCCAACCAGAATTTCCGAACGGAAATTTGTGTACCATTTGCTCTTAGCTACCAGTTCCAGGCCCTGCGCCAGTTTTGATCCGTAAGCGTGGCCACTCAGCTCGCGTTTCTGAATGTGGCTTCTGGCGTGGCTGCATTTATACTGCATTATATGTACTACCATGTTCGACATGTACTTCAAAGAAAAGCCAAAATCTGCTTCTGTAGTGTAATCGGTTTCCCCAAATCGATTTCCTGTAGGAATTGCACCTTAAGCTGCCAACTCTTGCGTAAGTACTTCGACAGTATAATTATATTTTTGGTCATTCGAAAGTGGCATCTGAACTCTATAAACTAAAGACGGCACCACAACCTCATGAAAACCCACAATCCTATTAAGATCTCTCTTCATGAAAGCTGCAGTTGTTGTGGATCTCTCTGTCGTACTCATAATCGAAATGTAATTTCCCATCACTCGACCACCATTTTATAAGTTTTGTATTATTTGTGGGGTCCATACCACAAGCTATACTTCCTTTGGACTCCAGTCATTTTACACCTAATATGATTTTGTTTATTGTTACTTGTAATTTATGGTGAAAGTGAAATAAAGATTGATTGAAGATTGATTTTAGAGGTAATACCTCTGCCACCATCTTGAATCTAGTTACCAGACTCTCTCTCTGTCAATTGGAATGAATTCAACCTCGATTCCAGGCTCTCTCTCCTTTTCCTCCCTTGTCGTTGAGTACTCAACGACAAGGGAGGAAAAGGAGAGAGAGCCTGGAATCGAGGTTGGAATGAATTGCGCAAATGGTACACGCCAATCTCGAACGGAATTTCCCATTCGGGAGTTTTGCTTACCATTTGCACAAACCGTGAACCAACCGGTTTTTCCATGTAAATGGTAAACACTCATTTTTATGGCTACTGCGCTTGCGCAAGTGGCCATTATTGTCGTCGTCGAAGCATTCTTTGTAACATTCCTTCGTAAGACTTTTTTGTAACAATTCTTTGAATAACTGAACATGATATGGCATTGTTCGATTGCTTCGCTTCATTGACGGTGGTGTCAAGTGCAATGATTAAAACTGGAAGATTGGCATATTTAGTGAGCAATATGGAGAGAAATTGCGTTGCAAAATAAATATGAAAGACAAGTTTGTTTTTAAATGTTTCTATTTACGTAGGTGTATTTCTTTGACAACTACACGAACAGGGTCGCATTTGGTTGAGCCACATTGTTGAAGCTTTTTTTGAGAAACCGCTGGTCTTTTAGAGTCCTTCGCACAATTCATTTGTTTGAGTTGTACTATCGTTATTGAAGTTTCCTGAAATAAAGATAATAAATATTATAAGTTGCTAAAAAGGGAATAGGTTAAATTAAGATATTTACTAAGAAGGACGGATAATTTTTTTTTTCTAGTTAGTAATGTTTATGTGGGAGCTGTATTTGCTTGGCTAGGCTTCCAGGAGACTTACGTTTAAGCCTCACGCGCGAGGGGTGAAGCCGCAGAGTTTTTGAAAATCATTCCGGCACAGCTTCAGTTGTTTAAAGGGTGATGAAACAGTATAAAACGAGCAATTGATAACTGAAGAGATAAATGAAATTTCTACAGGTAAAACTTGATAGACTCATTTAGTCACACGCGCGAGGGGTGAAGTCAGAGAAGAAAGTATTGCTGAGGGACCAAATAATTTTGTTATGCTAGCGTGAATTTACAACTCCTTGAAAATCTTTCAGAGCTTCAGTTGTTGAAAGGCTGATGTGCAATTTATTTTTAGATCCTGTTATGTCAGCGCGAATGCTGCTGTGTAAACAAAGATATTACATGTTAAATTAATATCGTTAAACTGTATGACGACAATCAGAAGAGTATGAGTGATGAGTGATTTGAGAATTTTGTTATGTCAGCATGAATGCTGCGAATGCTGTTGTGACAAAGATCAAAGCCGCGTATTGGATTGCAGAAAAAAATTAATTCACCGCGCTTTCGGGAGTCTGTCGTTGGACATCGTGACAAAATGATATTTTCAAAACGAGGAATGATTTTAATATGAAAATATCTTCTAAAATTATAGACGAACTTATCTGCTTGGTTTGTGTGAAATATCGAGACCAATTAAATCTTGGTATGTAGACGAAAGATAAGATCATCTCATTTGAGCACAGTTTCCGTTGTTTTAAGAAAACAGTGGGTGATTGTATTCAAATTAGCTTGTGTTTTTGTTAGATGTACTGATCAAAATGACATGAAGGTAGATAAACTGAACAGAGTTTGTTGTCCGCAACTGAGAAGTCGGCGAGCTAGTTTACGAGAGCAGAGTGTTGCTAAAAGTGACCTGAGAAATTTGTTACGTTAAACGTGAATCGTGTAGTGTACTGTAATTATCCTCTCCAGTTAGCTATGATATGAGCAGAGTCACCTCACGCGCGAGGAGCGAAGCCCGGGGTGTGGGGGGGGGGGGGGGGGGGGGGGGGGGTACTCCCAAAACATTTGGGTAGGGGTGTGCCGCTGGGCTATAAAACCCCTTACCCTGCACCAGACTACAAAACGCTAATTTTGCGACCCTGTTCCACACTAAATGTTAAAAAGATACCCAGTTCCAGACGATTTTTTCTAACCCAAAAGGCTAAACTAGTAAGCAGCAGTTGTAAAGCTTCTTCAGTCTACGCGTTTCGATTCGAGTAACAATTAACGATACTTGTGCCAACTTCTAGGAAACTGATACCCTGTTCCAGACCAAAAATTGTTGTTTGTTATACCCTGTTGCAGACCAAACTGCTTAAAAACCATACCCTGTCCAGCGGCACGTTCCTATATAGCGTATATAAGGGAGTGCCCCCCCCCCCCCCCCCCCCACCTCCGGAGCGAAGCCGCGAGAAGAAGCGACCAGCATGGCTGCGTAGCTGGCGATTTTGTTGGCGCGCGATGGCAAAATGCGCGCGTGCCGAAGCCATGAACGAAAACGAGGGCAAACCACGCGCGTGGCCGCCGAAACTGCTAGCTACGCAGGCTGAAATGTCTGTTTGGAGGACTTGGAGACGATTGACTTGAAGCATTTACAGTTGTTATAGTACCCTGGGTGAAAAGGTTGTTTTCCTCTGCTCAAACTGAGCGGTGAGTCACGACGGCAAAACCGGAGTAAAACAAAATCGCTTTTTTTTGCTGTCCTTTATCTTCGTCAAGGAAAAAATATCCTCAGACGCCCTGTTGTAGTGGTGTACCAAGTCTACACATAAAGTTCGATCTACGTAGTAGTTTTAGTTAGCATTTCTGTGAAATGTAATTACCTTTTCCAGCCCGCTTTGAATTGAGGTTGATCGCTCACAGCTTCAGTTCAGTTGAAAGACTGTTGATGCAACTGTACCTATGAGTGATTCAAACAGAATCACTACATGGTGGAGTCACGTTTTGCTGTGTGCATGTGTCGAGGAAAGATAAGACGGAAAAATACAGATACATGTTGATCTTGGGTTGAAAACAACAGTGACGTTAGACTATGTGTTGACATAAGATAAGAAGATAAAATTTAAGTTGTACCAGTCCAAATGGCTGTTCTGTGGGCTTCTGTGGCTTATTTGCTGCCGTTTGGGGGGGTCTGGGACGGCCGGGCAAGTTCTAATTTGTATTAGTGTATAGTGGGGAAAAATCGAGATTTTCTTTTACCACAATGCATCTTTTTGCGTGACATTATAGCAGGAAGCAAGATGAGAACTGTTCTTTGATGGATTCTTGTGTAATAATTCGTCGTCTATTTATAATATGTCAATAATTTTGCGGCGTGTAATTGGTCGGGTTATTACACAATTACAGAGATAAAGGCAAATAACTTTGACAGTTTGGCAGGGTTTTTTTTCAGTTTCTCAGGTTTCTTACTTTCGTGAAGTCAAATCCCTTCGTTTTGACTGTGATTGAAACGCCTCCGTATTAAGCAACGTCTAATGACTGCAATAAAAGCCCAAGGAAGTGAAACTTTTGTGCTACGCCTGTCACGCAGGCTACTTTTGTGTGAGCACAGTGAGCAGAGAACGTTTAGGTCTACAAGGGTCAAACACCGGAAGACAGTTGTCAAACATGTCATGACAAATGAAAATATACAGTGCACAGATAAGCGAGGTTAACTTTGTGCGAGAGCGGAAAGTGTCCGTTGTCCGTATTAAAATGTAAGATAAACTAGTATACCTGATAGGTAGAAAATGCTGCCGGGGGAAAGGAATGCGCAGTATGCGCATAAGTAGAAGTTTGAATGGAAATATAATTTATTTCTTCGGATGAACTATAACCACTGAACGCAACAAAACTTACCAAACAGCAAGATCAGCGAGCAGATTCAATATTACTCCTTTGGAAGCTTCTTCATTCACTTCGGAAGCTTCTTCATTCACTGAGTGCACAGCACATGACGCTGGTTTACACATGACGCTGCAGTTTATTACTATATGTTAATTGTGTAACCTAAGTCTCAAAAATGTCGTTATCAGTTAAGTGAAGGTATACGATACTCCTTAGAAATCTGTTTCTTAGAGTTTTACAAAGAGCAATCAGCCCCATGTAAACAAGCTCTTCATAAAACATCTGCAACTCCTTATGGAGCACCCAACGAGTTAACGAACAACAAAAGCCGTTGCTTACATTCTCAACAAGCAAGGCCTTCTCGTTGATGTTTAATCTTATATTGACGATTTTTACGTTGCCGAGAGAAAAAAACACGAAAGAATATATTTTGATCGCATGACTCATTGAGTTGTTTGGAGCCAAAAATACTCGACCGTATATCTTTTGATCGCATTAAATTAGTGGCTTAATTGCATTCACGTCAACACCTTGACAACGAGTGTCGCTGTTGCCGCTACTGACTCGTACTCCAGGACGACCTTTTTGCACTGGCTCCAATGCAAAAGAATCATTATCTGCTACGTTAACTCCAACAGCCACTGGCGAAGTGTGCAGCTGTCGTTTAATAGAGCAGCCTGTGTTCGACCTCGTCGAAGTTTCAGTTGTCGATTATTGATTATTATCGCGAACTCTCACGTTTCACCGCCTCCAGGTTTCTCTCAGTCAGTGATCTTCTTTTGAAACCTTTCCCCACGGGGGTGAGACTCCCCAATAATTATTTTTTTTTTCTGTCTTCTTTTTGTCTTGAACGGGTTATATATTTTACGATTTTTTTGGTCTTAAACGGGGAATATATACGCAGGGTATGATTTTGAAGCTTTTCGTCGGGACAAACAAAACTGTCCGTAATAAGCGGGTGTCCGTATTAAGCGGGTGTGCGAAAGGGGAGGGGATTGCGTGTACTAACTTTCGAGTGCCTCCCGAGTTTGTAGGGGGGGTCCCGCCGGTAGGAGGCCGAATTTTTAATCTCGCCAAAAAAAGTCTTAAACAGCCCGGAATGACAAAATAACAGCACACATGACTCAATTGACATATATATAAAAACTCTATCAGAGGTCTATAACTAGAGGTTTCATCTAGCATTGCGCGCGGCCCATCAGATTCGCAGTTAGGCTATTTTTAGACATTTTTCGCGCGAAACCAGCAGCCAATCACGCCACAAAAATGGTCAGTGAACGCGCCAGCTCGACAATTTTTGTTCAAGACGGTTTGTTCGTCGATTGAAGCGCTGGCTAAAATTATTAAGTAAAAAACCTTGGCCCTTCTAAATCAAACAAAAGTTAATTCCACTAAATAATGCACGAAGTTTGAAACGAAATATTTAATGGGAAATGCCTGTAAAATGTACAACTAATGCGACTGAAAGAGCACTAAAGGCAGCCTGAAATTAATTTACGGGAAGATCAGACAATTATTTAAGCTTAATTCGTCCAAAAAATGAAAACCTGTTTACAACACAAGTTTAAGCTTCGGTCTATTCAGTATTGTTACCTTGTATTTCGAAGAGGCTTGTCAATTCCAGCTGAATTAAGGTTTTAAAATCAGCACAATAAATATCCATGGATCAGATATACGGCAGTTCGTCACGCGTTCGTGACAGTCAATCATTCAAAGATCACTTCACAGTGAAATTCTCTTCGAAGACCACTCTCTTTCTTTCCATCCATGTAGATATTGAGGGTTTCCTTTGTTCTTTTACTTCAATGAACTTGATTTTAAGCTCAGACGTTCGTTAATTCTGTAGTCGCGCAAGTTTTGCCCGCCGTATACATGTAAACAAGTGAAACCTTCGGCTGCATATAGCTGTCCGTTCAACTTGTAAAATGAATATAATGTTCAGCTCCACAATTATTTCGAATCTTCCCATGTTAAGCTAAACCATCTGCACAATTTTCCAGAATATACGTAGCTTTGGAGAAATTGAGTGAACATTAATCCGCGGAGAAAACTTTGTCTTGCTTTCTTTTCATTCAACTTGCCAACTGGACACCGCGCCAGAAGTTTTGCCGCCGAATTCATACAAATCATGCTTCATTTAGATTGAACTGAAAAATCACTCAGTCGACTTATAGTTTTACAAAAAGTATACCGAAGTTTGACCTAAATTTAGTGAAGTATTTAAACAATTATTACATTCTGCTGTGACGCTTTTTGCTTTTCCTTGGCCGGCAAAGTTTCTGCCTTTGAGTAGCGCTCGCATATCATTAAAAATGGTTTAACGTGATTGGCTGCTGGTTTCGCGCGAAAAATGTCTAAAAATAGCCTAACTGCGAATCTGATGGGCCAAGACCCAATACCAGAGATGGAAACCTCTAGTTATAGACCTCTGACTCTATTGAATAATACAGATCAAGTTGACTCTTAAATCTAAACTTGTGAACCAAATCTCAACCGTCACAGTAAGTCTGTAGTTCGTGACCTGAATAATGTAAACACTGACCACTCAAACATAGGATGGTCTGCCTGTGGTATAAACATAAACATTTCTTGCACTTTTTAAATTCACAATGGATTTTTGACAAACGAGAAACTTTATGTGACATGTAATTTACAATTTACGGACAAAGGTATCTATCGATTGACAGGATTTTACTGCGGCCTTTCTATTTCGCTCTTCTGTGACTTCTAGCCTATGAATAGGCTCCGTGAAAGCGAGCCGCACGAAGCCTGGGAGAGAGGGCCCCTTTCTCTCTCTCCCAGTCTTCGCGCGGCTCGCTTTTCCTTTCACCCCATCGCGGAGCCTATTCATAGTGACTTCTGGCTCTGTTCGGTCCATTTTATCCAACCACACATTTGACACACATGCTGAGCCCTTTTGCAGTTCATTATTGGGGTACCCAGTCTTCTCTCATTTTGATAGAGCCTGGAGATTAAAATTTCGGATGAGGGTTTTAGGTCGAATTTATCGTTAACGTTAAATTCAGCTTTAGAATCTCAAGATCTGGTCCAAAATTAAATGTGTCACCCAGCAAATCTACAAATGGCGGACCTTCGATGTTATCTTCGTTGATTCAGGCTTCATTTCCAGTTAGCGAATTATAGCTTTTAATTCACTTTCTTTTCAGCCATCGGTCTACGGACGCACCTGTCGCACCCCTCGCCCTACGGGCCCGATTATTTTAGTGTGGTTAGCCAAAGCAAGATATGTTGCCTTAGGGGTAGGGTTATCAAATGCAATACGCCAAAGAAAAAAATAACAAAACCAACAAAGTTGCTGCACTATCCTCAACGGCGACAACTCAGAGAACGAAGTCTTGACCTATCATTGAGAGGTCTTGTGAGAGTTGAGCCATGCACGTGGCAAACATGTAGCGGGTTTGCGTGACGAATTCAAATTCAAAGTTTGTGCTTGTTTTATGTAATTGTTCATGCATTATTACATTTACATGTATCTAAAACTATTATAGCAACAACCTGTAGTTTGTTTATAATTCACGGAAATCAGACAATAATGTCGTCACTTCACTATTCACATCTTATATTTTTCGCGTGACAACTTGTTATGTAAATAAACAGCCAGGAAATACTTGCAATTAAAAGACTAAAGGCTAGTAACCAAACCCAGGTGTTCCCCTCCCGCTTACTCGAATTGGCACGAAATGACTTCCTGAGATAGGAAGAGCCGGCACACAAACCCGTTCCCAGGCTCCCAGGTGAACGTACGTAGGAACTAAGCTGAAGGAATTACCAGGTTTAAGTTTTAATTTAAATCAAATTGCTTTTAATGAAAAAGAAATGTGACTCTTTCAATCTTTCGGTTCCTATTAACGAATTTGTGTATGCATTCGCAATGTTTAACGCCTGAGAAAAATAATTAACTTTCACACGAGATTTATTTCACACACGTAATTATTAATTAAATATTAAATATGTAACTTCAGAAACTACGAATCTTGGCAAATATTTGCCAAATAAAAATGTTTACATTAAAATAACCGTCACACATATGTATATACAGTGGATTGGGCTGTCATTTCTCTCATCACAAGAAACTAATAACTAAATATTAAGTAAACTAACCTCAATTTCCAAAGTTTTCAGTATTGATTTCCTTGAAGACTAAACCTTTTAAAACAGCAAAGCGTCTAGCCCAAATACAGTTGTAAACAAGTCCATCTTCCGTTCATCCGTATTCCTATTTTCCATCGTAATCATTCCATTGCGAGACTGCATCTTATGTTTTAGTATCGACTTGTTAATTTTTCGCGGCATTTCCGAGAATCCACCTTACTGATTGAAATCACGAGAGTCCGTAACCCATTCCGTTTACTCGGTTCATGGGCTACATGTATGCGCATTCTCTGAGTAAAAGTTGCAGTAACCATGAGCACGCATCGCGGGCCTATTTTTGTTA
Organism: Desmophyllum pertusum; assembly: GCA_029204205.1. NCBI lineage: Eukaryota > Metazoa > Cnidaria > Anthozoa > Scleractinia > Caryophylliidae > Desmophyllum > Desmophyllum pertusum. The sequence continues at coordinate 6,756,323 of MU826350.1, forward strand.
CAATGTCACAGCCAGATTCGTCTTTGCTTTCCAAATATTTAATTTTCGAGGCAATTCAAGTACATGTAAACCAATTGTGAGCACAATGCAACGTGTCCAAATATTTAATTGTCGATGTGATTCAAGTAAACCAATGCAACGTGCGTGCGTAAAATCGTAGAAAAAAGGAGCACGCAACTCGGATCGGATCTCACACAAAGGTCAGTTCATATGTTCGCTAGAAACAAGGCGGCTTGGTAATAAAACAATGTCACGCAAGATCCTTTCGTGCAAGAGCGTGTGCAACAGCGTCTCAAAACAGCCGAAATCGGCTATAATCAAGCATCAGAGCGTCTCAGAACAGCGTCTCCTCGAGCGCACAAAATAAATCCCGAAAACAACAATCGTCTCCTCTCACGCGGAGAGAGACTTTTCACGCGGAGGGGACTGGGTACTGCTAACAAACATCTTACCGGCATACGGCAACCTCGTTCCCAGGGTCTCTCTTCTTCCCGCCAAACGCGATTGAACTGAGATCAATCGCGTTTGGCGGGAAGAAGAGAGACCCTGGGAACGAGGTTGGGCATACGGCAGACGGAAATCCTGAAATCGAGTCTCAGGACAGAATTAGGAGGCTGCCCTGTGCGGGCAGCAACACACAGGGCAGCAACAACTTAAAACACAAGTGCTTTGATCATTAGAAGATTAGCTATTTATTAACTGTTAAAAGGACCCCAACGTTTATCCCTTTCCAAGATGTGAATAAACTTTTCTGCAGTCTATCTTAACATCAACACTTCATAATACAGATACGAGTCTTGGCGAAAGAAAGCGACCTCAGTAGGACAAGCCAATTTACCGATAAATACCACACCACTGAATGGTATTCTAGGTACTCTTGTTCCAAGCCTTCACATGCGGGCAAAAAAGGCAGAGGGCTTCTCTAGCTCTTGTCCTTATTGTCCACATCTGAAAGCCTGAACGAACGTCTTATCAGTTAATAATTTAATGTTGATTAATATCCGAGCTCAACTTACGTTTGCCTTAAAGGAGCTACTACACGGATGGTGCATCTTGAAAAAAATGGCCATTTTTTTCAAGTTCGCCGTTCGCAATCCGTCTTGATCTTCTCCATCCTCAACCATCTTTGTTTCTGTTTGGTTTATTATCGCTTTTTTGGTGTTTTTCTACCTTAGTAAACTATTATTTTCAGGCTTTCTTCAATTTGAAGGTGATAAATGACTGAAAATATCGTGACATAGCTCCTTTAAGCAAAATAAAACTACAGTGTTTATTGTGACCCATCAGCGGTGAGGTACATACTATACTCTTGGTATCAGCTAGTGGCGTTAACCTTTCAGTTGATGTGGCTTATTTATTTTATCACTGGTATTAAAGTCATTGTTTTTAAAATCAACTATATTAAGAGTATATGAGTGATTGAAGATGACATATTTAGATTTGCGGGAAAAAATGACAATGTATTTGTTTATCAGAAGAATATTGTGTTCAACACCAATTAATTTACTACAGAAACTCGTAAAAGCAAATATTGTTGTGTTACAATGTCAATTGCATTTTTAACACTTGTAATCTGTGTTTGTCGATGGTGAACCTCCTTTTCCAGGTCTGTTGATTAGGATCTAAAACTGGCACGTTAAAACAACTCTCAGAGCCACGGTCTTTACAGGATAAATTTACCAATGATGACTCCAAATATCAAAGCTAAGATGAGATAAGCAATTGCCATGGGTGGCAAATTCACACTGCCGTTCTGTGTGGAAACTGACGACACACTGGTGGGTGAAGACGCCCGTGCTGTTGGGGAAGACAGCTGAGCCACATTCTTCCTGAGCCGGACTGACTCCTCCTGTAAAAACCAAACATGACACCATTATCATGATACACATTCCACCATGACTTAAAGCAAATATTAATAGGAAACACAAGAGGAAGTGTGATGTCACATGAGAAGGATGATAAGAAGAGACAAGGTACAAGAGGCTGATGGAACTGAGGACAAGCTAGAAGGTGCTCAGCCTCTCGACCAACTGAACAAGGACTGTAGGCTGTAGCAGTGCGGTTTGCCTCAACAGGATTAAACAGTAGGCTAAACACAAGAACTGATCAAGTAGAACAAAGAAATGTACCGGCACATGGTGGATACACCTGTATTCAAGTCTATGATCGTTATTCTAAGATAGTCTCAGCATTTTATACCAAAGTCTTGGACTGTTAAATTTGGGGAACATTGACTATGTCAAATGATACATACCATTAGAACAGTGTTTTCAGTTTTCAGTTTTTCTAATTCCTCATTAATGACTCTTCTTTCATCTGAACCCTGTTTGCAATTGATAACACATGAAGGTCACAAAAGTTGACATTTGTTTGATGCAAACTGCAAATCTTGCCATGTAACAGACAATATGGCAGTTCACTAAAAACAATATTGCCATCAGAGAGAAATTTAAGCAGGCATTATTTTCATGGCTTAATTGTACAACAAATGCACAGGAATGAAAGGGACTAAATATGTTTGAACCAGTTCATTTTCAGTGGGAAAGCATAAGTTCTACAGAATGTTTTACAGCATTATGAAATCAGGAAATTTTGCACTGTACAGTATGAGAGCCGTGTATATATTGTCAATATTTTACAACAAAATTAAAGTAGGTCAGAAAAGATATGCTGTCTTGGCAACAAAGGACAGATGAGTTTGGAAAGTGAAACAAATGTCAGTGATTTGTGGACTTGTGCAAAGCTAAGATAATAACAGAGAACAAAAGGTGTAACAAAACTTAAGAAGCGTGACCAATAACCACGGGATGGCTGTGTTGAATAGTCTAGATCATCATACCAGTACCATTATACAGCCCCACTGGCAGTCTCACAAGTTGACATGTGTAGCCTGGCCAGATGGGTCTGGTCTTACACGACTTTCCAACCAAATCGAGCCAAAATAAGGTAGTGTGACTGACTTAGTCAGGTCAGGTCAATGCATGGACAGCACTATGCTTGGTGTGCCCACAATGACCTCACATTTTCCCATCTGACCTTTGAACTAAAGGCCTGGCTAAACGAGGAAACATGTTTCCAGAAACATTTGTAGCGCACGCATGTTTCCCCAATGTTTCTCAGTTTAGCCATACGCAAAACATTGTTTCCAGCTACAATTTTTGTTTCCGAGATTGGCTAAACTGGGAAACATTGGGGAAACATCCGCACGCTACAAATGTTTCTGGAAACGTGTTTCCACGTTTAGCCAGGCCTTAAGTTAAAAAAGTTGAAATGGTTTGTCTAGACAGAGAAATATTCCAATGCATAGTTACACTTCAGAAAAATATCGAGAAAATACATGAAAAGTACTGGTCCAAATCAATTGATCTGCCTGGGTTTGCTTGCTCCGTAACCTAACCAAAGATCCTGTCAATAAGTCAACAGCCACCTTAGGAATAGTGTATTCTGATCCTTGTATATCCTACCTGCAATGTTCTTGTTGATGTTGCAACTTCCACTCCTGGATCAGTGTAAGAGCTATTTCGATTATGAGAGGAACTTGTCTTCGTGTTAGCACTGGGTGCTGTACTCTCTGTTGCTACAGTTTCTGTCTTGGAAGTCTTAGCAACAAGAGGTTGTTCTTTGTTCAAAACCTCATTTTCCTATCAGGGTGAGAGAAATTCATGAACAAATTAGTGAGCATGGGCACATACACTGTAGTAAAATCATACTACAGTGAAATCCCAATTTAACAAAGTGCCAAGGGACTGGGACAATGTGTTCATTATAATGGTGGTTTGTTGTAAATGAAACCATGTTATAACAAATTTGAACAAAAAATACCAAAATCATCGTTATATAGGGTTTGGCTAATAATTATTTTTCCTTAAAATTAAACAATGTTTGCAATGCTGTTGACGGAAAACGTACAGTCTTTTACAATGGAATATATTAGGATTAAAGGATTTCCATCTTTGTTGATTGGTTTTGCATTCAACTTCAGATGCGTACCTCAAACTTTTACATTCGAGTGGGAAGGAAGATGATCTCCTTAAAGAAGCAAGACATGTGACATATACAGTGTATCTTTGCACAGCATGCCGTGCAAGAGAAGTGCCTAGAGATGGGCTCAACTGCTCAACAACAGGTTTCACACATGTACATCAACTAGGCAAGCAGAATTTTCTACATTCTCAGCAAGACCATTGATCTCGTTTAAAACATGCTCATAGCACAAAAGAATATATTAAACATCACTGGACTTACATTTCCCCCCATAGCACTCTCCACATTGCCTTCACTGTCTTCCACATAGTCAAACACGCATTTCAGCTTAGAGTCCATAAATGCACCTTGGTCTGCCTCTTTCCACTGTCAGGTGAAATAAATGTAAATGCTAATCAGTCTGGTCTAATCTCATTAAACAAATCAGGGCTCAAAGTTAGCGACCAGCTGGTTGCATATGTGACTAGATTTTTGATTTTGAGACTAGAAATTTGTATGTGGTCGCACTTGTGCGCCTAAAGTAGCCAGAGTTCTGTGCGACTGAATCGCTTTACTGCTTCCTGAGCTCTCCATAAACACTTTGTCTGGTGAGACAAGAAACAACGGCATGACACAATCAAATCAAACGTGGATATAACTTAGGTTTTAAACTAGTTATAGTTACCACTAAAGTGCCAACGACATAGAGGAGCGAATAATTGATAGAAAACTTTAAAATATATATGATCATGAAACATATACGTTCTTAATTATTAAATCTGACTGGCATTACATTGTAAATATTAGAGACAACATGAAAGCCCCAGTTAATTTGATGACAAGATAACAAAATTAATACCCCATCCTAAAGTTGCTTAGAAATCAAAGATGTGTCTTCGTTTGCTGAACATTTTTGTCATTTTAGTTGCATGAAAGTTGAAAGAATTTTAAAATTATTATTGGAGCAAGGAAGCGTTGCGTGACGGGGCCAGACTGTCAGATGTTTATATTTTGTAATGACTCATTCCAAAAAATTAAGATTTACCTTTTATTTTCATAGCTATTTTGATAATTTAACTGTAGATAATTTTAGTCCAAGAATTGCAACTTAATAAATAACTGAAGTCTTTTTCTTTCCAAGAGTTTCGTGTATGACACACCGACAGAACTGAAGACGAATGAATGTTTACATGTAAAACAAGCGCGTGTAGTGATGAAGGAATAATAATAACAACACTGAATGAACCCTGAATGAAAAGGAATCTCTGCTAAACTATTTTTGGCTTTGGCTTTGGCTTGTAACGACGAAGTATTCTGTTCGTTTCTTTGATCTTAAGTCTTTAAGAACGTGTCAATCGACGAAAGAACACACTGGATCGGAATTGAGAAGCGAACAAGCTGGTGTACGTATAACCACAGGTCACCAAAGCGTATTATGAGAGTTCGTATGGAGCTGAAATTCGATCGAAAATAATTTTCACTTTTCCTTCGAAAAGTTGTAAATAATGTGAAATAAAGTTTAAAAACCTCACCTGTTGTCTTTTCCGGTGTTTTTTATCGCTTCTGGAAGCTGCTATGGGCGAATTTCGACCTTCAGTCGAATCTGCCACTGTAGTGTACTAATAGAAGGGAAAGGTCGGAAAGCAATTTGAACATTTCCCCAACCGTTTTTCGAGGTTCGGTTAGAAATGCTTGCTAAAAATATATTTCTTCCCCAGCCGGCGCTTTCAAATCACACTAAATCTCAAGAAGGATGATGTACGTACCTTTCTGTGTGATTCAATCGCCAATAGACCGATCTCTCGAAGCACAGTTTTACGTTGAAAACAGCTAAATTTTTTCAACGGCAGCCATTGCATACGGACGAGGGCATGTTCCAGCAAGTGGGTCAAAAACCAACGGCCGAGCGCCAAAGTATACTCCACAAGGGGTGATACGCGTAACCTCCGTGTCGCTCAATACCAAACGCACTCCCTCCCGGGTAAGTACACTTTGGCACCTGAATTTCCCGCCAAAGTTTGAACGCCGGCCGCCAGCTTGCCGACTTACCCAGGAGGGAGTGCGTTTGGTATTGAGCGACACAGAGGTTACGCGTATCACCCCTTGTGGAGTATACTTTGGCGCTCGGCCGTTGGTTTTGACCCACTTGCTGGAACATAGCCTCGTCCCCATGCAATGGCTGTTGTTGAAAAAATTTAGCTGTTTTCAACGTAAAACTGTGCTTCGAGAGATCGGTCTATTGGCGATTGAATCACACAGAAAGGTACGTACATCATCCTTCTTGAGATTTAGTGTGATTTGAAAGCGCCGGCTGGGAAGAAATATATTTTTAGCGAGCATTTCTAACCGAACCTCGAAAAACGGTTGGGGAAATGTTCAAATTGCTTTCCGACCTTTCCCTTCTATTAGTACACTGCAGTGGCAGATTCGACGGAAGGTCGAAATTCGCCCATAGCAGCTTCCAGAAGCGATAAAAACACCGGAAAAGACAACAGGTGAGGTTTTTAAACTTTATTTCACATTATTTACAACTTTTCGAAGGAAAAGTGAAAATTATTTTCGATCGAATTTCAGCTCCATACAAACTCTCATAATACGCTTTGGTGACCTGTGGTATAACCCTATTCCTTGATCACCTGTTGCTTTACAATTCAATTTACAAAGAGAAATAAGCTGACTAAAACAGTTGACTAAAAGCCCTTTCAATGAAGAAATATTAACCTTACTCACCTGTACAATTACAAGCCTCGGCCCTCATGCACAAAAACGACACTGTTTATGAACAACGGGGTATTACTTACTCCCAAATATGGGGTATTTCTCGGGGTATTTATTATTAACTTACACCCAAATATGGGGTATTACTTACACCCAAATATGGAAAACAAAACTCACGGTCTCACGGAGAATTTGAGAATTTTCTGCCAAATACAATTTACGAATGGCTACCTCGGCAGCTTCGCCTCTTGGCTCAGCTGCCTCGTTGGCAATAATAAAATTACATGGTTTTTCTTGCGTCAGTGTGTGTTTTATTTGTCGTTTTCCCCATGGTTTCTCCGAGTTTCGATCGCTTCCTCCATGTTCCATAATTTCCTTCCCCAATTCTTTTCGATTTGGTTGTCAAAGGGCGAGCCCGGGGCTCAAGTATGTCTAGAAAACCCAGAACCAAAACACTTTTTTTCTTCAAGGTGAGAACAATTTTTAAAGAAATAAAGCCCCATAACATTAAATAATATTATCCCAGCGATTATAGATTAGTTCAATGAAGTCAGTGCGCAGTCAACAATTAACTTCCGGCCTCCCCCAACTGCTTTGGTGAACACTTCATCAGCCTCTGATACCACTGAAGTCACAAATGAAGAGGCAGAGCCAGCTAATAAAAAAACGCAAGTTTATAACTTCCAGAAAGCATGGCTGATAGAATTTGACAGGTTCGAGTGGGATCTGCAAAAATTAAATGATGTTTTGCACATGCTGCAAGGGCTGCCCAAAACAGGCATCTTCATCATTAGCCACCAGATGTGCCACTTTCAAACATGAACGCACATAGAGGAAACACTCACAGGCATGCAAAGTAATAATTTTATTTCATTATTGAGTAATATGGAGGTTTTGCCAATTTAGACGGTACGATTTTGTCGCATGCGACTTTTGTAGCGCGCGCTGTTCGCTTCATGTACAAATCGTATACAACTTTCATCTTTTAACATTGGTTTTAGCTACGACATGTCATAGAGTTTTATAACATGTTTGAAACTCCTATGACACTTTTCGTGTCGTACACGATTTCGTAAGTGAGTTGTAGGTTTGATTTACACGACACAATTCATGTTGTAGGCTTGTCGTAAGCATGTCGCATGCGACAAAATCGTACTGTCTAAATCGGCCTTAACTACATGTATAACTCTATTTTAAGCTGTGTGCCTAAATTTTTTAGCTGTGCGACTAAAATTTTTAGCTGTGCGCCTAAAATTACAGCTGTGTGCCTAGAAATTTAGACCTCGTAGCACAAGTGTGCCCAAAGACAAAAATAAACTTTGAGCTCTGAGTCAAACCACATTTTAATTGACTATTTTAAATGACATGTAGATACATTTGTTCCTTGTAAACATTGTAGCAAATCATGGTCTGTCAGACTCAGTGTCTGTCAAACCCAGTGTCTGTCAGACCCAGTGTCTGTCAGACTCAGTGTCTGTCAGACCCAGTGTTTGTCAGACTCAGTGTCTGTCAGACTCAGTGTCTGTCAGACTCAGTGTCTGTCATGGACAAGTCTGTCTTCAAGCCTAGGTGGCTTACCATGCTAAGCATGAAGCGACTAATCCCTACTCCCCTGGATGGGATGCTATTCCATCGCAGGTAACAGCATTTTTGACAGGTTGCCCTGACAATTCACCAGTACCCATTTACTCCTGGGAGGAGAGAGGCACTGTGAGTTAAGTGTTTTGCCCAAGAACACAACACAATGACCCCAGCCAGTGCTTGAACCCAGACTTCTTGATCCAGAGAGTGACGCACTAACCATTAGGCCACCACATCTCCCTAAGCTAAACACCTATTTACATTTCCAAAATCCACAAAACGTTTAACAATATTGAACAACATGCACATGATATACAAGATATTGCATCTTCCATCAACAAACAAGTCCGCTTTTGTGGAAGTAACAGGGTTCGAAATTTATTTTTGTGTCTAGTTGTCCCTGGGGCAACCACAGGACTTGGTTTGGTTGCCCCAATAATATTTTGGTTGCCCAGTCCCTTGACCCTGTACAAGCCAAGACACTTATCACATGTAGCGTAAGCTGCCCAATAACATAAAATTTTGATTGGATTGAAATTTGGATTGAAATTTAAATTTCAATAAACTATAATCATTCAAATTACCAAGAATTATTCTAAATAGAAATATCAACTATACAGTATACATATAAGTGTAGGACAACTGCTCACTGCTCTCTGCTCTTGAAATGCACAAAATCATTTCTTTAAACTTGAATCAGAGACTGCGACTGCCGTACTGGGTGAACTATCCTATGTAATTGTCGGAGAGGTTCTCTGTTTCACATGCGTTTCCCCGATTAAAGTATCATAATAACTAAAAAAATACACAAATAAATCGACCTTGCTCGCCCACGAGCAAATGAAATGGCCGTGAACGAATCACACTGCAATGCATCGTGGATCTTATTTGGTGATACCGCTTAACACAGTTAAAAGTATTACAGGCTCGCATTGACTAAACATGGCAGAAGAAATCTCAAACAAAGAATTCGGGAGAAAAAAGTTTAACAGCTACTATATTTAACTTTTTCCCCATGGATTCAATTTTACTGTCTACTACCTTTTATGTTTTCTTTACTCTTCAAAGACAGAAACCTGTGATATTACAGGGATTAGTGCCAGTGGGCTGGCAGATCGAGTTGCCCAAGGGGCAACCACTCGGTGAGATTTGGTTGCCCCAGCATACGTTTTGGTTGTCCGGGACAACCGTTAATTTCAAACCCTGAGTAATTACTGAAAGAGTTATACATGTAGGCAACTGATTTGATGTACATGTAATAAGATTTTGCAGATGATGACTACTCAGTAATGATGGTGATAATGATGATGATATACATGTACCTCCTCGCTTCATTGGAATAAATACAGTAGATTGAAGACAAGAGGTTTTCACCTACCAATGTTTCATGATCAACTTCTCCATCTGGAGCAAACATTGTCTGAACCATGAATTTATGTTTGCTTTTTTCCTTCGGATCATATTCAAATGGCTGCAGCATCACTAGAAAATGACAAAACAACACTTAAGCATTAGACAACCTAAAAAGGTACATGTAACACTGCTTATTACATGACTAAGAAAGTTGAGAGGGCCGTAACTAAAATCAGCCAATCAGAATGTTTTCTTACCGGCCCGATAATTTCTAAGTATCGGACCGGGTAAAGTTTCTTACATAGTTATGGTTTAATTTTCACAGCTATTTTTAATTAAGCACAAAATCGTGTAATAAATCTCTTATTAACCAAGCTTGCTCAGGACCGTACTGGGAGAATATCAGCCCTCAGTCTTTTCTGTACGGACCTCGCTGCGCTCAATCCATACTGTCAAGACCTAGGGCCGATATTCTCCCAGTACGGCCCTCCTGCTTGGTTAGTACATGTAAGATATATTTATAAAACACTTGATCAAATTATTCAGTTCTGACTGACTAAAGAAGCTTTCACTAACACAAGTGCAGAAAAAATTATACCACAACCAAAACACCACGGGAGTCGGGAGTACGGAAAGTGCAAAATATAAAAACAATGCTTGTTAAATATATTTTGCACCGACATAAGTTTTGAAGGAAATAAATAACCTTACAATGTATTGCGTGTGGAACACATTATCATTTAAAACTTGTCCATTTCCATAAAAGTACTTATCGATAAACGAGACATGGCATTTGACAAACCCTGCACAGAAGAACAGTTCTATGGAATGATCTGGAATTGTAGCGATCATTTGAAAGATAATACAAAGGTTAACACAAATACAAGAGATGAGGGCTTCTTTCAAGCTATGAGCCGATAAAATAAAGGCCGAAGTTGGTTGCCACGAGCGCTATTTTGCGAAGTTAATAATAAAAGCTACGCAATCCAAGCTGATATGTTCCCGTGTTGAAAGTAATTTCACATCAATTCACATTCCGACTTGCAATCCAATTGTAGAAAAAGACAGTGATATTCATTTATGCCACGTCTCCAAAATGGATTCAAAGTAATTTTTTGAATCCATGGCCTTGTTAAAGGAGAACGGAAGGTGAAAAACGAAGTTTTGTAACCACTTTTTAAATAAAGTAAATGATGTATCTTAACTAAAATTTGTAATATTTGTCCCTATAATCCATTGGTAAACTTGTTATGGACTGTAAAAGGCTCGCAACAATGACACGATGTACGTCCGCCATTTTGTCCACCATTTTGAAGGCATGGGCGCTAAGCACGACGTCATTGCGCTCACTCGCAAATGCGTCAAAACTCAAAATACTCCCGTTGAGATAGAAAATCATGGTTCATTCGTTGTTGTGGGCTGTTCGAATAGAACTCCCAAGGACTCTAATATAGGAAAGGAATAAGTTAACATCGTCTGCCATTAAAAGATAAAGCCCTTTTAAATAAATGGCTTGCTCAGATCATAGTTAATAGAGGGAAATGGTTATGAAGCCCAGCAAACTTCAAAGGAGCAAACAAAGAGGACAAGATTTATGTTGGAAGGTCCATGACCGTGCACATCTTTTGTTTTGAGCTCATACACTATGCACGAATTACGTAATCGTAACGTTTCCATTGGTTAGTTGCTTGAACACACGTAACCACCTATTGTATTTTGTCAGGTTTTGTGCACGGTCAACCCCCAAAATAGCGAACAAAAACATATAACAAAGAACTTTGCCAGGCTTCATAACCATTTCCCTCTATTAACTATGCTCAGATAAAGAGAGAAAATTTGCCGCAAATTTTTTTAGTAATGAATTTACTAAACCTGACTAAACTCATCGAGAAATCTGTGGAAATCAGTTGCAAAATACAGGGACGGCTATAATTACACAGTACATAATCTATATTATCCCAGCATTAAAGGATAAAAACGATCATAAATGTTTCCGTCGTGGTACCTACATATTATTTTATACAGTCCCACGGCACTCTTATTCGAGTCCTCGCCTGACCTAATTTATTTTATAAGCCAACAATTGCCGTCTCCAACACTTCTGTTTGCAAACAGATCATTTCGAAACTAGGATGCTGAGTTATACAGCTAAGAGGGGGATCCTCCTCCAGATCTGAGCCAAATAATGAAAACATAGCACTGCAAAATTCGTAATGTACAGCTCCGCAAATGATCCCGGCACCGCAAATGATCCCCGACCGCAAATGATCCCGCTAAAAATCGAGGAATAGCATGGATGGTGGACGCGATTTTTTTCCGATTTTGAATATTTTCCCCAATAACTGAATCTGTGCACGCTAGACATTTTTATGACGGAAGTGATATATATTTTTTTATTACTTAAGGCATTGATGCAGATTTTAGAAAAATAAATAAACTCAAAATCACTGAACGAGAATACCAGATATATTCTAAAAATAGTTAATTCGAGAAGGTGTTATTTTTGGTTTTCGCTGTAAACTTCATCCGCGTCTAGAATGATTGCAGATTTATATTGCTTTCGCGTCACCAAGATTCATTTATCTATAAATTTCGAGATTGAAGACGGTATTCTGTGCCATGAAACAAGCTAGACATGGAAATTGAAACACCCATTACAGCAAACTACTTCACGAAATCGGCAAATAACATTTCCGGTGAATTATCGTGATTATTTCATGCTGTTTTGGCGGCATCGACTGCATTTATTGTCCGTTGCGAAGGAATTGAAAAACAAATACAGCGAGGGAAAAGTCACAGAGGAAATTTGTCCTAATTGTGGAAAGAAGTTCCAGTGCTATACCCAAGGAGTTTTTGAGAGTGGTGGAGCTTTACAGGTCTATTCAGACGACAACGTTTTCTGCGATGTGTGCGTGTTACATGAAATCAGTTAAACAGTGTGGACGGCATTCATCGAGCAAAATTGTGAAACCTGGACGGAAACTAATAAAAGTAAAGGTAGTAAAACATTGCGTTGTTGCCGTTGAAGTTGCCAGTTATGGTCAGTTATGTTATTGTTGAAATAATTGAAATGTACAATGTTATCACGAAATATCAAAGTGTGATAAGTCACGTCGGACTTATGAACGTTTTATAGTAAAGAAAGGATATGTAACGCTTTCATATACAATCTGCTCGAAATACAGATTAAATGAAATAATATTATTAATAAATAAAAAGGAGAATTAAAAAAAATCGTGTTGTTGATTGAGAGTGAGTTTAGCCTGAAAAAAAATTCACAGTTTTCACACTTCATCAAAGCGAGCCGGGTGTTAAATGCAGTCGATGCCGCCAAAACAGCATGAAATAATCACGATAATTCACCGGAAATGTTATTTGCCGATTTCGTGAAGTAGTTTGCTGTAACGGGTGTTTCAATTTCCATGTATAGCTTGTTTCATGGCGCAGAATACCGTCTTCAATCTCGAAATTTATAGATAAATGAATCTTGGTGACGCGAAAGCAATATAAATCTGCAATCATTCTAGACGCGGATGAAGTTTACAGCGAAAACCAAAAATAACACCTTCTCGAATTAACTTTCTTTAGAATATATCTGGTATTCTCGTTCAGTGATTTTGAGGGGGTTTTTTTCTTCTAAAATCTGCATCAATGCCTTAAGTAATGAAACAATATATATCACTTCCGTCATAAAAATGTCTAGCGTGCACAGATTCAGTTATTGGGGAAAATATTCAAAATCGGAAAAAAATCGCGTCCACCATCCACGCCATTACTCGATTTTTAGCGGGATCATTTGCGGTCCATTCTGGGGATCATTTGCGGTCGGGGATCATTTGCGGTCCAATTTGGGGATCATTTGCGGTCGGGGATCATTTGCGGTCCCGGGATCATTTGCGGAGCTGTACAGTAACCGAGTGTAAGTGTAAATGTCAGGGTTTACAGACACGTATACTAGTAAACAATAACAACAGAGCAATACAAAATAAAATCAAACACGACAAATGAATTGTTTCTAAATCAGTATGTTTATTTTTAACAATATTCACCTGCTACTTTGTCATAGCTTCGTCGATCTCCTGGCAGTACACACACTCTCTTTCTTGCTGAATTTTCCAGTTTTCGATTCGATATGTTCACAAGTACACCATGTGGTGTTTCCTCCTTGTGCGATCTCGTCCTGGCTTTCAACTGCTTTGCATCCGTGAAAGATAATTTATGCCTGGTCGATTCGTGCAGGCACGTTTCTCATTGGTGGAAATGAACAATGCCAAGCTCACGACTCCAGCCGTGCCTTCGGGGGATGAGCGTGGGCTCATTTTCCCGAACAGCGGCTGGTAATCGAGCCTATTCTGTTTCTCGATACAAAACTTTAGCTGTTCATAGTCAGCCGTTCAAAATTTTTCTTTACCTGTTCACCCGTTCACTGCAAGCCATTCAAAATTTTGTTTTAGCCGTTCACCCGTTCATCACAAGCCGTTCAAAATTTTTTTAGCCGTTCAGCCGTTCGCCACAAGCCGTTCACGGTAACAGGTAACATTCCTCGGAACAGAATTAGGAGGCTGCCCTGTGTGGGCGACAATATAAAACTACAGTAGAACACCGCTAACTTGAATATAGCGGGGAGTTCGAGTTAACAGAGTTCGAGAGGTTCAACTGTATTGCTTTTAGGAGTATTTCAAAATTCACTAAAGGAAAGTGTGGATACATAATCGGGTTTACGTGAAACAAAAAGCATGTGATAATTTGTACCTCATGAAAAATATTTGGAACTTTTGAAATAGACCACCGTGATCATATTAGCTATAGTATCCATCCTCCTACTATAGTTTTTACTGATTTAGGAGTAATTTATTAAAGCATTAAAGTACTCATGTGTTACGGCAGATCTCGTATAATTTGTGACAAACGTACACAAATTCTGTCAAGTTTCAATACATTATAAGAGCTAGGCATATACATATTCCCCTAAGCCCAAACATACACCTCATAAAATATGTATATCGACTTTATATTAGGTGGGAAGTAAAATTGTTAAACTTACCGGCCACTTCAACTGCCCCGTGAGGCTCAACAAATCCACTGTTCGGACGAACGCAGTATCGCTTTGGAGCCGTAGTTTTTACTTTGAAACATACTTTCTTTTCTGTGGGGTTCGTAAGTTTAAGATTTGCTGTGACGACTGTTGTAAAAGATCCTACAATAAACCAGGTGAATGCATAGTTAAATAAGCTTAACTGATAAGCTGTCTTTGATTCAAGTCTGAAACGACTGAATGCTACAATATGTAACGACAATAGAAACAAGAATTACCCCGAAAGCGTAATTCTGAACCTGGTTCAAGCTTCAGCACTTGTTCTGACTTCGCCATTTTTGATCATGGACCACAGGGGTGAGGAAAGTCGTCAAAATCCACGGCGATTTTCCAAAAAATACTTTCCAAACCCCAAACAATATGGCAGCCAACTCAACGATGACGAAATGTTTTTTGTAGTGAGCATGTGTCCAACGTGAATTCGCTGACCAAAAGGCGCGCTTGTATTGACATTCTACCGACTCGCCCCAGGTGGACTCTCTCTTTCTCTAGGAGCGCGAGATGCCTGGCACTGTGTGGATCAGGGCGGGAGATATGGGGCGCCGTTTTGTAAATTTATTATTTAGCAGAAACTGAGTGCTTTTTATCATTATTTAAATGGTTATATGATATAATGAATTCGGAGACAGTGGTTGCTATTTGGTTATATCATATAACCAAACATGCCAAAATGGTTATGTCAAATAATGAAAATTTCTTAGCAGGGATAAATTTTGGTTATTTGATATAACCATCCGTTGTCAACGTTGGCAGTATTTGGTTATTTAAAATAACCAATTGAAAGTTAACTCCAGAAATGGTTATTTTAAATAACCAATTTACTGCCATTGCCAAAAAATGGTTATTTCAAATAACCAATTTTCTGCCATTGCCAAAAAATGGTTATTTCAAATAACCAAGTTATCGGGCATATACTAAAATCAGGAACACTGTAATACCGGAACAACGGAACACACCGGAACACTATATCCAGATTTTCCATACCCCTTCCATGTTAAATATCCCGATAAATCAAACTGGAGCCTGCCAATTCAACCATGCAGTCGCGCTAGAAAGATATACTAAATTACAACTCGCTGAAATCTGGAGATTGCCAAGCCTAAGAACCGAATCTACCCCACAACGAACGCAAAGCGATCCGTAAAGAGTTGAAAGATAACTCTGAAATCAATATTAAAAAGGTAGACAACGGCTCTACTACATTCATTATGAACAAACAAGATAAAATTGCAGAGTGTCAGATCCAACTAGATTATGAAGAAAACTATAGACCCTTCGCAACACCTATGGTGGAGAAGACTTCTGCTTGAGTCGAATGACTTATAATATAACTCAACCCGAAATAAATCATATTGACGGAATGACGAGAAAATGGCTATCTCAAGCAGCAAATTCGCCGCGCATTCCAGTTTTGTACACTCTCAGTACAAAGATTCACAAAGCTAACCCGATCAGTAGACCAGTTATCATATTGGGCTGTAAGGGCCCCACAGAAGGAATATCATCAGTATACATGTAGATAGTCTGCTTCGACCTATAGCAAAACAACAAAACTCGTATCTCAAAAATACAACATCAGGAGTAAGTACCACCATCATTGTATATAAATGGATGTGACCAGCCTGTACTACCATATATATTTGCAGTGCATACGAAAGTTTCTATAGAAACAAACCTCATATCCCAACCCATTTCCTCAGAGAAATCCTCAGACTTATCCTACAGGAGACTGATTTGTTTCAGTTCAATGGAAATACCGTATTTCCTCGAATGCGCTTATTTAAAATTTCGGCCAAAACGGGGGGCGCTTAATCGAGGGGGGTCGCTTATTTTTTCTTTCAACGAACTGTAACTTTATTTTGGCTAAATCTTCATAATGGAAAAAATCTACATTATTATCCATGTGAACGTAATAAAAATTAATGTTTTTCGTTTGTTAAACTTTCTTATGGGAATACCGTAGTCCGGTCGCATACACTGTACGTATAGCCTGCGTTGCAGCCGGTATCCGGTGTCAAAATCCTCGTATATATACCGTCTGCGCAACGGCGCCCAAAAGCTTGTTCTGATATCCCGCGGGTTTGCATGAATGAAATAAAACGTGTTGACAGGCCAAGGCGCGTGGTGTGATTGTTTTGACCTTTGTTCGCTCGGTTTAAAAATGTAAATATTTCACGCTTGTCTATCGACCGTTTTGCGCGTTGTATATGCCACTATTTGGTTTTGTTCAGGCAAGACCATGTTTTCGATCCTCCAAATGGATCTCATCAGTTGCCGGTACTTTAAGTCGCTAATGCAACTCGTACATGTGAGAATGTTAGACAATTTCTGCGGCTCGAATTTGTGTTTCGCAACACAGTTTCTGCAGATGTACTTGTTGTTTTCGATCGCTCGCAAAGATATCTTCAGACTCTCGATTTCGGCGATTGCCTCGAATTGTTTCCATCCCTTTGCGAGCAATACTCTTTCGTTTTACAATAAACGGACGAATCAGACATAGCCTTCTCGATCTTTTGAAATGCAAAGTTGTACAAAAGTAATTTATTTTTAGCAGTGCGTGATCTGTTACGCAAGATTTTGTCCAATCACAAAGCGCGTAAGAATCTAGCCAATCAAAATGGATACACATATCCTTGCAAACCAGCGGGATAGCAGAACAAGCTTTCGGGCGCCGTTGCGCAGACTGTGTATACCGGCGGTTTAGGCTGTCTGCGACGCAGGCTATGTACGTACAGATGACAATAGAAACAGGCTTTCCTTGTGATATCCTTACTATTTAAGAAAGTGAGGGGAGAGAAGGGGGCGCTTATTTGAGGGGGCGCTTATTTGCTATTTTTGGCCGAGGGGGTTGGCGCTTATTCGGGGGAGGGCGCTTATTAGAGCGTGGGCGCTTATTCGAGGAAACACGGTATTAGAATTATCTCTGAGCACAAGAAACCGCTATGGGAACGAAAGTGGCAGTGGCTTTGGCCATCTTCATGGCGGCGGTTGAGACCGAAATCTTAAGTAAAAGCATAACAAAGCCACTACTAAGTGCGGAATAGATATATCGCGATGACGTGTTCTCTATGTGGACCATAAGCATAGAGGAAATCAATGGGTTCTTTGAGCAGGCTGACAGACATCACCAAACCATTACAGTTACGGCTGAAATCTCAGGCAAAGACTGAACATATTTTCTTGGATACATGAGTTTATCCTTGACGTGCGCACCCACTACAAACCGATCGAATCATTTCAGTACACAGAGGCGGATCCAGGATTTTTTGACAGGGGAGATCCCAGGGTTTTCCCGAAAATGTGAAGTAGATTGAAGGAAAAAATTTTGGACGTAGACGGCAGTAGTAAAGGCGCGAAGGGGGGTGTTTGGGGGCCTCCCACTGAAAAAAAGAAGAAGAGATTTTAGGCTCTTAAAAGTGAGTTTTGGTGGATTCTGGAGATGGTTTTTTCTATGGATAATAGAGAAAGCAAAGAACCCCTAAGGTCTGATAGGGGGGTCCGGACCCTCCCCTCCCCTCCCCTCCCCTCCCCTCCCCCTGTATCCGCCACTGGTACCCACATTTCTCTTCCTGTCACAAACCAGGGGTCAGTAAAGGCGAGGCCCTTAAGTTGCTTCGAACCGTAAACTCTTCAAAAACAATTTTCGAGGAGAATAATTTTCGATAATTTATATCACACTCTCTTCGAATTTCAATTCTGAGAGGGCTTTATGTACCAGATTATATGGATACCCTCTCAAATGTAGCTTAATATCGGTCTTTGTACTGAGAGTGTAGAAAACTGGAATGCGCGGCGAATTTGCTGCTTGAGATAGCCATTTTCTCGTCATTCCGTCAATATGATTTATTTCGGGTTGACTTCTATTATAAGTCATTCGACTCAAGCAGAAGTCTCCTCCACCATATAGGTGTTGCGAAGGGTCTATATATAGTTTTCTTCATAATCTAGTTGGATCTGACACTCTGCAATTTTATCTTGTTTGTTCATAATGAATGTAGTAGAGCCGTTGTCTACCTTTTTAATATTGATTTCAGAGTTATCTTTCAACTCTTTACGGATCGCTTTGCGTTCGTTGTGGGGTAGATTCGGTTCTTAGGCTTGGCAATCTCCAGATTTCAGCGAGTTGTAATTTAGTATATCTTTCTAGCGCGACTGCATGGTTGAATTGGCAGGCTCCAGTTTGATTTATCGGGATATTTAACATGGAAGGGGTATGGAAAATCTGGATATAGTGTTCCGGTGTGTTCCGTTGTTCCGGTATTACAGTGTTCCTGATTTTAGTATATGCCCGATAATTTGGTTATTTGAAATAACCATTTTTTGGCAATGGCAGAAAATTGGTTATTTGAAATAACCATTTTTTGGCAATGGCAGTAAATTGGTTATTTAAAATAACCATTTCTGGAGTTAACTTTCAATTGGTTATTTTAAATAACCAAATACTGCCAACGTTGACAACGGATGGTTATATCAAATAACCAAAATTTATCCCTGCTAAGAAATTTTCATTATTTGACATAACCATTTTGGCATGTTTGGTTATATGATATAACCAAATAGCAACCACTGTCTCCGAATTCATTATATCATATAACCATTTAAATAATGATAAAAAGCACTCAGTTTCTGCTAAATAATAAATTTACAAACGGCGCCCCATAGGGAGAAGGCTGGGCGATGAAACCGGCGGTCCGCTCTTCACGCAATGTGTGATGCGGGAGTAGGACTGGCACGAGCGCTCTTTCCGCTTTTCCGGTGCAAAATGGCGATGCAAAAAGTGTCTTCGAAGAAACCGGAAATCGTGTTTTATTTTCAATTTTACGAGTCTGGAGTTTCGTCTGCTTCGTATATAATACGCAAGGACAGGAAAAAAATACCTTTAGTCCTCGACTGTAAATATAAATGTACGCTATGTCCATCATAATTTAATAAAATTGGCGATGAGTAGGGCAGCAGTAGATGGGTGCAGCGCAATTAAAACATGACCAACTAGTCTTCCGCTGTGTCGTGTAAAAAAGCACCACAAAACACCTCCCCAATTTTTTAATATGTTGAAGGCTG
Organism: Desmophyllum pertusum; assembly: GCA_029204205.1. Classification (NCBI taxonomy): domain Eukaryota; kingdom Metazoa; phylum Cnidaria; class Anthozoa; order Scleractinia; family Caryophylliidae; genus Desmophyllum; species Desmophyllum pertusum. The sequence goes on from MU826350.1 coordinate 6,776,094, forward strand.
ATACATTTTTGACAACATAACTAAAATTTAGCTGGATATATTTGGATATAGTGGAGTTCTATAACTTTAAAGTTGACAATAGCGTCGAGCGCTATGTCGTAAGATCGCGCGGTTTGTTTTGATTCACGCACGATCAATTGAAGTTCGCCTTGAAAATAATTAGGTGAATAAAATGTCAATAACAGATCAAACGGTTGCATTTTCATTTCAAAAAGGTGTATACTCTGGTCAACTCTTGCTAAATTTTGCGTTCAAATCGGTTTCAGTTGGCAAGCATAAGCCTAGCAGAAGTAAAATATAAAGTTGACCACACAGCATACTGACCATACTGGCACAGCACAGAGCAGCCAGAACAGCACAGGACGCACAGCGCTAAAAAAAATATATGGACACTAAAACATGTTCCCCAAACACTTTCTACTATTTTTGGATAGTGAGTACTCTGTAGGCTAGGTCTATAGAGTCTCTATAGCTTGTCAGAAAGCACTTATTTATATATTCGATAAAAATGACCGGCGTAAATTACTTTTTTAAACGAATTAGTTCGCAATGAAATGAAAATTGGTCTACTTTAGAAAACTTTGCTGGAAATAAAATTAACAAAATTGGTGACCATAGCCATAGACAATTTAAGTCCAAAACTGTAGTCGCTGTCTTTCTAAAGTTGAACAATGAGTCGTAACTCAGAATGTAGGTCACGTCGCCCCCTTTCACAGTCGCCCCAAGTTACTATACGTCGCCCCAACTGTAGTTACGTCGCCCCAACTGTAGTTACGTCGCCCCAAAGTGTAGTTACGTCGCCCCCAAGGTGTAGAAGTGTAAAGTTTTTAGAGATATTGACTTAACTTATTACTCGAGAGATGGCGCATATGAAAATCGCCCTATAATGCTTAGTTACTGTAATAATCGAAGTTTGATGTTGTTGCGACGAAAGCTTTTTTAAGCGCAATCGGCTTAGAATCAAACTGACCAATCAGTTTCTATGTCCATTTCACTTGACTCTTTCATTCACGATTGATACGAACTAGTGATACTCCTGGTTTGTTACCATTTAATATGATAGAATAAATCTTATTTGCTTATGGGGCGACGTCACTACACTTTGGGGGCGACGTAACTACACTTTGGGGCGACGTAACTACAGTTGGGGCGACGTAACTTGGGGCGACTGGGCAAGGGGGCGACGTCACCTGCTTCCGTAACTCATACCAAAATGTAAACAAACGAAATGCTTTTCATTTATCAAATTTTTCAGTGGCATCATTTCCCTCACCGAAAAAAGCAAGTGGCATGTTACAAACACAGTCCACAGCTCGCCAAATCTCAACAGCAGCAAAATTATCGACGATTGGTATTACAACCGCACACTGACCTCAACAGCAGAAAACGGCTACAGGCAACATATGCTGCAGCACATGTACAATTGTATATAACTATACATTCTGCTCTCAACATTTGTGGTACAAAAGAAGACAACATTTTTTTATATTCTTTTATATTTCATTTGACCATACCATATATAAGATGTAATGCTATTGATTTCGAGGTTTTCTGTTTATTGTTACCATGGCAATATCGATTTCATACATCATAGCAAACTTCAATACAAGACTGGTGTGGATGCCTGGTGTGCGCGCTAAGCGGTCACGCCAAAACGCAGACCGTGCGGACTGCAGACTGCAGACTGCAGACCGTGCAGACCACGCAGACCGTGCAGACTGTGCAGACTGAGTACTTTTTTTTCACCTTGATCTCAATCTAAGTTTCATTTTTCTTTTTTTTTTACAAACAGCCGTAGACGAGTAAGGAATCTGTTTCTAGAATAAATTCTCCAAACTACTGTTCAGTTTCCCGGTAAATGATGCCCTATTCTAGACCGAAACTCTCTGATTTCTATATCTTATCTCGCAAATTACGCTAACGACAAGGCTGTGTTAACAATCGAAATGCGGCGAATAATATTACTTACAAGTTATTGCGGTCCTGAGCCAAAACTCGAAAACACTGCACTTCAAACATGGCTAAACTGCTCACAGAGCATGAATTACGTCAAGGTGAGCGTAGCGTTGCGTGACAGAGAGGGGCCAGAACTGGACTAGAAGCTTACACGCTCCCAAGCAAGATTAAGGCAAGTACCTCGCAAAGTTGAGTTCACCAAAACTCACACACGTGTTTGTATCAAGCTATGTAAACACAGATGTAAACACTGGCAGGCGTGTTTTATATTTCTTGATTACAATAACCCACTAATTGAAGCCTTGAGTCTTGTCTTTCCCGCCCAAATTAATTGCGGTCGACGAAGGAGAACGCATACTAATCGCGTCGTTTTTTCCGAAATCACTGTCCCGCGGGTCATTTATGATGTCCCGCGAGTATCTTTCTGGATGCCATGCGATTTCAGGGTTTGGGCGCCATCTTGGTAGGTCTGGATCACATTGCCTCGATCTCGTGCTACCGTTCGTGGCATGGTAACTCGAATTCTGTGTTGCTCACTCTGCTCACTTCGATTTTCAACTGCGTCACGGAACTTTTCGCTGTTTTTTACCAAGGTAAGTGAAGCTGTGTTGATTTTTTAGAACTATCGATAGCAACTATGAGCCAAGCTGTTTATCAGAATATCAGAAAGCTGTATAGTGGCGTGTTTTCCAAGAAACAAACGTTGCAATTCGCCCCGAGCTGTGATGTGTCAACTCAGCTGTTTTCCATCACAGCAGATAGACCCAGATACTCTTGCCCTCGCTGAAGAATCGGCACGCTGTTGTGTACCGAAGCAAATAAAACACTAACCGAGTTATTGTACTAGATATCAGCTTATTATTGAGCGATATGACCGTTATTTGTGGTTATAAATCGAGTTGTTTTGCTCGGCGATGGCAAATGAACATAGCAGCTCGGTTCAAAACAATTCAAACTTACCTTACTTACTATACCAAGTTGTATACATTTGTAATCTAGCCAGAATTTCAGCCGTCGATCTCCTCTGTCGATTCAGGCTATGTATAATCAAGATTAAGACCGAATCGGACCAATTCGACCGAGAGAAATTAGCGCAAGCAAATATATATTTAATATTAACTGGCAAATTCAATATAATGGGTCGTGCACACACTCCTGTTCTCAAGCTTTAGATGTAAGTAAAAATCCATAAGTAGAGGGTACATACATATATGAATGGAAATCACTTCTATCTTTCAGGCCCTGAACAATGGAACAAGTGGAAGGTGTATTTTGTATATTATCAACAAATCATACTGTTATTTCTTAATGTACTGTTATTCAAGTTGCTAAAGTTCCTGTTTTTCCAATTTGTTAGAAAGTTATTTTCAAGCAAAGTACATCTATCAAATTTTAAATATTAGAGAATGAATTATTTTCAATAAATGTCACTGTTGCAATTTGTGCCTCCATAATTTAGTGTATTCATTAGTGTTATTTATTTATCTCCCAGCCATCACTGTCAATTAGCTTTCAACCACATGAAGCAAAGTAAACAGACTGAAAGGGGGGAGCACTTGCAATTGCAGGAATATCATTCCACCATTTCAAAATTATACTTCCTTGGCACAATTCTCAATAAAAAGAATATATCAAGCCAATCATATTGCCAAAGCCAACAGATTTCATATTGATCAGCAGAAAGCAAACGTTCTAAGTTCGTTCGTGACCACTTGAGAACCATCCTCTGTTTGAAATTAGCCTGTCGAACGCACTCTCTTAATTTGTGATTACTACTAGTTATAATAATTATTTTGGCTCCCCGCAGAGGCGGGTAAAGTTTTGAGTTTTGCACATGTTTGACCACGACCTGACGTTTTGGCTCGGTGTAGCTGTTCACCTGGGCCGGGTTGTTCAAAGGACGATTAAGCTAATCCAGGATTAGCGCGTATTTTGATTTCACTTTGGTAACTCTTCAGTGAGGTTTTCTGTTTACATTTTTTGTCCTTCTGTGTTGTCTTTGACTAATCTCAAACTTTACAAAACATTAGCAGAGAAACAGACTATCATACAAGAGAAAATTAAAAGTTTGATTAACTTTTAATCTTGGATTAGCGTTAATCGGCTTTCGAACAACCGGGCCCTGGTGTATATTACGTTGCTCAGTGAAGTAACTCTAAAGTGTAGTCGGCCGTGTAATTAACTCGATAGATTTGAAATTGATACATGGGTTCGAACTTTCGTTTGTTGTTCGTGTGTAAGTTTTAACTGGCTCACTCTGATGTATAAAATATATAAACGAACTCTATTTTGATTTGTTCGAGATAAAATTGAGAACAAGGTGAAAAAAAAGTACTTAGTCTGCACAGTCTGCGTGGTCTGCACGGTCTGCGTTTTGGCGTGACCGCGCACTAAGCGCGCAATGCATTATTTTGTCACGAATCCAACATGGCGGAATATTCGGGTGGTGAAGACGGTTTTTCAGGGTAAGTTTATTCATTCTTTTCGTAAAGGACTCTTTCGTTTTCGAAGTTAAGATGTCATATTTAGCAACATTAACATTCGGGTAATCACTCTGTGGAATCAAATATCCTCGTTATAAAGTTTAAAGGTCCAATTTATCGCTTTTAAAAATCAAGGTAAAATTATCACATATTTCGCCTCGTCGAGTATGTCGTAGTTTTGTTCAGATCACTGCTCTCAGCTAGTAATGCTTGGCTTTTTAGTGTAATAAATCGAAAGATTAGAAGTTTTCTAATTTAGAAAGTGGATCGCACCAGATCGTACCAGTCGATCTGAGCCGTTTGAGGTAACTGAAAATGGTGCATTTTTTGAGACCATGTAGAGCTGTGAGAGGTTTCAGTAAGGTGTGAAACGCCGGCATAGCGCAATTTATTAGTCAAAATATCGAGCAGATTTACCTTTCATTATAACTTGGAGTTAAAAATATCACATTTTGTCTCACATTATGAGTTTAGCACTTTCATTTGACAAATTACCACTTTCTTTGGATGTTTAATATGTTATATTTTTGCTGACAAATTATTTAATTCTGTATTCTTTTAGGACTAAGAGAACCCTATTTGGGAAATATGTTCCGGAAAATAATCAAGATGAACGTCAAAAGAGGACTGGTTTACCGAAGGGAGGCATATTTGTTTATGCTGCCTTGATTCTGCCGTCACCTGAAATGATTTTTCAGGTTTTCCCCGTTTATTTGAATTAATGCTGATGAAATAAGGAACTGCTATTTTCTGTATTGTTTAGGTCATGTTCTACTCAAATGGAACCTCTAGAGATGATACATGGTTTCATTGATGGCAATATCTTGTGTTTTGTAATATTGTTTTGATTGTACACTGAAGGTCACATTGAAGTGTAATACCGTAAGTCCTCGAATAAGTGCCTGGGGCGCTTATTTCAAATTTAAGATAAGGCGGGGGGGGGGGGGGGGGACTTATTTATTTTTGAAATACTACTCTAGTAGTAAACATTTGCACGTAAACAACACAACCTGAGTATTAATATACAAAGCTGTACATATACAGTAGTTCTAATAATCTTGCTATTTGTAATATTATTTTCGGTTCACCGAACATGTTCACAAGCTGAAACAAGTATGTGCAAATCTGTTCGTATAGTAGTCAAGAGTAGTTCAACTTTGATTCTGAATTACCGATAGTTACACAAAATGATGAGTGAAACATGACTGACACAATACTCAACCTTTGTTGTCTCAGTTCTCACCCAGAAAAAAACAGGGGGGAGCTTATTTCAATATTTGGCGATAGGAGGGGCACTTATTCGGGGATTTACGGTATTCTATCTATTGTTACTAATAAATATTATACTTCACAACAAAACCAGAAGGACAGCTCATTTTCTTCTAGATTTATATATTTTACAACAGTTTGGAGCGTGAAAAAAAGTTACGGAATTGTCAAGAACTTTCAACCTCTCAGGGTTCTCATCAGGACAGCTAATTAACCTTTTATTGAGGGGAATGGGAAGTTCAATAAAATGGTTCTAAAAGACCAAATGGGTTTTATTCATTACTGTGACAATGGCTTTATAAAAGTATTTCTGTCAAGCTTTGCGTGTCAGGAAAAGGATTTGTCCTGCTTTCTGGCCATTGATGTCAAATTGGAAAATAGGAAGATATGAAATGACACAAAGTTGCACATTGTTTCTTTATATGTTTTATTTTTACAACCTCAAGAAAATTGATATTCATCTAAATTTGTGATTGCGTCATCTCAAACTATGCCAACTACTGCTTTATCTGGTCAGTCAATCTTTTAAAACTGTTCACATCCTGGTGCTCAAGCTTCTCTGAGTAAAGTAACTGCTGCCTCCCAAATTATTCCTCCAACACACCTGGGCATTTTCCATTCAGTTTTCTGTTTATTCTCTGAATAAAGAACAACAAATAACTTGATTATAAACTAGTTCTATAATCAGTGCAGCAGCAATAAAGGGAAGGAAATAAACATGGCCTGTGCACACCTAACAGCAACCCATTTGCCCTCTGTCACTCTCCCATTTTATATGAGTGAGGATCCTTTTATGGTACCATATAGAATGAGGGCCTTTCACAGTAGTAAGAACAGGGGCTGTTTTTACAATGTAGAAAATTACACTCACTGCAGTTTGCTGGTAGCTAGCCAGCTGTTCAATAACTCAAAAGACCTAACCATTGGCTGACATTAGCCCAACATACAATGGCCTTGAACCATCTTAGCATGACAAGTATGACAAATCTGACAAACCAGCTGACAAATCTACAGGTGTGGATCCGAAGGGAGGGTTGAGGTGGTTGCGACCCCCACTTCACTTTGAGAAGCTTTTAAAACTTCTATGACTCCTCTCTTTTTCTCTCCCCTTTTTAATTACAAGCCACATTGTTCAACTTAAAACGTATGAATGTAAAATAAACATCCATCTTTGCTATCCACAGTACCATTTAATAATACATTTTAAAATCTGCTATGAAATAAAAATGCAAATATACTCTTTCATATGTTTCAAAATTTTCTGGGTAAATAAACCTCCATAGTCCAGACCCCTCCCAGGCCTATGGACTTTAGCTTAACCCCTCTCGTACTAACTCCCACCCCATTCATAAAATCATGGATCTGCCCCTGCTGCATACTCAACTGATTTTCAGATGTATGAATAATTTATTTTTTTACCAGCCATCCAACTGGATGCTACTGCTCATTCTGTTATGCTTTGTCCCTGACTAACATAATAGCAACAACACATTTCGGCTTAGTCACTAATATGTACTCTGGCCCCTGTAATTTATTATGGTGCCAATAGACTGATCCTTCATGTATCAGCCATGAAGTACTAGACTTGAATGGATATCAATAATTGATTTTAATTATAGGCCCATGCAGGGGTGTGTAGCTACATCAACATGTATATTGAAGCTGCGGACTACTGATGAATTCGTTCGCTAGGAAGACTACCACTGACTTATTTAGCTGATTTTTCTGAGCTACATCAAAGCCAGAACACATAACAATTTTGGATTCAATAAATCATTCACAGTTTATTGCCAACAACGCTCCTCTATGTCGTTGGCACTTTAGTGGTAACTATAACTAGTTTAAACCCAGAGACTTAATGGCTAGTGCAAAGTGTTTAATTTAAATTTGAAAGTTAGTCGACAGTCCAGTGTCCATTCCTTATTTTCCAGCTGGCCCCGGGGGACGAGAAAGAGGTCATCGACTATTTTTTCCGCTTTTCCGTCGAATGAAACCACCTCGCTTTTATAGGTAAAATCGTGTCTTATCATTTTTGCATTCAGCGGCGTGGCAAATTCGCATCTGATCACTCAGAATATCGAACAATTGTTTTCAGACGCAAGTCGTCAAATAAGCTGTGAACGGCTACAGATAAATTCCCGAGTAGTCGTTCTTGTTTCTGTGTAGATTGTGACGGCAGTGAGGGTGATATTAACTCGGAGGGCGTGTTTAAAACACGAAATGGCGAAATGACTGTGTGTGAAACCGAACTGTCAAGAAAAGAGAGATCCAGGCGTTTGTTGTTCCACTGAAATCTTCGTATTTTTGGGGTACAATCGGGGTAAAATTGAACAACGGGGCAATAAATCCCGACAAAAGTCAAGCATTAATGATCGCAAGGGGTGTACGTAGAAATAACACTTACACACTTTGACGAGGTAAACGAACGAACCACTACGTGCATGCATACTGAGGTTTCCTTTTTCGAATTTGGACAGCTGACGTCCTCATCTTTTGCCATATTTGAACGGAGATAGAATCACAGTGTCAAAAAGCCAAGTCAGCGGTTTTTCCCGCCACCTCCTTTGTTCACGTGTCAATGAAATCGACATCAATTTTTCTTAGTTGTTTTTATTTTTATTTCATATTAAAGACCCAGTGCACAATTTCAATCGTATCAGGCTTTGCTTGGCTCAACGTCCGTATATTAATCGCAACAATTTTTAGTTTCAGTAATGAACATATTTCAGACCTAGTCATGAAGTGGTCTCCTTCGCAGAAGAAACCATGAGCTATAGGAAACGTGGGTTTTGACTAAATAAAAGCAACTTACTTACAAAGAAGTAGTCCTTTGTCTTTAATTGCCATCTCAGCCGACTCTACATTCGGTATTTAAGGATAAAACCACAGCTTTGTATCCAATTGATCGTGAGTGCTTCCTTTACGCTTTGGTAACCAAGCTTTTATTGAAATCGGAGGCCCGGATGCTAAGCTTGTGGTTCACATGCTAATAAAAAATCACTGGGTAGGAAGAACTTTTTCGTTGCTAGGAGATTTGGGTTTCTGGCCAATCACAGAGCCGAGAAAACAATGGGCATTGTTTTTCAAATTCGTGGTCAGCTGGTAAGGTCAACGAAAACTCTCTGTCCCCCAGTTAGTAGAAAAACTGCGACAAAATCAAGACTTTCCCCACGGGGATGGCGACATGAAAAATGTAAACAGGAATTTATCAAATAAATTTCGACTGAATAAAAGCAAATAACTTACAATGAAGTAGTTCTTTATCTTTTATTGTCTCCTCAGCCGCTATTCGTTTGATATCGAGGGCATAAAAGCTGGCTTATTTAACGAATAGTTCCTATAGTAAACGTGGGTTTTTGACTAAATAAAAGCAACTTACTTACAAAGAAGTAGTCCTTTGTCTTTAATTGCCATCTCAGCTGACTCTACATTCGGTATTTAAGGATAAAACCACAGCTTTGTATCCAATTGATCGTGAGTGCTTTCTTTACGCTTTGGTAACCAAGCTTTTATTGAAATCGGAGGCCCGGATGCTAAGCTTGTGGTTGCCATCTCAGCCGACTCTACATTCGGTATTTAAGGATAAAACCACAGCTTTGTATCCAATTGATCGTGAGTGCTTTCTTTACGCTTTGGTAACCAAGCTTTTATTGAAATCGGAGGCCCGGATGCTAAGCTTGTGGTTCACATGCTGATAAAAAATCACTGGGTAGGAAGAACTTTTTCGTTGCTAGGAGATTTGGGTTTCTGGCCAATCACAGAGCCGAGAAAACAATGGGCATTGTTTTTCAAATTCGTGGTCAGCTGGTAAGGTCAACGAAAACTCTCTGTCCCCCAGTTAGTAGAAAAACTGCGACAAAATCAAGACTTTCCCCACGGGGATGGCGACATGAAAAATGTAAACAGGAATTTATCAAATAAATTTCGACTGAATAAAAGCAAATAACTTACAATTGTCTCCTCAGCCACTAAACAGTAGATATCGAGGGCATAGAAGCTGGCTTATTTAACGAATAGTTCTCTCTGTCCGGTCCATTTGAATCGACAACAATAGTTCTCATCGTTACGAAGAAAACTCCTCTAAGATCGCACAGTCGCTGTTTGAAGAGAGAAAATAAAGGGATGTTCTAATTTTGGACAAGATTATAAGCTAAATTTGAGTATATGAGTTGAAAAGTGGATGTTACCAGTAGCTGTGTTAATTATTTCTTACCTCGAAAAGTTCAACGAAATTCGAACTGACCTGTCTTCCGAGAAAATTTTCGATTCCAGGTTTCCCGCTCGTTTGAGACCCCCCAAGGTGGCCACCCTGAACTTCCTTATTTGGGCATGGCCACCCGGCCGTCTTACGAGCTTCAAACGATTGATCAACCTCGATTCCAGGCTCTCTCTCCTTTTCCTCCCTTGTCGTTGAGTAGAGAGACCCTGGTTGCGGCTGGTCACGTGACCACCCAAATTCTGGGTGGTAAAAAAATATATTCGGAGGGAGGGGTGGTAGAGTGTTAGAGTTGTTGCTGTGACAAATCTACCATGCGAGGGTGAGAGCGTTGACTCTGAGTCCAAACTCGCAGATGCAGGTCTTCAAACAACTCGCAAAGCAAGCACCAAAAAAGTTTGTACATAAGCTTTACTTGCGGTTATTCAAGCTTCTACAGGCTTTGCCAGGCCGTTTGCGAAGATCACTGCGATAATCTTTTCTTGGAAACCGCTTGCGTAATTCTCAGAACTACACAACTACGTCGGACGTTTTACAACGGAATTTTGTCCATGGAAGAAAGCCGATCATTTCGGTATGTGAACAGCTTTAATGAGTTTAAGTGATCGTTAAATTGTATTCACTGCAAAAACTGCCGATGGAAAAAAATTCCTTCGTACAGTCCGTTTGACATTCGTGCCGTACAAGGAACCGCCGGCGAGCGGCTTCGAGCGGTTGTTGTTGTAGATTTTTTGACACAAGAAAACTATATATTACGGTCAAACTAACGACAGAATCAGTTAGAGAAAATAGTAAGCTACTCTTTTATCCTAAAATTTGGACTATTTCGCTCCTGATTTCGCTCCAAATGAATTTGTAAATAAATGCCGTTGTGTTTTAATTTACCGGAGTTCACAGGGTCAGTGAACAAGCTCGCCAAGCTTATTGTTGTTTTCAAACTTGGTTGGAGACCAAGGTGTCTGGTTTACAACCTCGTTTAGCTTTACGATCATGAACCTGTCTACTTATATTCTGATTTTCTACTTAGAATTTGTGTTCGCAAAGCGAATTTTCCATTCTTGTAATATAATATTCGCGCCGCTGCTTTTGTGGCTCGAAAATATCCGTCACGTATTGCTGGTTTGCAACCATTCCCGAGAGATTTAAGTGACAAAGACCCTGGCGGCCATGTTGGATGACAGGAACAATAAAACTAATTATAATTCTTTTGTTTATGGTCATCCAACATGGCGGCGATGACGTCAGTTGCAAACCAAGAATACATGTTCATGTCATGAATTCGAAGTTGTACAGAATAAAAACAAACGTTCCATACAAATAGCCTGTTTCACTTTTAACATAATCTCGCCGTATAAACCAGCAGAAAGCAAGGCTGTTCCATTTTGAACCAAGCTCGATTTGCCCCTTCGATCCCCTTGTTAGTAATTATTGTTCACCTTGACAAAACGGCCTCAAAGACCCACCCTCCCTGCGGTATTGTTGTAACCGCATGGTCACGTGACCAGCCGCAACCAGGGTCAGTTCGAATTTCGTTGAACTTTTCGAGGTAAGAAATAATTAACACAGCTACTGGTAACATCCACTTTTCAACTCATATACTCAAATTTAGCTTATAATCTTGTCCAAAATTAGAACATCCCTTTATTTTCTCTCTTCAAACAGCGACTGTGCGATCTTAGAGGAGTTTTCTTCGTAACGATGAGAACTATTGTTGTCGATTCAAATGGACCGGACAGAGAGAACTATTCGTTAAATAAGCCAGCTTCTATGCCCTCGATATCTACTGTTTAGTGGCTGAGGAGACAATTGTAAGTTATTTGCTTTTATTCAGTCGAAATTTATTTGATAAATTCCTGTTTACATTTTTCATGTCGCCATCCCCGTGGGGAAAGTCTTGATTTTGTCGCAGTTTTTCTACTAACTGGGGGACAGAGAGTTTTCGTTGACCTTACCAGCTGACCACGAATTTGAAAAACAATGCCCATTGTTTTCTCGGCTCTGTGATTGGCCAGAAACCCAAATCTCCTAGCAACGAAAAAGTTCTTCCTACCCAGTGATTTTTTATTAGCATGTGAACCACAAGCTTAGCATCCGGGCCTCCGATTTCAATAAAAGCTTGGTTACCAAAGCGTAAAGAAAGCACTCACGATCAATTGGATACAAAGCTGTGGTTTTATCCTTAAATACCGAATGTAGAGTCGGCTGAGATGGCAATTAAAGACAAAGGACTACTTCTTTGTAAGTAAGTTGCTTTTATTTAGTCAAAACCCACGTTTCCTATAGCTCATGAAGAAACGTTGCGTGACGACCCGAATAATGGCTACATGAATATCTGAAGCGGTGTATGATTGTAATGTAATTGTACCCCCAAAATACGAAGATTTCAGTGGAACAACAAACGCCTGGATCTCTCTTTTCTTGACAGTTCTGTTTCACACACAGTCATTTCGCCATTTCGCCGTTTCGCCATTTCGTGTTTTAAACACGCCCTAACTCGGATACTCAAAGGGTAAGTACAGAATGTAATCACCCACCTATCAATATACATGTAGGTGACACGTAGCTGTCGCCCCCCCCCCCCCCCCCCCCTCCATTCCATCCTAACCTAACCTAGGCTGATAAGTGAGAGTACAAAATCTCATCGCTAGAAAAATATGGGTCTGATCTGTGACGAGCAATTGTCCTTACATATTTCTTCCCCATATGAGACAAAGACACAGTTACATAAGAATACGTGACAGCTGTGCGTGAATACGTGACAACATGTGCGTTACATGGGACAAGGTCAATTAAAAAATATATTTCATTTCAAATTTAAAACATTCACCCTTTTAGTTCTGGTTTACCAATAAATATTTAGTGTAACAGTTTTAAAATGTGTAGTAAATAGTGTATTTACACCCTTGTATTGGAAAGCCTTCAAATATTCATTTAAATTTCATTGATGACCTTTTGACCCAGACATGCTACAAAATATTTATTATTCATACACTAAAGTGCTTGAATTTAACAACAGTTCATATAGCAGAACACTAACAAACTTCAAATACTTCGATTATCTTGAAGGAAAAACAAATTATTGACTTCAACCCACAGAAAAACACCATCTGATGTAAAACTCAGAGACTCAAAGGAGTAGTACAGGATGTAATTAATGGACACCCCCTCCCCTCCCCCCCAATCAATATACATGTAGGTTGCATGTAGCTGTCAGCCCCCCTCCCCCCACCCCCCTCTACTTCATTCCATCTCAACCTAAGGTGGTGGGCGAGAGTACAAACCCCCCATTGCTACAAAAATATGGGTCTGATCAAGTCGTTACATACTTCTTCCCTATATTTGCTACTAGACAAATAAACAGATAAGAATGCGTGACAGCTGAAACGAACATGTGCGTTACACGGGACAACGTCAAGAAAAAATACTTTTTTCAAATTTAAAACATTCACCCTTTTAGTTCTGGTTTACCAAGAAATATTCAGGGTAACAGTTTTAAAATGGGTGGTAAATAGTGAATTTTGCACCTTTGTATCGGAAAGCGTTCCTGTAAGTCTGCTTCAAATATCCATGTAAATTTTGTTGATGACCTTTTGACCCAGGCATACAAAACATTTATCATTTATATACTAAAGTGCTTGGATTTAACAACATTCAATACAACAGCAGTACACTAAATAAAATATTCAAACACTTCAATTCTCTTGAAGAACTGAAAACAATTAATTTTTTCTTGACTTCACTGCCCACGGAAAAAACGCCATCTGATGTTAAAAACACAGTTTCACTCACAACCAGTTTAGCAAATTCCACAAATGAAACAGGTTTTACAAGACAGAGCAATTATTTTAACGAACTCTTTGTTTAGAATTTAGCAATTTTATTCGTAAGCAATATCATTCACTTTCCGTGCATTGTGACGTTCTCCTCGTCTTGTGTTTCTTGGCTAGCGCTTTGGTGAAATGTGAACCGTGGGAACAGGTGAATTTATATAATTACGTTTGTTGACTTAACAAAAGGACCAAACCAAACAAATACATTTCTAAATCGAGCGGTGAACGTAAACATCGAAATAACCGATGGAATTAAAACAAATGCTTTGAATCGGATAAAAATAATTCTGAATCGAGAAGACAACAATAATTATTTAGAACCCATATTCTTAACTTACCCCTATTTTAAAATAGCAAACATGATACTTTTGTTTTTCTTACACAGGAATGTAACATGATACTTTTGTTTTCCGTACGCAGGAATGTAACATGATGCTTTCGTTTTTCGTGCAAACATCCCGATAAGCTCGAACCAAAAGTCATTTCTTTTGGATTTGTTTCACTGTAATCTTAACCCCGAAATTTCGAACTCCCCATTTCTCCAACTAATTTTCGTTTCCTTGGAGAAATGGAAAATTCTCTCCCGTGAAATTAGAGGTGCCTCAAAGTCTAATTTAATTAATTTGCGGTTTTACTTGGCGTCACGGACTTTTGTTGAGAAGTGTGAACTTTTGAAACATTTTCTTCCACAACCTGTGGAAAATCTCGGAAAATATAGATAGTTTGAATTTTTTTTGGAGAGCTACTTATTAATGGCGCATGCCAAAAATTATAAACAGTGCTGCTTACCGAAAATTCTCTCCCGTGAAATCAGAGGCGCCTCGAAGTCTAATTTAATTAAACTAGGCGTCACGGGGTCTGCAGTAATATTTGGTGAGAACTTTTAAAACATTTTATGCTAAAATCTGTGGAAAATCTCGAGCAAATGTAGATAGTTTGAACTATTTTTTCTGTTTGAACTGCTCACTGGAGACCGGAGAGAAACGATAACTTACTTTCTTCAATACCAAACTGTTTTGTTATCTACCTCATTTACATTGTACTTGTTGTTAGTAATGCACTACAGAGCTTAAGCGCATGCGTAAAACGGTGAATTTACATGTAAGCACCTTATTCTAGAAAGAAAGCTACCACAAGGAGAGCAAAGCGTTGCCAGAAACAAATATATATTTTGCTAAATACTAGTAATAATAACGCAGATAGATAACCCACGTTTTGCGTGCTGTACACGCGTGCCCCACGCAAGAGTTATTAATTAATCGATTATCAAAGTTTACGGCTTAGGGTGTTAGGGTGTCAGAGTGTTATCGCGGACGACTCCACAATACATCTTCACAATAGTACACCTGTACTAAAAACATCTCTGGTTTTAATTTAATTAAACAATTGTTTTAATCTCATTAAGTTGTTTTGACCTCTTGAAAAACAAGTATCTCATTTCATTTTGCTTTCAAGATCCATATTTACAAGGACCGATTAAGCCGGAAATAAATAGAAAGTGAAAATCCTGCTGAAAAAATTGAAGAGAAAATATTTTATTTCATTCAAAACGTAAATTTTCAATCAACCGAAAAACAACAACTAATTGAATTATCAAATCGTCACGGAACAGGACATATTTCTCCGCTGCGACAAGAATACATGTGAAAGCTGAAACGAACATGTGCGGGAAAGAATGGTTGCTGTTTGAATCCGTGTTTGAAAATGTGTACGTGAGACGGGCGTGAGACACGTCGCAAAGTAGTAATATGCAAATTTCGTCTAAAGTGTAACATGACACGCATGAACGCTTTCGTGAATCTATTTTTAGTGTAACACGATGTGAATTTTGCGCGTGGACCGGAGATGCGAACCAAACGGTACAAACGTTTCTACAGGCTGAACGAAACGCTAATTTCGAACACTGATTACTTCTAATTTAATTTAAATTTCGTTCAAAAATATCATTGTAACGCGAGAAATTCAGTTTTATCTCTGGCCTGCGAGCAGACAACAGAAAATACGCGGAAAATGAAAAGTTGTCCCATTCATTGACAATTATAACTATTAAAAGAGTGCCCAATTTGCACTTCATACATACGCCATACTTTCGCGATCAAAATTTTCCTTTCTGAAAATTCCTTATGATTCCGAACTGTTTCGAAATCTATCATGAAGCTTTTTTCTTTTAGTTACATTGCGTGAAAAAATAAATCAATTATATCTGCGATGTACTTGTTATTAGTAACGTACTATAGATCTTTAGCGCACGCGTGAAATTTACATGTAAGCAGAAAGCTACCATAAGGAGGGCAAAGCGTCGTCCGAAACAAATATATATTGCGCTAAATGCAAGTAGTAATAACGCAGATAGATCACCCACGTTTTGCGTGGTGAGCACGCGTGACCCCCCAATATTTATTAATTCGTATTAATTAATTAATTGATTATCAAAGTTTACGGCATAGTGAACTAGCGAACCAGCGACTTATTACTTATCGGCCCTACACATAACCATACCTATAGATCGTTTTCAGTCACGTGACCACCTTACAATTGGCCGCCATATTGGTGCACATCACATGCACATGTAAACACGAAACACGAAGCTAGTTCACTACAAAAAAATGGTTTTATGCGCGATTTTTGGCTGTGGGACCCGAAGTGTCCGTGATAAAGGGGTTCTATGGCAAGAATACCTTCAGTTATAACTAATCAAGGTGAAGAAGTGAGGAAACTTTCCGAGGAGAGGCGAAACAAATGGATATCTGCGATCAGTAGAGAAGACCTCACAGACACCATTTTGGAGCACGGCCGAGTCTGTGGCAAACATTTTATCTCCGGAGAAGCGGCAGAACTGTGGGATAGGTACGATCCAGATTGGATTCCAACCCAAAATCTAGGTCATGAGAAATGTGATTCTGCCGAAAAGATTCAAGCCGATCTAGAAGCTGCCGCGAAGCGAGATGAGAGAGCCAGAGATCGTGAGCTGAAACGTGTTACGGCGGAACATGAAAGGCGGCTTCGGGAAGAAATGAGCGCAGT
Source organism: Desmophyllum pertusum (assembly GCA_029204205.1). NCBI lineage: Eukaryota > Metazoa > Cnidaria > Anthozoa > Scleractinia > Caryophylliidae > Desmophyllum > Desmophyllum pertusum. The sequence continues at coordinate 6,792,872 of MU826350.1, forward strand.
TTATTGTCCCATCCTTCTCGATAATAATCCAAATTGGTATCAAGGCATCGTTCATGCGCTGAGAGTGCTGCACTTTTGCTAACACCACGAACTTGTTTGCGATGATATGTCCTTGTCCGTGGGAAACAAAGCCCGAAACCATTTGGTTGTAGGCCTCGAGACTTCGGAAAGATTTAAATTGCTTTTGCGTGTAAAAGCTGGTATCGAGAACCAAATAGCAAAGCAATTGCAAATCAGTCGATTCAACCGGCGGAAGGCAGTCGGGTTCGAAGCGTTTCCCCTCTATCAAAACAGGATCGATCCCAATAGTCGAGATTTTCTTTAGATAGCGCTCTCCGACTTTTACATCCAGCTTTTTAGCGTAATCAGATATTGGAATTGGGCCTATATTGTCTGGATCAGACGAAGGAATATAAATTTTTTCGCTAGAAGCCATTAAACTGGAAGGAATTATAATTTTGGACTATGTTTGCATGTATTAGTAGCTGAAACATGTGACTCAGATGTGCACCAACATGGCGGAAATTAATTATGTGACGTCACGTGAAAACGATCTATAGTGCACTTTGCACTAAAAAGTAAGCTTAAGCTTATATTTGAATTTTTACAGAGCACTAGTCATTTCCTAAATTTACGATGCGGTCACACCAAGGATAACTTTAGTTAGCAATTTCGGTTATGTGACCTCTTCTCTGTTCACTCTAACTATATTCAGGGTGCCCCTGATTTTTCCCAGTGGCTAAGCAATAAGTTATCAAGAGGTTGTATTAACTTGTTGTGTAAAGTGTTTACAAACCACAAACATGATTTAGCTTACCTGTATTAAAGCCCCGTTGAGACGTCCAAAACCAATGGTTTTCCACACTAAGTCCGAGAAAATCATTACTTCCTAATATCAATAACACGATAGGATCGAAAGACTCACAGAAGCGGCGATATTTGGAGCAAAAAGTGGTTATTTCGATGCTCTCCAGTATGGTTGTCGAAATGGTGCAAAATTCAGGATCAATATTCATTCACATTCACCGAAAACAACCATTCACATTCATGATCAATATTTTGATTCACAAATAAAACAGTTCACGTTCAACATTTATATTTACATTCAGGATCAATATTTGTTCACATTCAAGCGACAAGCATTCAACTGAGAGAAATATTAATTCAAGGTTGATATTCATTCAATGGCTATGCATTTATTCGCATGATTATATTGGTTCACATTCACAAATTAATTTTGTTCACGGAATGGTGCAAAATTCACGAAATATATCCATTCAGCAATTACTGCGCATCACATTTTGCGCACACCACGTGAGTCAAAACAACCTCGTACCCAGACCCCGCGTCCCCCTTTACCAAAATGGCCGACGCGTTGCGGCGTCGACAAAACCTGGATCGGATTACGGACCGGATCGCGGATCGGATCACGGACCGGATCACGGATCGGATCACGGATCGATCGGATCAAGGATCGGATCAACAAAAAAAAATAGAAAAACAAAAAACAAATAAATAAACAAATAAATAAAATTGAAAAACGAAAAACGAAAAACCGTGAACTCTGAAATAAAGCGCTCAACAGTGGAAAAATAGCTTTTGGTGGTGAAGCACAGTGGCGCTGCTGGGCGGACTACATTAAAGTAACTACTGTGAACCGAACGTTTTTGCAATAAACGTTAATATAAAATTGAATCTACCATAAACGAATATGAAATACACCAAAAACCTCATGATGTGAAACAATATCTCTTTCCTGGGATACCATACTTTTTAAAGATAAGTTTGGAACATTATAAAAGTGCACCTAACCCCGATTTTTCGACAGTTCTAGCGGCTGTGTGACGTCTACCCTGGAACGTTCGATCCTTCGCGTCAACTCATTTACTTCAGAAAGATGCGATACACATTCGAAAAGGGCGTAGAAACGCCTTCCAGGTGCGTTATTGGGCGTTGTAGCAGCACGCCAGATTTAGATAAAGGTATACTATACCATGCATTTTAAAGCGATCGTCGAGAACATACGAAAAAGACGGTGGATTTTGTAAACTCAAATGATATGAGCGAAGTGGGACTGTGCGGAGAGCCATAAATTTGAGAACTCTGGAGTAAAGTTAAAGAGATCGAATAACGTGCTAAGGTCACAGTCACTGAGATTTCATACACTAGTTTGCAACAATACATGATGTTGCCTGCTTTGCTTTCCAAATATTTAATTTTCGATGCGATTCCTGTAATCAGAAACTCAATACGCTGATAAGCTTCAGGAAATATTTCAGCTCGTAAAGCCTAGGAAAATGCCCTCTGTATCGAACATAATTTTGAAGCTTGATTGTTGAGACAGCCGCGAGTAGACAAAACACTCGTGTGGTTTTGGCGCATAAATCTCATCCAAGTTACTCGCTTTTTTAATAATTTTGTTTTGGAAATTTCAACAATAATTTGTAAATATTGTCCTTTTCCCTAAAATGTCCTGATTTGGGGCAAATCACGTCAGTGACTTGTAGGAAATCAGGTCAATAAATAGAGCTTCTGAATTTCGACGCATGCGTCTTTTGCACGAGTAACTTCATTCTCGACCCCAGACCTTCGCTGAGTAACTTGCAGTAGTGTACCACAAGGAAACCGCGACTCAAGTGAAAACAAAAAACCCTGAAGGGATTACTAGCGGCCGATTTCCCGGGGGGGGGGGGGGGGGGGGTGGCACTCCCTTATTTTCGCTATATAGGAACGTGCAGCTGGACAGGGTATGGTTTTTGAGCATTTTGGTCTGGAACAGGGTATACCAAAAGGCATTTTTGGGTATCAGGATATCAGTTTCCCAGGAGTTGGCATGAAGATCGGTAATTGATACTCTGGCATAGGGTAGATGAAGTAGTCAGACGAAAGGAAACGCGTAGGAGTGTTAAAAAAGCTTTACAACTACAACTCGCAGTGCTGTTTAGTAGTTTAGCCTTTTGGGTTAGAAAGAAAATCGTTAAGAATCGTCCGGAATAGGGTATCTTTTTTCAACATTTACCCTCCCTCCATGTAAACAGGCCCTTAGTCTGGAACAGGTTCGCAAAATTAGGGTTGTTATAGCCCAGCGGTACACCCCCACCCAATTTATTTGGGAGAACCCCCCGGGCCAATTTCACCTTGAGGGGAGAAAGAACAATGCACCCCTCCACCCCCTCGGTCAGTTTACTCTGAGGTTCTCCCGCCAAATCTAAGAGTCAACTTCGAACCTGCGTGACGAAAAACGTGACTGGGTGATGCAATATTTTGGCTAGCGTAAGTTTGAGCTTAGGTCAAGTTTACTGTGTAGAAAATTTTAGCTAATGTCAATTGCATCATAATCAACAAGGGCACAGATGTGTTTTCGCTCAACGTGAAAATAAATTGTGAATGACATATATGCTGTGGAATTGTGTAAGAAAAACTGTTATGTTTTTGGGACCGAGTTTTATCGTTCGTTTAATGAGGTGCATGTATTAAACAGAACAGAAATTATCTAGTGGCTATTTATTTGCATGTCTCCTGGCTACGTTTACAATGTAATGGGAAAACCCCTCACAATGCAATGCAATGTCAACTGGGGAAAGTGCAGTGAAAAAAAACAAGTAGTCACGCCAGTCTCGCTAAAGTCCGCAGTTTGCGTGAAACCGGAAGCCGATTCCCCGCTGGGATCGAATAACGCGCAAAGGTCACACCGCCAAATTTAGCACATTTTGCAACAACACTGCTGTTCACTGCTGTGGGACATTTGTCTTTGCTTTTTACAATGCGATTCCTGTAATAAACTCAATACATGTACGCACTTACACGACACTACAGAAAGCCTGTGGAAGAGAAATTCTCCACTGGCTAATTTTAGACTGAGATGCGATAACATCATGTCAACCGTGTAGAGGGCTAGGGCTAGCGACATGAAAAAAAACCGTCCATTTCTTGAAGCGGCTCGATGCCCATATATGGGCATCGGCCGCTTAATAAATTGAACAAAAAATGATTGATTAGTTAAAATACAACTCAAATACGTGGCAGTTGATAAAACAGTTGTTTTTATCAATGATTATTTTGATAGATCACTTCCGATTCAAACAACAAAAGGGAACTTTGTGACAAGCTCAAGAAAGATCACAGACAGATAATCCTCTGTTTAATCTATGTTTCAAGATGACTTGGTCCACTACTACTGATTAAAGTGTAATCTTGATTTCTATGATTCAACAAAGTTTATGTCGTGTGTGGTGCTTTTTTGAATTCGTTTCCATCCATATGTAAAGACTGAGATCAGGAAGCTACCGTATGTAAACATTTTCAATATTTTCCACAGGCAGTAGAGGATCAAAATTGGACTTTTTCGAGTTTCGATTTATATGCTTTATACGATGACCTTTGTGAGTCGATCTATTCGGCTTTATACGCGGTGTATTGCGTTACTACATTATTCGATCATTAAGTACCCGCTGGGACGACAAAGAGAAAACAATAACAAGATCGAATAACGCAGTAACGCAATTCGACTCCTCTGCTCCCTGTGTCATTTCAAGTCATCAAGTTTCATTTCTGCTGAAGTAAGAAAGACGACTTTTTGTTTGTTATCCAACTACATTCTGAAACTCTGCATCAGCACATACATGATCAGCTTCACAGATTAGTATTAAAAAGAATCACTGTTCTTATGCACACATTTTTGATTTCTCCACCGCAAGTATTTGAATTATTCATCTCTTGTAGGAAAAGACGATTAATAAGCTTATTCCTGACTTCATAGGTTAACTTTAAGATGCTCAGCTTCACAGATTAGTATTAAAAATAATCACTTTTCTTATGCACACATTTTTGATTTCTAGACAGAAAGTATTTGAATTATTCATCTCTTGTAGGAAAAGTGTGAATGTTAAAACCTTTCACGACAAACGATTAATAAGCTTATTCCAGACTTCATAGGTTAACTTTAAGATTACTGTGTAGAAACTGAAATATATATCAAAATGCCATCAACTAATGACAAATAGTCATTTGAAAACATACCTTAATTTATCTTAATACCACTAATCCAAGGACACTAATCACGTTTACAAAAACATATACCACGGGGTATCGTAACTGCGATCAGGAAGAGAAATCCCAATGCGGATTGCTTCATGCTAGCACAATACCTCTATTGCATCATCTTTACATGACCAGAGATTGCGTCATGTCAACCGTGGGATCGAATAACGAGAAAAGGTCACACAACAAAATTTAGCACATTTTGCAACAACAGTGCTGTTCACTGCTGTGGGACATTTGTCTTTGCTTTTTCCAATGCGATTACTGTAATAAACTAAATACATCTACGCACTTACACGACACTACAGAAAGAATGTGGAAGAGAAATTCTCTACTGGCTAATTTTAGACCGAGATGCGATAACATCATGTCAACCGTGAAGAGGACTAAGGCTAGCGACATGAAAAAAAAGTGCATTTCTTGAAGCGGCTCGATGCCCATGATGCATCGGCCGCTTAACAAGAACCCCTGAAGGGATTACAAGCGGCCGATTTCCCGGGGGAAAACCCGGGTCACCCTCCCTCCCTCCATGTAAACAGGCCCTTAGTCTGGAACAGGTTCGCAAAATTAGGGTTGTTATAGCCCAGCGGCACACCCCCACCCAATTTTTTTGGGAGAACCCCCCGGGCCAATTTCACCTTGAGGGGAGAAAGAACAATGCACCCCTCCACCCCCTCGGTCAGTTTACTCTGAGGTTCTCCCGCCAAATCTAAGAGTCAACTTCGAACCTGCGTGACGAAAAACGTGACTGGGTGATGCAATATTTTGGCTAGCGTAAGTTTGAGCTTAGGTCAAGTTTACTGTGTAGAAAAATTTAGCTAATGTCAATTGCATCATAATCAACAAGGGCACAGATGTGTTTTCGCTCAACGTGAAAATAAATTGTGAATGACATATATGCTGTGGAATTGTGTAAGAAAAACTGTTATGTTTTTGGGACCGAGTTTTATCGTTCGTTTAATGAGGTGCATGTATTAAACAGAACAGAAATTATCTAGTGGCTATTTATTTGCATGTCTCCTGGCTACGTTTACAATGTAATGGGAAAACCTACGGTGTTCGAGGAGTATCACTAGAAAATTTATCACTTTTGATTTATTTTTTGTCATTTTTGATTTATTAAGTGTGATTTTTGATTTCTCGAGTGATATTTTGATTTCCAAAATTTTGTGGTTTGATTTATTTTGTGCGATTTTTGATTTCTCGCGTTATATTTTGATTTCCAAAATTTTGCGCTTTGATTTATTTTGTGCGAATTTTGATTTATTTTGTGTGACTTTTGATTTCTCGAGTGATGTTTTGATTTCCAAAATTTTGCGGTTTGATTTATTTTGTGTGACTTTTTGATTTCTTGAATGAGTGTTTGATTTCCACAATGAGACTTTTGATTTCTAAAATGAGACTTTTGATTTCCAAAATGAGATTTTTGATTTCTCAAATAGAGTTTTCAGTCCACGTGACCTCCCGTTCTAGATTTGAGTCTTGTAAGAAGTTTATGTTTCAGGAGGGTAACTTCAATTTACATGTTTGCATGGCTATAGCATATTCATGCTTGACCTTTATAAATTACACCGCGGTTATTTAGAACTAGAACTTGAAGCGGCGCTTTCTAGTTCTACTAAACTGATAACCGTGGTTGTCTACAACGGCCCGGCTATATATATCGGTACTGCGAGTTGTGCTTTGCGAGTTATCCTTAACTTTTGCAGCATCTTTCAAATGATCAAACTTTATGTTTGACCCTCAGTGGCATTTGATATCACCTTCAATTATTTTTCTCGCAACACACAACTCGCAGCATATCAGTATGGCGGGCCGTTGTAGACAACCGCAGTTATTTAGAGCTACAGAAAGCGCCGCTACGTACATCACGGTTACCGTGACTGCATTTATATAGAACTATAAAGTTCTAAATGCGCCGCTTTTTAGTTCTAAATAACCGCGGTGTAATTTCATTTAACCACAAACATAGATTCTCATTTTATCACCATAAAGAACAAATTATCTGTGTTTGATCAGCAGATGAACTCGGAAAGGGAATAGCGTGATACTATAAAGGTCAAGCATGAAGATGCTAGCCATGCAAACACTGGGTGTAAATCGCAGATACCCTCCTGAAACATAGACTTCTTACAAGACCCAAATCTATGCGGAGGGTGATTGATGCAATATCCTCCTTCTCTGTCCGCCATCTTCCCGACCACGCGAGGCGAGTACGGGAGGTCACGTGATTCACATGTAGATTCTATTCCGATGATAAAACAAGATCCTAATTCCAATAATTACACTCATTCTTGTTTACAAGATCTAAATTCCGAGAAATTAGGTAATAAATCCAAGAATAATTCGAGAGAGTCTTCTCCGATCAGATCAAGAACTCCGTAAAACTACTCCTGCCACGAGGATCCGATCACATGCCTGTCATGTGATATGACGTATTTCCGTTTACAACACGTGGACATAAAACCCATTTGAGAAATCAAAAGACTCATTTTGGAAATCAAAAGTCTCATTTTGGAAATCAAAAATCGCACAAAATAAATCAAAGTGAAAATTTTTCGAAATCAAAGTATAAAACTTGAAATCAAAATCTGTGTTTCAGCAACAATTGAAACAAGAAAAGAATCGAACTGAGTGATAAATTTGATAATGATACTCCTCGAACGACCGTCGCGTTCGAGGAGTATCATTATAAAATTTGTCACTCAGTTTGATTCTTTTCTTGTTTCAATTGTTGCTGAAACACAGATTTTGATTTCAAGTTTTATACTTTGATTTCGAAAAATTTTCACTTTGATTTATTTTGTGCGATTTTTGATTTCCAAAATGAGACTTTTGATTTCCAAAATGAGACTTTTGATTTCTCAAATGGGTTTTATGTCCACGTGACCTCCCGTACTAGCCTCGCGTGGTCGGGAAGATGGCGGACAGAGAAGGAGTTTGGCGAGGATATTGCATCAATCACCCTACGCATAGATTTGGGTCTTGTAAGAAGTCTATGTTTCAGGAGGGTATCTGCGATTTACATCCAGTGTTTGCAAATGTTTGCATGGCTAGCATATTCATGCTTGACCTTTATAGTGTCACGCTATTCCCTTCTGCTGATCAAACACCGTATAAAATGACTAAGAATCTATGTTTGTGCTTAAATGAAATTACACCGCGGTTATTTAGAACTAGAAAGCGGCGCATTTAGAACTTTACAGTTCTACATAAATGCAGTAACCGCGGTGTACGTAGCGGCGCTTACTAGCTCTAAATAACTGCGGTTGTCTACAACGGATACTGATATACTGCGAGTTGTGTGTTGCGAGAAAAATAATTGAAGGTGATATTAAATGCCACTGAAGGTCAAACATAAACTATACTCCAAAGTTTGATCATTTGAAAGATGCTGCAAAAGTTAAGGATAACTCGCAAAGCACAACTCGCAGTACCGATATATATAGCCGGGCCGTTGTAGACAACCACGGTTATCAGTTTAGTAGAACTAGAAAGCGCCGCTTCAAGTTCTAGTTCTAAATAACCGCGGTGTAATTTATAAAGGTCAAGCATGAATATGCTATAGCCATGCAAACATGTAAATTGAAGTTACCCTCCTGAAACATAAACTTCTTACAAGACTCAAATCTAGAACGGGAGGTCACGTGGACTGAAAACTCTATTTGAGAAATCAAAAATCTCATTTTGGAAATCAAAAGTCTCATTTTAGAAATCAAAAGTCTCATTGTGGAAATCAAACACTCATTCAAGAAATCAAAAAGTCACACAAAATAAATCAAACCGCAAAATTTTGGAAATCAAAACATCACTCGAGAAATCAAAAGTCACACAAAATAAATCAAAATTCGCACAAAATAAATCAAAGCGCAAAATTTTGGAAATCAAAATATAACGCGAGAAATCAAAAATCGCACAAAATAAATCAAACCACAAAATTTTGGAAATCAAAATATCACTCGAGAAATCAAAAATCACACTTAATAAATCAAAAATGACAAAAAATAAATCAAAAGTGATAAATTTTCTAGTGATACTCCTCGAACACCGTAAAAACCCCTCACAATGCAATGCAATGTCAACTGGGGAAAGTGCAGTGAAAAAAAAATTTTCAATGCGATTCCTGTATTAAACTCAATACATGTACGCACTTACACGACACTACAGAAAGCCTGTGGAAGAGAAATTCTCCACTGGCTAATTTTAGACTGAGATGCGATAACATCATGTCAACCGTGTAGAGGGCTAGGGCTAGCGACATGAAAAAAAACCGTCCATTTCTTGAAGCGGCTCGATGCCCATATATGGGCATCGGCCGCTTAATAAATTGAACAAAAAATGATTGATTAGTTAAAATACAACTCAAATAGATCGTTTTCACGTGACGTCATCAAAATGCTCAATTCAAAACTATTGATCCCACAAAGCTGTTCTTTCAGTATATTCTATACATCAGTGTCGTTAGTTGCTGGGGAAATTTTTGTGCCAGCAGATTGCTTCGTTTTGGAGATAAAGCATTTTGAAATTTGAGACGGCCTGGCTCAACGTGACCTGAAATGTTACAGAAACCAATATTTTCGCACTTTTTATTAAATACTTTTCAGATATGCTAATAAGTTAAAAATGATAACTAAAGCATTCAGAAGTGAAAACGTATGACTTCGGTAGCAAAATCATTATTATTCTCGCAGACATTTTTTGGCCGCCATATTGGTGGACCAAAGTGGTCCACCAATATGGCGGACCCATACTAAGTTCTGTAATTTTCCGAATATTGTTTTCCCAATAACTTCGTTGCAATGAACACTGCCAAATCAAAACTTGGGGAATATATTTATTTCCACCTACTCTACAATCTCTGAGTTTGTTGACGTTTTTGGTGCACGCAAAACGATCTTGTTATTTTGGTGAAAACGATCTATACGTGGCAGTTGATAAAACAGTTGTTTTTATCAATGATTATTTTGATAGCTCACTTCCGATTCAAACAACAAAAGGGAACTTTGTGACAAGCTCAAGAAAGATCACAGACAGATAATCCTGTGTTTAAGTAGTCCATGTTTCAAGATGACTTGGTCCACTACTACTGATTAAAGAGTAATCTTGATTTCTATGATTCAACAAAGTTTATGTCGTGTGTGGTGCTTTTTAATGGCTGCTGCGCGCGCAGCAGCCAGTTATTGCCATCGTCGAAGCATTCTTTACATTCCTGCGTAAGACTTTTTGTGTAACAATTGAATTCCTGCGAAGACAAATGGTATTGTTCGATTGAAAGGTTGGTATGACAACTGTCAGAGACTTTTCGCTTCATTGACGGTGGTGTCACGAGAGAAATTGCGTTGCAAAATAAATATTAAAGACAAGTTTACATGGGAGGTGTAGACAACTACGAGCAGGATCGCGTTTGAGCCACAGTCTGGAAGCTTTTGTCGCAAAGGCGCTGGTCATTTTTCACGCTTGAGGGGAAAAGCCGCGATAATCTAAGGCGGTGAGCTTGTTTACTGGAGCAGAGTATTGCTGAATGACCTGTAATTGCCTTTTGAAAATCATTCACTGTTGTTAAAAGGCGGATGAAACAGTATCATCCGCACATGTACAATTAGTTTTTCAAAACGTACGAGCAATTGATAAAAAGATAAATGAAATTTTACAGCTACGTAAAAGGTTGTCGTGTGACCTGATATACGTTAAGCTTGTCTTGGCATGGCTAGGCTACGACAGACTCATTAAGTTTCACATGCGAGGGGTGAAGTCGCGACAAGAAGGTGGCGGGCCACTAGTTTACGAGAGGAAAGTATTGCTTTAATAGTGACCAAATATTTTTGGAATCAGTGGTGCTGTGTCAGTTTTTGACTTTTTAAATATTTGAAAATCGTTAACGAAAGGTTGATGGTGCAAGTTATTAGTATGAGGACTGATTTGAGAATTTTGCTATGTCAGCGCGAATGGTGCTGTATAAACAAAAATATTACATGTTTTTTGCTGATGGGCCACGAGACTTTCGCGTTGGGCATCGTGACAAAAATTATAGGCTTTTAATTTCAAGACGAGGAATGATTATCTTCTAAAATTGTAAACGAACTTGTCTGCTTCAGTGGTTTGTGAGAAATTTCGAGAACCATTAAGAATGTAGACGAAAGATAAGATCATCCCATTAATGAGCACTATTTCCGTTGTTTTGTAAAGAAAACAGTGGGTGATTGTAATTGTATTCAAAGAAGGGTATGTTTCAAGTTTTGTTTATACTGGTGAAAATGACACGATAGTAAAGTGAACAGAGTTTGTTGTCCGCGAGAAGGTTCGCGAAGTCGGCGAGCTATTGTAGTTTAAGAGAGCAGGGTATTGCTTAGTGCCCGATAATATTTTTTTTATGTTGATGTGAATCGTCCTGTGTAGAATGTACTGTAATATAAGTATTTTTTATAGTACCCTGGGTGAGAGGTTTTTTTTTTACTCTGCGCAAACTGTGAACGGCAAGCCGCGACGACAAAACGCGCGGAGTAAAAAGAAAACTATTTTCGTTCGTGGCCTCAGCGCTCCTCTTCAAGGGAAAAACCCCTCTGGCACCCGGGCCGTATTGTTGTAGTTTTGTATTCGAACAGTTTGATGTCTGTCCAGCACAATTTCCTGTTTACGAGATTGGACTAGAGGAAGGCTTCATCAGAGTTTGCTATTGTAGATCTTGGAAGAACTTGGACTTAGGTTAAAAACAACAAACTCATTTGCTGTGTCGAGGAAAGATAACTCTGAACATACCACAACCTCCCCGGAGGGGGGAGTACGCCCTGAAAGTTTTGGTAGGGGTGTGCGGCCTGCTTCTTGAAACCGTTAACCTATTTCAGACCAAAATATGTGAATTTCCATACCCTATTTCAAACCTATCAAATTAGTACACAGGTCTAATACATGACTTCAGCTACCCAGGAATGGGTTCCATTTGCGCAAACATTTGTGGCATGAAAAGGGCTTCAAATTTCCCGATGTTAATGGGAAAAATAGTTTCGTCTAAAAGCCAAACCAAATTCCAGGCCAAAGGGCACAAAACATACCCTATTTCAGACCAAAATGGTCAAAATCGATATCCTATTTCAGACAAAAACGGCTCAAAAATCGTACCATTTGGGGCCGCGCATACCTATATAGCTTATATAAGGGAGTACCCCCCTCCCCCCCCCTCCCGACCACAACTTACTGATTTCATTGATTTGTAGAATTCTGCTTTTCGTTAAAGAAAACAACATGTCACTTAATTATGAGATCAATTTCCGCCCGCGATTGTCAAGTCTTTGTCATGTCAATGATAGATACCGATTTGGCCGTTCCATGGTCATGAAAGAATGAGTTACATATACATATATAATACTTTATTTATACTCGAACAAATTAGGCTTATTAGGCCACTAGCTAATCGCTAATGAGTTGAGTTGTTTATCGTATGTTCAAAAAGCTAAAACATGTACGGACATGTTGATATAAGATAAGAACAGCCTTATTGCGGTTTCTTTCTAAAAGAAACAAAGACGTGCTTGTCTTCATATTGATAAGAAAAGAACTGAGATAAACGAAAATAGTTTTTAGAACTGTAACCTTATAGTCACGAAAGGCAACGTACAATTGTAGGTCAAATACAAGAGACGGAGTTTAGGGTGGCCGTGAAGTAGAACAGAACTTCAAAGCAAGAGATGTTTGGCGTTAGCCGGGGTTATCAAATACAATACACCAAAGAAAAAAAGAAAAAGCCAGCAAAGTTGCTACATCGCACAGGTAATCAATCTAGTCAATGCACGTGGCAAACATGTAGTGCCGGGGTTAGCGTGACAAATTCAAATGCAAAGTGTGTGCTCGTTCCATGTTCATACATTATATTTACATGTCTCTAGCTTAAGCCAGCTACCACCTGTAGTTTGTTTACAATTCACGAAATTCAAGATGTTTATTTCGCGTTACAACTTGTTAATATACAAATAAACATTGCGTTTCAAGTCTACCTGCGTTTCCCATTTGAATTGCCATGAAATTTCATGACGTCACCTGCTGCCATAGAAGCACGCAAACCCGTTCCCAGGTTCTTACGTAAACTTCCCGCTTGCCAGAGAGCCAGAGAGAGGAGGATCGGAAGAGAACGGGTTTGCCTTGGTTATTTGTCTTTTGGTTCCTATTAACGAATTATGTGTATGCATTTACAGTCCGTACTGCGCAATATCGGCCCTACAATATTTTCAGTCTCAAACGAAGGAATGTAAATACTATCCAAAATAAAAATTCCTCATTATTAACGCCAGATAGAAGAACCTCGACGAAGTGTAACAAGTAAATTAACAAAATCAAAACAAAAATGAAAACAAACCCTGAGGCTGCGCAATACGGACTGTAAATAATCATTGATGCCGGAGAAAATGTATTTAAATTTCCCCGACACAGGCTTTACTTCGCGCAAATATTTGCTTTGAGCTACAAATTAAATTTTTTCAATAAAATAAACACATACTGTAATATAATTATACAGTGGATTGGGATATCATTTCTCTCATCACAAGAAACTAACTAATAACTAAGTAAATTTATTTTTGATGAACGAAAACTACTTAACCCCAAGTGCAGGCTTTATAATTGATACCCGAGTCATCATGACAGAACAACAATGCTTCATAAGTAACTATGCGCATTCTCCGAGTAAAAACCGCAGTAGCCATTTGAGTACGCGTCGCGGACCTATTTTTTGAATTCGTTTCCATCCATATGTAAAGACTGAGATCAGGAAGCTACCGTATGTAAACATTTTCAATATTTTCCACAGGCAGTAGAGGATCAAAATTGGACTTTTTCGAGTTTCGATTTATATGCTTTATACGATGACCTTTGTGAGTCGATCTATTCGGCTTTATACGCGGTGTATTGCGTTACTACATTATTCGATCATTAAGTACCCGCTGGGACGACAAAGAGAAAACAATAACAAGATCGAATAACGCAGTAACGCAATTCGACTCCTCTGCTCCCTGTGTCATTTCAAGTCATCAAGTTTCATTTCTGCTGAAGTAAGAAAGACGACTTTTTGTTTGTTATCCAACTACATTCTGAAACTCTGCATCAGCACATACATGATCAGCTTCACGGATTAGTATTAAAAAGAATCACTGTTCTTATGCACACATTTTTGATTTCTCCACCGCAAGTATTTGAATTATTCATCTCTTGTAGGAAAAGACGATTAATAAGCTTATTCCTGACTTCATAGGTTAACTTTAAGATGCTCAGCTTCACAGATTAGTATTAAAAATAATCACTTTTCTTATGCACACATTTTTGATTTCTAGACAGAAAGTATTTGAATTATTCATCTCTTGTAGGAAAAGTGTGAATGTCAAAACCTTTCACGACAAACGATTAATAAGCTTATTCCAGACTTCATAGGTTAACTTTAAGATTACTGTGTAGAAACTGAAATATATATCTAAATGCCATCAACTAATGACAAATAGTCATTTGAAAACATACCTTAATTTATCTTAATACCACTAATCCAAGGACACTAATCACGTTTACAAAAACATATACCACGGGGTATCGTAACTGCGATCAGGAATAGCCTGCGAGCAAGCTCTCTTGGCGTTTTTTGGGGAAAAGAGAAAGAGCGGGGGAAAGAGAGCTTGCACTAATGTCTCAGAATTTTGAATGCCGCCCCCCAAAACCCCCCGCCGTTTCCAGCTTTTGAGCTGTCAAAATTTGGTCAATTGAAACTTCGTGGTCGTCTCAATTTTCTACGTAACGCAATGCCTTGTATTCGATCTCACACGCTCGAAAATCGTTTCTCGAAAAGTACTAAACGGGTCGAATCGAAAAACATCTCTATTGATAGGGGGTTCAAAGCGCAGGACAGCTAGAATATTTGTACCCCGTTTGTTAGAAATTCCGCTCTGAAATTTCTGTTGCAAGATTTTGCATATTTATTTACAAAAGCCAGTGTGTAGTATTTCCCAGTATGCTACGAAAAATGTTGTTTCTCCGGAACTACCGTACCATTTGACTCGAGAGAGGTCTCTTTGGAAAGCATTTTCAAAGCGCTGAACAGAAAAAATATTTAGTACGTGCCCCTTCGAAGTTTACTTCCAAAAATACCTGAACTAAGTTTTCTGCATGAGTGATAAACACTAAAGCGTCATGTTTGCTAAGAAGACGTCGTCAATTAATTAATTTCCACCAATCAGCATTTCGCGTCGATTTTTTGAGCGCAGATATTCAAAACTCTGAGACATCGTTGCAAGCTCTCTTTCACTTTTCCGCCTCCCCGCCCCCCACCCCCCAAAAACCCCCAGAGAGCTTGCTCGCAGGCTAGATCAGGAAGGGAAATCCCAATGCGGATTGCTTCATGCTCATAGCACAATACCTCTATTGCATCATCTTTACATGACCAGAGATTGCGTCATGTCAACCGTGGGATCGAATAACGAGAAAAGGTCACACAACAAAATTTAGCACATTTTGCAACAACAGTGCTGTTCACTGCTGTGGGACATTTGTCTTTGCTTTTTCCAATGCGATTACTGTAATAAACTAAATACATCTACGCACTTACACGACACTACAGAAAGAATGTGGAAGAGAAATTCTCTACTGGCTAATTTTAGACCGAGATGCGATAACATCATGTCAACCGTGAAGAGGACTAAGGCTAGCGACATGAAAAAAAAAGTCCATTTCTTGAAGCGGCTCGATGCCCATGATGCATCGGCCGCTTAAAAAGTCCATTTCTTGAAGCGGCTCGATGCCCATGATGCATCGGCCGCTTAAAAAAATATATCTTGTGCCGTTGCAGTAATATTTGAAGCGTTGTTAGAAGCAAAATCTCGTAATTCAATTTTTCAAAAAATATTGATTTGTCCACATCTTAGAGAGGGGAGGGGAAGGGAGGAGAGGACAAAATTGTGTTAGATTTATTTTCTTTATTAGCAATGACTTTACATTACATTGCATTAGCTTAGATTTTAATAAGCGCACAGTGGCCAACTCAAAATATTTTTGCAACTTTGGCCATTGCACGCATATTAGTACCCTGGACAGAACAATTGAGGATTGATATATTTATCAATTATATAAAAACGAGAGACACATTTCTCATGAGAATTTTTGCGTGACGGGAAGTTAATAGCCCTTTGCATAATACGGTCACATGACCATGTCAATCATAAAAATAGGTGGTAGTACAAAATGGTTGCCAGAAATGGAAAGAGCATGATGAAATTAGTAAGGTTGCCAATTTTGAGACCGCTGATGTACATGTGTAAGCGTGATATTTTATAGTAGTTTGAAAGAATTTAAAGGATTTGTATGCTGGATGGCAAGCCTTGCCATCCAGCTATTAGTGTCACTTAGATTACCTTCCATATTTCTTTTCAATCCGTTATGGGTGCTTATTTTATTAACTCCATATAGTTGTGTATAATCTTAACTTTTAATGTAAGTAGTTTTCGGTTATTTACTGTTGTAAGAAAAGCAATGTTTTGGACAGGCTGCAGTCCGGCTTCAATTGTTGTTCTATTATCCATCACGATATTATTTAGTCTGCACTTTTCTTCTCACACATCTCCTTGAACCCAGTTTCCAGTCCGTTGTCTCTAAATGAACAGTCCATTACATTGCTGTGACAAGTTTAAGTAATGTATAGTATTTTAATGCTAAAAACAACTATGTATAAGAAAAAAACATTATTTAACAAAAACAAATTATTTACTTCTAATTTCAAAGTATAAAAACAAATTAATTTGACCATAAATAGCAACACTTTGTTACACGAGATGGCCGAAAGTGCCTTTTAATTATAAATCTGCGAGGCTCAGCAAGTTTTTGTTTTCCTTTACGGAAAATAAATGTATTTCACACAAAACAAAGAGCAGAATGTGACGAATATTCATAAAATGTCATTTAGGCAAATGATGATCAATGTGAAATGTAACGTAGCTTGATATATAAAAATGTGATCTAATGGTGCTCCTACTGTGTCCACCCAGTAGTTAATTTGACGAGTCAAACTCGCCGACGTGGCGAAATCTATACGGTCCTGGCGAAATGTAACACCAAAAGAAGCTTAATACGATATTTGATTTACCTGCCGCTCCGATGTGTTTACGCGGTCCTAAATTATTATTTCTTTGGAACGGTCCAACTTTCACAGAGGCTCGATTTCCACTGCTCTCTCGAGTCCGGTCTTCGTTCCTCCTCGAGAAAAACTTCCACAAGGCGAATATATATATATACTCTCCCCTAGCACTTTGGCCGAGTTGGGGTACGGGGTAAAACGTAAAACAAGAATTTTCGAAGAAAATATAACCGGGCTTTTTTTTATCAAGTAAGAAAGCAGTTTTACCTGCTTTCTTGCTTGAAATCGATCAGATTAGTCACGGCAGTCACGCTGAAGTCTGATGTTTGCGTATAGTGCCTACTGTCAATTTTCTTGCCTCTAAGCAGTCTTTAAAGATCATTCCTCAATATAAAGCCAGAGTCGAATAAGAGGAAAAAAGACGACAACATAGGTACGAATCGTTGTTGAACCATCAATCGCAGACGTTCCGCGTTGCACCATCATCATTCGCAGCTATTCTAGTCACAGTTCAACAAATTGCGTGAGTCAAAATGTGATATTGTGACGTAATGGTTGTTATTTATAAATCTTCTGCATACAAGGAAGTGAAATGCTGCACCAACACGAAAAAGTAATGTATTTCACCCTAAATAAACAGCAGAGTATTCATGTTCAAATCAAAAGTAATAGCTTGATATGAAATTTGACCTAACGGCGACCATGGTTTATCACAGACGTTGCGAAATCTCTTCAAGTCACGGTTAGACGTGACTTATGTGACTCCATGACGAAATCGCCCTTATTTAAAAATTTGCATTTCTCAGCAAGTTTCTGTTTTTCTCAGAAAATATACGGAAAAGATATGTATTTCACACAAAATGACAAACAGGACAATATTCATAAAATTTCATTTAGGCAAAGGATGACCCTGGCGAAATGTAACGTAGCTTAATAAAAATGGATCTAAAAAACTTCTAGTGTATGTGATGTTGTGAGGTACTGACACATGCCCAGGAAACGTTGGACAGCAGCTTTGTCTGTCGGTCTTGGCATTTCTTTAATGGCCGCCACCTTAGATGGGTCAGGTTCCACGCCCTTGTCAGTAAGTTGATGTCCCATGTAGGTAACCGAGGTCGCTTTGAATTGGAGCTTCTTCGCAGAAAGTCGCAAGTCGTGATCACTGCATTTGTTTAACAGGGCGATCAAATTTCGGTCATGGTCGATGTCCGCTTCTTCTTTTGTGTCGCCACACCCAAAGATGCAGATGTCATCAGCAATGTTGATCATACCATGAAGGCCATCTAGGAACTCGTGTTGTCGGCGCTGGTACTCTTCTGGTCCAGAGGAGATGCCGAATGGCATGCGTGTGTAACAGTAACGCCCAGGAAGGTGGTGAGCAATGAAAAATCGTCATCCAACTCGATGGTATGGAAGGCTTCCGATACGTCTACAATACCTTAGCCTTTGTCAACTGTAGTAGTTTCTCTTCGATTGTAGGGATGGTGTAAATAGGCCTTCTGATCGCCTTATTTATCGTCTGACTTGGGTCAACGCATATCCTAAGCTTCCCATTAGGTTTCTCCTTGATCAGTATATTGGAGAGCCATTCCGTCGGTTGCGTGACTGGTCTAATGATTCCGTCGTTACAGAACCTCTTTAACTCCTCATTGACTCTATCAAGCTTGGCCACTGGAATGCGGCGCCTTGGGGCGTGGACAGGTGTCACATTAGGGTCCATTTCAATGTGCATGGGGCTGCCTAGGGCTTTCCCGCGGCCTGGTTTGAAAACACTGCTGTAGCGTTCCAGGATATCCTCCTTTGTAATTGCTCCCGGTTGGAGAGGCGTTGCTGTCTTGCTATCACTCTCCTCTCTGTCAACCGCATGAGTTTCGTCTGCGTAGATCCTTAAATAGTGTAGAGCCTCCGCATCCCGACCACTCAGAAGTGGCGGCTTTCCTTGTGGGACGTCAACCACCAGGAACTCTAAGGTGTAGAGCTTCCCTTTCCTTTCACAGCAAAGAGTTACTTGACCATTTGGTCGCAAGGTTTGATCTCCATACGTGCTGATTGTGGTCTTTGCTTTCGACTTCTTAGCGCCAGGAAACAGTTTTCGTAATAAACTTTCAGGCATAGTATTGCATGTGGACGCGGAGTCAATTTGGGCTTTTACAACTTTTGTCTTGCCACCGTGAACTAAGTGAAGATGAGCGAAGTATTTGTTTCCATGTCTGTTGTTGGACCCTGCTGTCTTCTCGTCATTCATTGCAAAGGCCTCGTCAGTGGGTTCGCTTGAATCGACAAGATTGGACTGCTGGTGATGTCTGCGATAGCTTGCCCTGCTTTTGAAAGCACGCGAGAAATGGCCCATGATTTCACATTTCTTGCATTTCTTGCCGTACGCGGGACAGTGTTGTTGGCGAGGTTGTTGATGGCTACCATTGCACCAATAACAGGGATTTAGTGGCCGTTGCGTATCTTCTTTTCCTGTTTTCGGCTTGCTTGTGTAATTCACCTGCTCTTGGTTGCCTCTAGCGACCTTCATCAATTGATTGGCGTATGTAGTGGCTTCAAAAGATTTCGCGACTTCAACTGCTTCTTTCAAGGTGACCTTTGTTTGGAGAGTATCTCGATGCCTGTGGCCTTTCCCGATCAATTTGACGCGAAGCGTTTCGGATGTTAAACCAGCGATGAATTGATCTCTCATCAGCTCATCTGCAAAATTTTCGTACTCACATTGTGCCCCCTGGTTGCGGATCCGTGTCTCCCACGAAGCAATCGACTCACTTTCTTCTTGTATCAGGCGAATAAATTTTTGTCGCTCTCCTGACACCCCAATACTAGCGCCATAAAATTCTCTTAACGCAGCCACGACAAGGTGAGGTTTCTTTTTATTCTCTTCGGTCAGCCCCAAACTGTACTTGTATACCGATCTCGCTGTTGGAGACAAGGATGCTCGAAGACAAGCCATTGCTTGGCCTGGTTTGCTCCATTTCTGCTCTTCAGTTTCCTTCGAAGCGTCGTACCAGTTCTGCATAACGCAATAATCTATTAAATCTTCAATGTAAACTTCCATGTCATGCTTGTCGTCGCCCGTCGTTTTGAGGCTCGGGAACGGAGAGCTGGGAGAAGCCATTATGTCCCAACTTTAAGGCTTTATAGAAAACGCTGCCACCATGTTACACGATGCTGTGTAAAACTACAAGTGACTTTATTATGCAAAACGTAGTTCTAATACAGTGCGGGTGATAATATATATTTAGTGCGTGTAAATGTGATGGAATGTGGTTACAAGTGCATATAATTACATATACAACACAAATGCATATAATTACGTGTATACAACACTATAACTACATAAACCTTTCAAACACTCATTTTGGAAGGCCGAGATTTTTTAATGTTCGTTTTGTCGGATAAACACAGAGCTAGAGCTCTCGCGCCAAATTGCGTTTTCCGCGGCAAAAAAATCGGATGGCTTTTTAGCAGCGTAAATTGATAATTCAACACGGTAACAAAAACACCAATTTTAAAAATAAAATTGAACCTGAACTTGTTTATTACAATTAATTCATTATGTTAATAGAAAATGAGCTTACCTCTTTTTTTTCTGGCGTTTACAACAGGGCCAATTCCATGCATCTTTATCACACAAAACTGAACGGCTTATCCACGTCTCAAAATTCACGTTTGTCACTGACGTCTGTCCCTTTAAATCCGATCTTTTTAACTGCCATCAGTAAATAAATTTGAACTGCCATCAGTGCTATCAGTGATTTCATTTGAGTTGCATTTTGCAAATGCTTCCCCGGCCTGGAGCGTGAAACAATCTGGCCTCAACACTTCTTTAGTCCTTGACTCCTTGCAAACAGATCGGATGGATTATTTTCAACCAATATGGATATATACTTGATTCTTGTTTTTCATGATTAGTTCCCCGCATACGGTACCCTGGGTGCCAGAGGCTTTTCTTGCGCGGTTTCCGGTTTCAAATCTCTCTCATGGCTCCGCCGCTCGCCGGGGCTCGGATCTCGACGCGACGGAGAAATAAACCTCTGGTGCCCAGGGTACGCATGCGAAGATTTCACTCGCTGTCTGTGAATAACTTTCAACAGTCAACTGAGCACAGTAGCGCCGATAGATTCCTTGCTAGATAGATTCCGCCGATAGATTCCTTGTCGGACCGCGACAAGTCAGTCTCTGAATAAATCTTCATCGGAGATTGATTTCAGTTGATGGAGATTTCACTCACTTTTCCTTTCAAGGCAATCTTCAAACAACATTTTCGCTAAATGTCTGTTGATATACCATCGTAGAACTTACAGAGCTTCAGGGGCGACTTTATACAACGCTCTGCTAGCAGTGTGCAAACCGTCGTTCAGGCTGAAAAATTTCTCAAAACCACGTGGGCAAATCGAAGTGCGTCCAACTGTGACCAATCCCTGAGGTCGCTGTCAAAATGCGTCCAATCACAGCGCTGGTTGTCAAATTTGAGAAATACAAAGACCCCCACCACGTATGGCAAACTTCAATCCAAGACCCTTTCAGCAAGGCGCCCAAAAGTGTGACCACTTTGAATGAATTAACATACTTTCGTGTCCGTATACTATCCAATAGCCCTTTTCACGGTTAACCTGAAATATTTGCATAACAATACAGCTAAACATAGAAGCGAGGCAATTTCGGGCACAAGCTGTAAAACATCGTGATTTTCTTGAGCTCCTTGAACTTTGTTAGTATAAAAATAGTTTTAAAACGGAGAATAACTTAATATACAACTATTTTAGTTAAAGTTTGCCGTAAAGATCGTAACCCCGATCTCCCTGTTGCTTATGCGAATCTACTCTTTATTAATAGAGAAAATTCGTTTTACATTTTTTTCTTAAAACAACGTAAACTAAAAGAATTGTAGTTCTTCTACATTTTAAAACTGTTTTTATACTAAAAGAGTTGAAGGAGCTCAAGAAAAACATTGTTATGCAAATATCACAAGTTAACCGTGAAAAGGGCTATTAGAAGTCAAAGATATCTATTGTTTGGCTTATGATTGGATAGTCTGCACGCACGAAAGAGTGTGAATTAATTAAATGTGGTCGCACACTTTTGTGCACCTTGCTGTAACTGCGACAAACGGAATACTACTAAAATGATAATTGAAGAAGTTAGGTATGGTCCTTAAATCTGTATCGAAACACCTTTTAAAGTCTTCTTCACCCTCTCTTCTTGTAGTGCACGTTCAGGGGCGCCTAGTAATAAATGTAATGACAGAATATCAATCGACTGCTATCTAAGTTTAAGTTTATTTATAAAATTTGGTTATATAACGGGCGCTCTGATTTGGTCAATTCAATTTCATTATAACTCGATAAAGTACGTGCCCTTCGTCATGTGCGTGCTTTATAAAACAAATCGTATCAATAACAAAATTCTCGTTTCTGATTGGTTCCCCGCGCACCTATTTGTTACGTAATTAGAGCGCGATCACGTGGGTGTCCAATTTTACAGGTATCCAATTTTGTAACTGATGAAATAAGTCGCTGACATTTTCACTATTATATCAAAAGAGGTTCTCTCAGACTCTCTAACCTCGACTTTTGTTCTAGTCTGAAGTCGAAGTGTCAGCCGTCTCCTCGCTCTAACCCCCCACGGGGGGGTTAGAGCGAGGAGACGGCTGACACTTCAGACTACTTTTGTTCTTGATACGATTAATTGGTAATTGGACCTTGTGTCGTACAATTCAGGGGTAATCGTGCTCGTAATGTCGAAATTACTAGCCCGATTACACCCTGAATTGGACAGTGTACGCGTTATGCTTGTAATTGGACAGTTTTCACGTCATTCTTGTAATTGGACACTAAGCGTCATTTGCGCGCGCGTCCATTGCTCGTGCGTTCATCTCGGCCGTAAACGAATTCAATTGTTATGTTTTTATTCACCTCCAATAAAATTTTGATATATATTAATGCCGTTATAGTTATGATTAATCGGTAACAGGCCTTCGTGTCGTGCAATTCGGTCTGTAATCATACTCGTTTAAACACATTGGAAGACCGCGGATTTGGTTAAAATTAATCGTATGATTACAGACCGAATCGCTCTACACTCACTCCTATTAAGCTTACCTTTACAATCGGGCCTGCTGATAACCAATTATATTCGAGAATTTTGTTATAGTTTTGATTAATTGAGTTGAAATGCACAGAAGCTACGTCACAGATTTGACCGCGCAAAGTTCCATGCCAACATAAACTTGCCTATATATTCTAGAAGTTGCTAATAGCAAGTCAAGTGCTGCGAGGGAAGTCATGAAATAATAATAACAGGTGATATATATAATTTAAATTATAATAATTTTTATAATAATGAGTTTGCAACAAAATTGATGAGCATGTGGGCTGTTATCCCGTTATTTAATTCGCGGGATTCGGGATTACTTAACAATGCACTCGGGCGCGTTTACTACTCCCTAGTAACTACTTATGTAACTATGGAAACAACCCATCAGCTTCAGTATATACAAGCGAATATGAAATATTTTCGTTTGCCCGGCTGAAATGCCTTGAAGGTCTTCAGAATAATTTTCCCATTATGTGATAAACAATTAAGGGTACAATTAAGGGTTAAATTCACCTTCTCCACGATATGTGAAAACTTAGAAAATACGCAATGAAATAATCCTTAATTTTCCTCGAGCACATGCGATTACCTTCACAGATACGGAAGGGAAGATAATTTCATACCTACTACTTCCTCGTTTTATACCCTTTTCTTGGCTGTTCTGTTCTTTTCCTTTTTACGGTCACCTGGTCAAGAAAATTCGGAATGTTTTAGATTTTACAATTAGTTGAGGTGAATATAACATATACCCTCTGGGTATTGGGGAGTTGATTTTAATTTTCAGAAACTTTAACTTGAGGAACTACGCACAAAAATGTTCTGACATTCATGTAGACTGTTTAAATTCTTACAATGTAGTTAGATCATGAGTAGCTCGTGCCAGAACGGCAAAATAATTATGGGCGACACCATGTAGAGTGTGATGTATATCACAGTAGTTTTATCAGCCATTTTAAAAATCGTTATGGATGTTATTGTGATCATCTAAAAATACAGAAAATGGTACAAATGGAGGCAAGGCTTCCTTGTTCAACTCAGCGTGGTGATTGGCCTTTAGAAGAATTAGAAGTTTGGACTCTATCATGTCGTTGTCGCTTTAAGTGTTCTACGTAGTATCAGCCTTGCTCACTTTATCGTGCCTAATTTGCGAATTATGTCAATAGGTAGAAAAACCGAAATATTTCAAAACCTCTCCCCGTTAGATTTGTTACTGTTGTGGACAAATAGACTTAGCTCAAATAGACTTATTTAAATAGTCTGGATCAGTTTAACCCTATTCTGCCTGGGCTTTTTTTCGAAAAGTATTGACGCTATGAAAATGAAACTTACATGGTGTGTAAAGCATCCAAAAATCTTTATTTTAGTGGCAGTAACGTGTCAATTATGACGTCATACACGCCATAATGACGTCATACGTTAAACAAATCCGCCATCTTGGATCCTAAATCTTGGATTTCTAAATTGTTCAGAAATGTCAGAAAATCTCCAAATTTGCTTTGAAAAAATCAAGAAAAATATAAAGATGCTAAAACGGCAAAGATTTTGGAAGGATTTCATCGTAAAGAGCAAAATTTTTATGAAAACTGAAAATTAAGCTAGAAAATCAACAAATTTGGGTAAAATGATCTGTATCTCGAAAAGTGTTTGTGCTATAAAAATGAAACTTATGTGGTGAATAAAGCATTCAAACATGTTTATTTTAGTGGCAATTACGAATCAATTATGATATCATATATCGTCGAAATAACGTCATACTTTAAACCTGTCCGCCATCTTGGATCCGCCATCTTGGATTTTTCAATTGTTCAGAAATGTCATAAAATCACCAAAACATCGAAAAGAATATAAGGATGCAAAAATTGCAAAGATTTTGGAAGAAACTCTTCGTAAAAAGCGAAAACCTCATGAAAATGGACATTTGAACTGAAAATACCAAATTTGGCTAAAACGGCCTGTCAAAACTTGGTTGCCATGGAAACATCAAGTCACGTGATCAAAAAATTGGCACACCAAAATGTTCCCAGATAATTTTTAGGAAAACTCATAATGTTTGGCTATGATTGCTTGAATGCTCTTTAAGTACGATAAATTTGAAGTCAGCGCGGGCACTTTCTGCCCCCCCCCCCCCCAGGCAGAATAGGGTTAATCAGTTTAATAGTGTAAAACGTGTATATCTTTCGTCATTAGTGGCGCGCGCTCTCTTTTGTTTCGTGTTTGATTATCATATTAGTGACGCGCGCTACCTTTTGCTTCATACATACATACATACATACATACATACATACATACATTGCCGCTTGTGCGCATGCGTATGCTCACTAGTTTTACTAGTTTGAGCGCTCTGGCATGGTATGATGATACCACAATTGTGGAATCGTCTGAGGTGGCTATAAGCCAAACCTCAACCCTAGTTTCTCAGCACTGCACTGACGAGGCCCGAAAGGCCGAAACAGTGTCATTGTCTGCAGTTATGATATGCTCCTTGGCTCATGCCTTGTTGAGCGCTCTGACTGGGGTGTACCATTGCCGCTTGTGCGCATGCGTATGCTTACTAGTTTTACTAGCGCTCTGGCATGGTATGATGATACCACAATTGTGGAATCGTCTGAGGTGGCTATAAGCCAAACTTCAACCCTAGTTTCTCAGCACTGCATTGACGAGGCCCGAAAGGCCGAAACAGTGTCACTGTCTGCAGTTACATACATACATACATACATACATACATACATACATACATACATACGTTCCCTCCCTCCCTTACTAGGGCTGTTCGTCGCTATCTTTTGTTTCGTGTTTGAATATCATATTAGTGACGCGCGCTCTCTTTTGCTTCGTGCTTGAATATCATATTTCTGACGCGCGCTCTCTTTTATTCCGTGTTTGATTATCATATTAGTGACGCGCGCTCTCTTTTATTTCGTGTTTGAATATCACATTAGTGACGCGCGCTCTCTTTTGTTTCGTGTTTTGATTCATATTAGTGACGCGCGCTCTCCTTTGTTTCGTGTTTGATTATCATATTAGTGACGCGCGCTCTGTTTTGTTTCGTGTTTGATTATCATATTAGTGACGCGCGCTCTCATTTGTTTCGTATTTGAATATCATATTGGTGACGCGCTCTCTTTTGCTTCGTGTTTGAATATCATATTAGTGACGCGCACTCTCTTTTGTTTCGTGTTTGAATATCATATCGTTTTCAGCCCGTGCGAAATACGTTTCGGACAAAATGATGATTTTGCACTCAATCCCTTCAAATCTGGCCAGTTTCGGTCAAAATAGTGATTTGCACTCAATCGCTTCAAATCTGTTCAAAACGTCGTTTTCAGCTCGTGCGCAGTGCGTTTCGGATAAAATAATGGTTTTTCACTCAATCGCTTCAAATTTGGCCGATTTCGGTTTGCGCTCAATCGCTTCAAATCTGGACACAGCGTCGTTTTCAGCCTATGTGTGGTACGTTTCGGACAAACTCACTCAATCGTTTCAAATCTGGCCAGATTCGGTCAAAATGAAGATTTGGAGTTAATCACTTTAAATGGGCCAGTTTCGGATAAAAAAGTGATTTTGCACTCAATTGCTTCAAATGTGGTCAGTTTCGATCAAATAGTGACTTTGCGCTCAATAGCTTCAAATTTGTCCAAAACGTCGCCGTGATCGTCGTCGTCGTGGTCGCCTGTGTACGCAGTGCGTTTCGGGGAAAATAACGATTTTTCACCCAATCGCTTCACATGTGGCCAGTATCGGTTAAAATAGTGACCTTGCACTCAATCGCTTCTAATCTGGCCAGTTTCAGTCAAAATAGTGACCTTGCGCTAAATCGCTTCAAAACTGCCAAAACGTCGTTTTGAGTCCGTGTGCAGTTCGTTTCGGACAAAATAATGATTTCTCACTCAATCGCTTCAAATCTGGCCAGTTTCGGTCAAAATAATGATTTTTCATGCAGTCGCTTCAAATGTGGTCAGTTTCGTTCAAAATAGTGATTTTGCACTCAATCGCATCAAATCTACCAAAACATCGTTTTCAGTCTGTGCGGAGTGCGTTTCGGATGAAATAATGGTTTTTCACTCAATCGCTTCAAATCTGGCCAGATTCGGTCAAAATGATGATTTTGCAGTTAATAACTTCAAATGGGCCAGCTTCGGTTAAAATAATGATTTTGCGCTCAATCCCTTCAAATGTGGTCAGTTTCAATCAAAATAGTTACTTTGCGCTTAATCGCTTCAAATTTGAACAACACGTCGTTTTGAGCCTCAGTAGTGCTTTTTGGACAAAATAACTATTTTTCACTCAATCGCTTCAAATGTGGTCAGTTTCGATCAAATAGTTACTTTGCGCTCAATTGCTTCAAATTTGTCCACAACATCGTTTTGCGCCTTAGCGCAGAGCGTTTCGGACAAAATAATTATTTTTTACTTAATCGCTTCAAATCTGGCTAGTTTCGGCCAAAATAGTGACCATGCGCTCAATCGTTTCAAATCTGTCCAAAACGTCGTTTTCAGCCTGCGCGCAGTGCGTTTTGACAAAATAATGATTTTTCACTCGATCGCTTTAAATCCGTCCAACACGTCGTTTTAAAACTGTGCGGAGTGCGTTTCGGATAAAATAATGTTTTTTCACTCAATCGCTTCAAATCTGGTCGGTTTCGGTCAAAATAGTGACGCTTCAATCGCTTCAAATCTGTACACAACGTCGTTTTCAGCCTATGCGTAGTACGTTTTGGACAAACTAATGATTTTTCACTCAATCGCTTCAAATCTGACCAGATTCGGTCAAAATGATGATTTTGCAGTTAATCACTTCAAATTTGTCCAAAACATCGTTTTGAGCAGTGAGCGCAGGGCGGTTCGGACAAAATAATGATTTTTTACTCAATCGCTTCAAATCTGGCTAGTTTCGGTCAAAATAGTGACCATGCGCTCAATCGCTTCAAATCCGTCCAAAACGTCGGTTTCAGCCTGTGAGCAGTGCGTTTTGACAAAATAATGATTTTTCACTCGATCGCTTCAAATCTGGCCAGTTTCCGTCAAAATAGTGATTTTGCGCTCAATCGCTTTAAATCTGTCCACAACGTCGTTTTCAGCCTATGCGTAGTGCGTTTCGGACAAACTAATGAATTTTACACAATCGCTTCAAATCTGGCCAGATTCGATCAAAATGATGATTTTGCAGTTAATCACTTCAAATGCGCCAGTTTCGGTTAAAATAGTGATTTTGCAAATGAGGGCAGTTTCGATCAAAATAGTTACTTTACTTTACTTTACGTTTACTGTAAACCTTCGTGACCACGTTGCGGAAAAGGCCTGGCAAGCGCACAGTTTTAATGTAAAGTACCCAAACCTATATATCAATTTAAAGCTTATACAATGAAGAAACATGTAAAATAATAATTTTCCCAATAAAATAAAAATTGTAGCCGGTACGATAATTTGAACGCAATTTGACCGGTGTTCATAAACGTGAATTACCCGCACTTCCATTTAGCTGTACAAAAAAATCCAGTTGTTGCATGATATTAGGCAGATATTGAATGTCAAAAGAGTGTCGGGTAATTTTGATATCTGTTTAAAAAAAGAAATGATAGCATTTTAAAGTTCAAGTAATGATTTTCTTCCACTGTGAATTACGTTTGGGCCTGTAATTTCAAAACTAGAGGGAAATAAGAAATTCCCCGACACACTTTTGACAGTCAACATCTGCTTAATATCATGCAATAACTGGATTTTTCGTACAGCTAAATGGAAGCGCGGGTAATTCACGTTTATGAACACCGGTCAAATTGTGTTCAAATCGCCGAACCGGCTACAAGTTTTATTTTCTTGAGGAAATTATTATCTTACGTGTTTCTTCATAGGTTTGAATACTTTACTGTGCGCTTGCGAGACCTTTTGCGTAACATGGTCACGAAGGCTTACAGTAACCTTAATCGCTTCAAATCGTTTCGGACAAAATAATGATTTTTTTCCTCAACTTCAAATCTGGCTAGTTTCGGTCAAAATAGTGACTTTGCGCTCAATCGCTTCAAATCTGGCCAGTTTCAGTCAAAATAGTGACCTTGCGCTAAATCGCTTCAAAACTGCCAAAATGTCGTTTTGAGTCCGTGTGCAGTTCGTTTCGGACAAAATAATGATTTCTCACTCAATCGCTTCAAATCTGGCCAGTTTCGGTCAAAATAATGATTTTTCATGCAGTCGCTTCAAATGTGGTCAGTTTCGTTCAAAATAGTGATTTTGCACTCAATCGCATCAAATCTACCAAAACATCGTTTTCAGTCTGTGCGGAGTGCGTTTCGGATGAATTAATGGTTTTTCACTCAATCGCTTCAAATCTGGCCAGATTCGGTCAAAATGATGATTTTGCAGTTAATAACTTCAAATGGGCCAGCTTCGGTTAAAATAATGATTTTGCGCTCAATCCCTTCAAATGTGGTCAGTTTCAATCAAAATAGTTACTTTGCGCTTAATCGCTTCAAATTTGAACAAAACGTCGTTTTGAGCCTCAGTGCAGTGCTTTTTGGACAAAATAACTATTTTTCACTCAATCGCTTCAAATGTGGTCAGTTTCGATCAAATAGTTACTTTGCGCTCAATTGCTTCAAATTTGTCCACAACATCGTTTTGCGCCTTAGCGCAGAGCGTTTCGGACAAAATAATTATTTTTTACTTAATCGCTTCAAATCTGGCTAGTTTCGGTCAAAATAGTGACCATGCGCTCAATCGCTTCAAATCTGTCCAAAACGTCGTTTTCAGCCTGTGCGCAGTGCGTTTTGACAAAATAATGATTTTTCACTCGATCGCTTTTAATCCGTCCAACACGTCGTTTTAAAACTGTGCGGAGTGCGTTTCGGATAAAATAATGTTTTCTCACTCAATCGCTTCAAATCTGGTCGGTTTCGGTCAAAATAGTGACGCTTCAATCGCTTCAAATCTGTACACAACGTCGTTTTCAGCCTATGCGTAGTACGTTTTGGACAAACTAATGATTTTTCACACAATCGCTTCAAATCTGACCAGATTCGGTCAAAATGATGATTTTGCAGTTAATCACTTCAAATTTGTCCAAAACATCGTTTTGAGCAGTGAGCGCAGGGCGGTTCGGAGAAAATAATGATTTTTTACTCAATCGCTTCAAATCTGGCTAGTTTCAGTCAAAATAGTGACCATGCGCTCAATCGCTTCAAATCTGTCCAAAACGTCGTTTTCAGCCTGTGCGCAGTGCGTTTTGACAAAATAATGATTTTTCACTCGATCGCTTTAAATCCTTCCAACACGTCGTTTTAAAACTGTGCGGAGTGCGTTTCGGATAAAATAATGTTTATTCACTCAATCGCTTCAAATCTGGTCGGTTTCGGTCAAAATAGTGACGCTTCAATCGCTTCAAATCTGTACACAACGTCGTTTTCAGCCTATGCGTAGTACGTTTTGGACAAACTAATGATTTTTCACTCAATCGCTTCAAATCTGGCCAGATTCGGTCAAAATGATGATTTTGCAGTTAATCACTTCAAATTTGTCCAAAACATCGTTTTGAGCAGTGAGCGCAGGGCGGTTCGGATAAAATAATGATTTTTTACTCAATCGCTTCAAATCTGGCTAGTTTCGGTCAAAATAGTGACCATGCGCTCAATCGCTTCAAATCCGTCCAAAACGTCGGTTTTAGCCTGTGAGCAGTGCGTTTTGACAAAATAATGATTTTCACTCGATCGCTTCAAATCTGGCCAGTTTCCGTCAAAATAGTGATTTTGCGGTCAATCGCTTTAAATCTGCCCAAAACGTCGTTTTAAGCCTGTGCGGAGTGTGTTTCAGATAAAATAATGGTTTTTTACTTAATCGCTTCACATGTGGCCAGTTTCAGTCAAAATAGTGACATTGCGCTTAATCGCTTCAAATCTGTCCAAAACGTCGTTTTAGCCTGTACGCAGTGCGTTTGATAAAATAATGATTTTTCACTCAATTGCTTCAAATGTGGCCAGTTTCCTTCAAAATAGTGATTTTGCGCTCAATCGCTTCACATGTGGCCAGTATCGGTTAAAATAGTGACCTTGCACTTAATCGCTTCTAATCTGGCCAGTTTCAGTCAAAATAGTGACCTTGCGCTAAATCGCTTCAAAACTGCCAAAACGTCGTTTTGAGTCCGTGTGCAGTTCGTTTCGGACAAAATAATGATTTCTCACTCAATCGCTTCAAATCTGGCCAGTTTCGGTCAAAATAATGATCTTTCATGCAGACGCTTCAAATGTGGTCAGTTTCGTTCAAAATAGTGATTTTGCACTCAATCGCATCAAATCTACCAAAACATCGTTTTCAGTCTGTGCGGAGTGCGTTTCGGATGAAATAATGGTTTTTCACTCAATCGCTTCAAATCTGGCCAGATTCGGTCAAAATGATGATTTTGCAGTTAATCACTTCAAATTTATCCAAAACATCGTTTTGAGCAGTGAGCGCAGGGCGGTTCGGATAAAATAATGATTTTTTACTCAATCGCTTCAAATCTGGCTAGTTTCGGTCAAAATAGTGACCATGCGCTCAATCGCTTCAAATCCGTCCAAAACGTCGGTTTCAGCCTGCGCGCAGTGCGTTTTGACAAAATAATGATTTTTCACTCGATCGCTTTAAATCCGTCCAACACGTCGTTTTAAAACTGTGCGGAGTGCGTTTCGGATAAAATAATGTTTTTTCACTCAATCGCTTCAAATCTGGTCGGTTTCGGTCAAAATAGTGACGCTTCAATCGCTTCAAATCTGTACACAACGTCGTTTTCAGCCTATGCGTAGTACGTTTTGGACAAACTAATGATTTTTCACTCAATCGCTTCAAATCTGACCAGATTCGGTCAAAATGATGATTTTGCAGTTAATCACTTCAAATTTGTCCAAAACATCGTTTTGAGCAGTGAGCGCAGGGCGGTTCGGACAAAATAATGATTTTTTACTCAATCGCTTCAAATCTGGCTAGTTTCGGTCAAAATAGTGACCATGCGCTCAATCGCTTCAAATCCGTCCAAAACGTCGGTTTCAGCCTGTGAGCAGTGCGTTTTGACAAAATAATGATTTTTCACTCGATCGCTTCAAATCTGGCCAGTTTCCGTCAAAATAGTGATTTTGCGCTCAATCGCTTTAAATCTGTCCACAACGTCGTTTTCAGCCTATGCGTAGTGCGTTTCGGACAAACTAATGAATTTTACACAATCGCTTCAAATCTGGCCAGATTCGATCAAAATGATGATTTTGCAGTTAATCACTTCAAATGCGCCAGTTTCGGTTAAAATAGTGATTTTGCAAATGAGGGCAGTTTCGATCAAAATAGTTACTTTACTTTACTTTACGTTTACTGTAAACCTTCGTGACCACGTTGCGGAAAAGGCCTGGCAAGCGCACAGTTTTAATGTAAAGTACCCAAACCTATATATCAATTTAAAGCTTATACAATGAAGAAACATGTAAAATAATAATTTTCCCAATAAAATAAAAATTGTAGCCGGTACGATAATTTGAACGCAATTTGACCGGTGTTCATAAACGTGAATTACCCGCACTTCCATTTAGCTGTACAAAAAAATCCAGTTGTTGCATGATATTAGGCAGATATTGAATGTCAAAAGAGTGTCGGGTAATTTTGATATCTGTTTAAAAAAAGAAATGATAGCATTTTAAAGTTCAAGTAATGATTTTCTTCCACTGTGAATTACGTTTGGGCCTGTAATTTCAAACTAGAGGGAAATAAGAAATTCCCCGACACACTTTTGACAGTCAACATCTGCTTAATATCATGCAATAACTGGATTTTTCGTACAGCTAAATGGAAGCGCGGGTAATTCACGTTTATGAACACCGGTCAAATTGTGTTCAAATCGCCGAACCGGCTACAAGTTTTATTTTCTTGAGGAAATTATTATCTTACGTGTTTCTTCATAGGTTTGAATACTTTACTGTGCGCTTGCGAGACCTTTTGCGTAACATGGTCACGAAGGCTTACAGTAACCTTAATCGCTTCAAATCGTTTCGGACAAAATAATGATTTTTTTCCTCAACTTCAAATCTGGCTAGTTTCGGTCAAAATAGTGACTTTGCGCTCAATCGCTTCAAATCTGGCCAGTTTCAGTCAAAATAGTGACCTTGCGCTAAATCGCTTCAAAACTGCCAAAATGTCGTTTTGAGTCCGTGTGCAGTTCGTTTCGGACAAAATAATGATTTCTCACTCAATCGCTTCAAATCTGGCCAGTTTCGGTCAAAATAATGATTTTTCATGCAGTCGCTTCAAATGTGGTCAGTTTCGTTCAAAATAGTGATTTTGCACTCAATCGCATCAAATCTACCAAAACATCGTTTTCAGTCTGTGCGGAGTGCGTTTCGGATGAATTAATGGTTTTTCACTCAATCGCTTCAAATCTGGCCAGATTCGGTCAAAATGATGATTTTGCAGTTAATAACTTCAAATGGGCCAGCTTCGGTTAAAATAATGATTTTGCGCTCAATCCCTTCAAATGTGGTCAGTTTCAATCAAAATAGTTACTTTGCGCTTAATCGCTTCAAATTTGAACAAAACGTCGTTTTGAGCCTCAGTGCAGTGCTTTTTGGACAAAATAACTATTTTTCACTCAATCGCTTCAAATGTGGTCAGTTTCGATCAAATAGTTACTTTGCGCTCAATTGCTTCAAATTTGTCCACAACATCGTTTTGCGCCTTAGCGCAGAGCGTTTCGGACAAAATAATTATTTTTTACTTAATCGCTTCAAATCTGGCTAGTTTCGGTCAAAATAGTGACCATGCGCTCAATCGCTTCAAATCTGTCCAAAACGTCGTTTTCAGCCTGTGCGCAGTGCGTTTTGACAAAATAATGATTTTTCACTCGATCGCTTTTAATCCGTCCAACACGTCGTTTTAAAACTGTGCGGAGTGCGTTTCGGATAAAATAATGTTTTCTCACTCAATCGCTTCAAATCTGGTCGGTTTCGGTCAAAATAGTGACGCTTCAATCGCTTCAAATCTGTACACAACGTCGTTTTCAGCCTATGCGTAGTACGTTTTGGACAAACTAATGATTTTTCACACAATCGCTTCAAATCTGACCAGATTCCGTCAAAATGATGATTTTGCAGTTAATCACTTCAAATTTGTCCAAAACATCGTTTTGAGCAGTGAGCGCAGGGCGGTTCGGAGAAAATAATGATTTTTTACTCAATCGCTTCAAATCTGGCTAGTTTCAGTCAAAATAGTGACCATGCGCTCAATCGCTTCAAATCTGTCCAAAACGTCGTTTTCAGCCTGTGCGCAGTGCGTTTTGACAAAATAATGATTTTTCACTCGATCGCTTTAAATCCTTCCAACACGTCGTTTTAAAACTGTGCGGAGTGCGTTTCGGATAAAATAATGTTTATTCACTCAATCGCTTCAAATCTGGTCGGTTTCGGTCAAAATAGTGACGCTTCAATCGCTTCAAATCTGTACACAACGTCGTTTTCAGCCTATGCGTAGTACGTTTTGGACAAACTAATGATTTTTCACTCAATCGCTTCAAATCTGGCCAGATTCGATCAAAATGATGATTTTGCAGTTAATCACTTCAAATGCGCCAGTTTCGGTTAAAATAGTGATTTTGCAAATGAGGGCAGTTTCGATCAAAATAGTTACTTTACTTTACTTTACGTTTACTGTAAACCTTCGTGACCACGTTGCGGAAAAGGCCTGGCAAGCGCACAGTTTTAATGTAAAGTACCCAAACCTATATATCAATTTAAAGCTTATACAATGAAGAAACATGTAAAATAATAATTTTCCCAATAAAATAAAAATTGTAGCCGGTACGATAATTTGAACGCAATTTGACCGGTGTTCATAAACGTGAATTACCCGCACTTCCATTTAGCTGTACAAAAAAATCCAGTTGTTGCATGATATTAGGCAGATATTGAATGTCAAAAGAGTGTCGGGTAATTTTGATATCTGTTTAAAAAAGAAATGATAGCATTTTAAAGTTCAAGTAATGATTTTCTTCCACTGTGAATTACGTTTGGGCCTGTAATTTCAAAACTAGAGGGAAATAAGAAATTCCCCGACACACTTTTGACAGTCAACATCTGCTTAATATCATGCAATAACTGGATTTTTCGTACAGCTAAATGGAAGCGCGGGTAATTCACGTTTATGAACACCGGTCAAATTGTGTTCAAATCGCCGAACCGGCTACAAGTTTTATTTTCTTGAGGAAATTATTATCTTACGTGTTTCTTCATAGGTTTGAATACTTTACTGTGCGCTTGCGAGACCTTTTGCGTAACATGGTCACGAAGGCTTACAGTAACCTTAATCGCTTCAAATCGTTTCGGACAAAATAATGATTTTTTTCCTCAACTTCAAATCTGGCTAGTTTCGGTCAAAATAGTGACTTTGCGCTCAATCGCTTCAAATCTGGCCAGTTTCAGTCAAAATAGTGACCTTGCGCTAAATCGCTTCAAAACTGCCAAAATGTCGTTTTGAGTCCGTGTGCAGTTCGTTTCGGACAAAATAATGATTTCTCACTCAATCGCATCAAATCTACCAAAACATCGTTTTCAGTCTGTGCGGAGTGCGTTTCGGGTGAAATAATGGTTTTTCACTCAATCACTTCAAATCTGGCCAGATTCGGTCAAAATGATGATTTTGCAGTTAATAACTTCAAATGGGCCAGCTTCGGTTAAAATAATGATTTTGCGCTCAATCCCTTCAAATGTGGTCAGTTTCAATCAAAATAGTTACTTTGCGCTTAATCGCTTCAAATTTGAACAACACATCGTTTTGAGCCTCAGTAGTGCTTTTTGGACAAAATAACTATTTTTCACTCAATCGCTTCAAATGTGGTCAGTTTCGATAAAATAGTTACTTTGCGCTCAATTGCTTCAAATTTGTCCACAACATCGTTTTGCGCCTTAGCGCAGAGCGTTTCGGACAAAATAATTATTTTTTACTTAATCGCTTCAAATCTGGCTAGTTTCGGCCAAAATGGTGACCATGCGCTCAATCGATTCAAATCTGTCCAAAACGTCGTTTTCAGCCTGTGCGCAGTGCGTTTTGACAAAATAATGATTTTTCACTCGATCGCTTTAAATCCGTCCAACACGTCGTTTTAAAACTGTGCGGAGTGCGTTTCGGATAAAATAATGTTTTTTCACTCAATCGCTTCAAATCTGGTCGGTTTCGGTCAAAATAGTGACGCTTCAATCGCTTCAAATCTGTACACAACGTCGTTTTCAGCCTATGCGTAGTACGTTTTGGACAAACTAATGATTTTTCACTCAATCGCTTCAAATCTGGCCAGATTCGATCAAAATGATGATTTTGCAGTTAATCACTTCAAATGCGCCAGTTTCGGTTAAAATAGTGATTTTGCAAATGAGGGCAGTTTCGATCAAAATAGTTACTTTACTTTACTTTACGTTTACTGTAAACCTTCGTGACCACGTTGCGGAAAAGGCCTGGCAAGCGCACAGTTTTAATGTAAAGTACCCAAACCTATATATCAATTTAAAGCTTATACAATGAAGAAACATGTAAAATAATAATTTTCCCAATAAAATAAAAATTGTAGCCGGTACGATAATTTGAACGCAATTTGACCGGTGTTCATAAACGTGAATTACCCGCACTTCCATTTAGCTGTACAAAAAAATCCAGTTGTTGCATGATATTAGGCAGATATTGAATGTCAAAAGAGTGTCGGGTAATTTTGATATCTGTTTAAAAAAGAAATGATAGCATTTTAAAGTTCAAGTAATGATTTTCTTCCACTGTGAATTACGTTTGGGCCTGTAATTTCAAAACTAGAGGGAAATAAGAAATTCCCCGACACACTTTTGACAGTCAACATCTGCTTAATATCATGCAATAACTGGATTTTTCGTACAGCTAAATGGAAGCGCGGGTAATTCACGTTTATGAACACCGGTCAAATTGTGTTCAAATCGCCGAACCGGCTACAAGTTTTATTTTCTTGAGGAAATTATTATCTTACGTGTTTCTTCATAGGTTTGAATACTTTACTGTGCGCTTGCGAGACCTTTTGCGTAACATGGTCACGAAGGCTTACAGTAACCTTAATCGCTTCAAATCGTTTCGGACAAAATAATGATTTTTTCCTCAACTTCAAATCTGGCTAGTTTCGGTCAAAATAGTGACTTTGCGCTCAATCGCTTCAAATCTGGCCAGTTTCAGTCAAAATAGTGACCTTGCGCTAAATCGCTTCAAAACTGCCAAAATGTCGTTTTGAGTCCGTGTGCAGTTCGTTTCGGACAAAATAATGATTTCTCACTCAATCGCTTCAAATCTGGCCAGTTTCGGTCAAAATAATGATTTTTCATGCAGTCGCTTCAAATGTGGTCAGTTTCGTTCAAAATAGTGATTTTGCACTCAATCGCATCAAATCTACCAAAACATCGTTTTCAGTCTGTGCGGAGTGCGTTTCGGATGAATTAATGGTTTTTCACTCAATCGCTTCAAATCTGGCCAGATTCGGTCAAAATGATGATTTTGCAGTTAATAACTTCAAATGGGCCAGCTTCGGTTAAAATAATGATTTTGCGCTCAATCCCTTCAAATGTGGTCAGTTTCAATCAAAATAGTTACTTTGCGCTTAATCGCTTCAAATTTGAACAAAACGTCGTTTTGAGCCTCAGTGCAGTGCTTTTTGGACAAAATAACTATTTTTCACTCAATCGCTTCAAATGTGGTCAGTTTCGATCAAATAGTTACTTTGCGCTCAATTGCTTCAAATTTGTCCACAACATCGTTTTGCGCCTTAGCGCAGAGCGTTTCGGACAAAATAATTATTTTTTACTTAATCGCTTCAAATCTGGCTAGTTTCGGTCAAAATAGTGACCGTGCGATGAATCGCTTCAAATCTGTCCAAAACGTCGTTTTCAGCCTGTGCGCAGTGCGTTTTGACAAAATAATGATTTTTCACTCGATCGCTTTTAATCCGTCCAACACGTCGTTTTAAAACTGTGCGGAGTGCGTTTCGGATAAAATAATGTTTTCTCACTCAATCGCTTCAAATCTGGTCGGTTTCGGTCAAAATAGTGACGCTTCAATCGCTTCAAATCTGTACACAACGTCGTTTTCAGCCTATGCGTAGTACGTTTTGGACAAACTAATGATTTTTCACACAATCGCTTCAAATCTGACCAGATTCGGTCAAAATGATGATTTTGCAGTTAATCACTTCAAATTTGTCCAAAACATCGTTTTGAGCAGTGAGCGCAGGGCGGTTCGGAGAAAATAATGATTTTTTACTCAATCGCTTCAAATCTGGCTAGTTTCAGTCAAAATAGTGACCATGCGCTCAATCGCTTCAAATCCGATCAAAACGTCGGTTTTAGCCTGTGAGCAGTGCGTTTTGACAAAATAATGATTTTTCACTCGATCGCTTCAAATCTGGCCAGTTTCCGTCAAAATAGTGATTTTGCGGTCAATCGCTTTAAATCTGCCCAAAACGTCGTTTTAAGCCTGTGCGGAGTGTGTTTCAGATAAAATAATGGTTTTTTACTTAATCGCTTCACATGTGGCCAGTTTCAGTCAAAATAGTGACATTGCGCTTAATCGCTTCAAATCTGTCCAAAACGTCGTTTTTAGCCTGTGCGCAGTGCGTTTTGATAAAATAATGATTTTTCACTCAATTGCTTCAAATGTGGCCAGTTTCCTTCAAAATAGTGATTTTGCGCTCAATCGCTTCACATGTGGCCAGTATCGGTTAAAATAGTGACCTTGCACTTAATCGCTTCTAATCTGGCCAGTTTCAGTCAAAATAGTGACCTTGCGCTAAATCGCTTCAAAACTGCCAAAACGTCGTTTTGAGTCCGTGTGCAGTTCGTTTCGGACAAAATAATGATTTCTCACTCAATCGCTTCAAATCTGGCCAGTTTCGGTCAAAATAACGATCTTTCATGCAGACGCTTCAAATGTGGTCAGTTTCGTTCAAAATAGTGATTTTGCACTCAATCGCATCAAATCTACCAAAACATCGTTTTCAGTCTGTGCGGAGTGCGTTTCGGATGAAATAATGGTTTTTCACTCAATCGCTTCAAATCTGGCCAGATTCGGTCAAAATGATGATTTTGCAGTTAATCACTTCAAATGGCCAGCTTCGGTTAAAATGATTTTGCGCTCAATCCCTTCAAATGTGGTCAGTTTCAATCAAAATAGTTACTTTGCGCTTAATCGCTTCAAATTTGAACAAAACGTCGTTTTGAGCCTCAGTGCAGTGCTTTTTGGACAAAATAACTATTTTTCACTCAATCGCTTCAAATGTGGTCAGTTTCGATGAAATAGTTACTTTGCGCTCAATTGCTTCAAATTTGTCCACAACATCGTTTTGCGCCTTAGCGCAGAGCGTTTCGGACAAAATAATTATTTTTTACTTAATCGCTTCAAATCTGGCTAGTTTCGGTCAAAATAGTGACCATGCGCTCAATCGCTTCAAATCCGGCCAAAACGTCGTTTTCAGCCTGTGTGCATACAAGTTGAGAGGATTAATAAAGAATAATGAATAAATGAATCATTACCTGGTTAATTTTTTTTTTTTTTTGTATTCTCTTGCGCGAACTTATAGGAATGACCGCTACCCACATTTTCTGCGCCTGCATTATACTCGCACGCAGACCTTCTCGCTTTCCGGAAAAAAAAATTTTCTTACATAATATATTCTTAACAAGGGAGGCAGCTCCGAGCGCAAAACATTTGAACCACAATCAGAAACTCGCTTGAATCACAACTTTCCTTTGCTTTCATACAACCAGACAAACAAAATGTGAAGTCGATAGATTGAAGTACAACTTGCCCGATTTTTTTTCGATTACGTTCGCCACAGTCGGAGAATGTGAACGTCTTTTCCAAAGTTTTTCTTGAATTTTTTTTTCGCTACATGATCGTACCGTAAGGCCTGTCCCAGTACGCGCCATCACTCGCCATCCAGCGCGCGCGCGCTTCCCTTCCCTCTTCCACACGTGTTTTTTGACGCGACAAATCTTTACAAACCCCTCCCCCTGCTCGCAGCAAAATCAATTCACTGCGCTTGGTGATTACGCTAAAATGTAGGGCGACATTTTGTTTTCGATCAATCGGAGGAAATCCGACACGCGCAAACTGCTGCGAGAAGGGGGAGGGGTTTGTAAAGATTTGTCGCGTCAAAAAACACGTGTTGGAGAGGGAAGGGAAGCGCGCGCGCGCTGGATGGCGAGTGATGGCGCGTACTGGGACAGGCCTTACGGTACGATCATGTAGGGAAAAAAAAATTCAAGAAAAACTTTGGAAAAGACGTTCACATTCTCCGACTGTGGCGAACGTATTCGAAAAAAAAATCGGGCAAGTTGTACTTCAATCTATCGACTTCACATTTTGTTTGTCTGGTTGTATGCATGAAAGCAAAGGAAAGTTGTGATTCAAGCGAGTTTCTGATTGTGGTTCAAATGTTTTGCGCTCGGAGCTGCCTCCCTTGTTAAGAATATATTATGTAGGAAAAAAATTTTTTCCGGAAAGCGAGAAGGTCTGGGTGCGAGTTTAATGCTGACGCAGAAAATGTGGGTAGCGGTCATTCCTATAAGTTCGCGCAAGAGAATACAAAAGAAAACACAAGAATTAACCAGGTAATGATTCATTTATTCATTATTCTTTATAATCCTCTCAACTTGTATGCCCCCTGTGCTGTGTGCAGTGCGTTTTGACAAAATAATGATTTTTCACTCAATCGCTTCAAATCTGGCCAGTTTCCGTCAAAATAGTGATTTTGCGCTCAATCGCTTTAAAACTGCCAAAACGTCGTTTTGAGTCTGCGTGCAGTGTGTTTTAACAAAATAATGATTTTTCACTCAATCGCTTTAAATCCGGCCAGATTCGGTCAAAAGGATGATATCACTTTAAATTTGTCCAAAACATCGTTTTGAGCCTTAGCGCAGTGCGTTTCGGACAAAATAATTATTTTCTACTCAATCGCTTCAAATCTGACTAGTTTCGGTCAAAATAGTGACCATGCGCTCAATTGCTTCAAATCCGTCCAAAACGTCGTTTTCAGTCTGCGTGCAGTGCGTTTTGACAACATAATGATTTGTCTCAGGCTTAAAACGAACTTTTGGACAGATTTGAAGCGATTGAGCGCAAGGTCACTATTTTGACCGGAACTGGCCACATTTGAAGCGATTAACAGTGCAGTGCGTTTCGGATAAAATAATGATTTTTCACTCAATCGCTTCAAATGTGGCCAGCTTCGGTCAAAATAGTGACGTTGCGCTCAATCGCTTCAAATCTGTCCACAACGTCGTTTTCAGCCTATGCGTAGTGCGTTTCGGACAAACTAATGAATCAATCGCTTCAAATCTGGCCAGATTTGATCAAAATGATGATTTTGCAGTTAATCACTTCAAATGCGCCAGTTTGGGTTAAAAAAGTGATTTGCGCTCAATCCCTTCACATGAGGTCAGTTTCGATCAAAATAGTTACTTTACTTTATTTTACGGTTACTGTACACCTTCGTGACCACGTTGCGGAAAAGGCCTCGCAAGCGCACAGTTTTAAAGTGAAGTACCCAAACCTATATATCAATTTAAAGGCCAAAATGGGGTGTATTTCAAGTTGTATATTATCTGCCTTGTAAGCCAGCCATAAATTTCAATAAAGTTGTAATATCATTGTTATATTTTCCCAATAATCTAGCTTTTACATAGTCAAAGACCAACAGGGCCCGCGCAGCACTATTAAAATTATCAAAAAATTACCAACTTCAGCGCTTAAATGGCGACTGTTTTTAATACAAGAACGGCAAACAATCAAAACAATCAGAGATTTTGGTAGATATTTTCTTTCCAACAGCCAGAAGCCTTCGTTAATTATGATCATTTTACCATGTGCGCTTCTCTGTTGGTTATCACGTAGGACTCCCGTGTCCCGCGATGTCCAGAGCTGTGTATTCGACGTGTATAATTCTCAGTTTAAAGTATCTCTGGCGATAAAATGTTGTCTTTAAAACGTTTTTTATAAAATGCAAGATACAACTGCTCAATAGTTTAAAGTCAGTCTACTCAAAGTTATGTTGTGACCGCGTCTACTTTGCTAATGGTCATTGCAACTTTTGTCCCTAGCGAACTTCTGCAGATCAAAAGGAAAATTTTATCACCAAACTTCCAGTAAAAAGCTATTTACTTTTCCCCACTAATCTAGACCTGAGGAAAATGAGAATAATAAATTCAATAGACTAAATTGCACTGAAAACTGAACGCGAGAAATGTTCTGCTTTAGAAAATGAAAAACGCTCGACGGTTGCGTGACAGATACGTTCTTAACTTCCGTACCGGAGGTTATTTTTTGATAGGTGCTGGAAGAGGGTGGGGTTGAAGATACAGACTGATATCGTTATAGGATGGTGACAAAGTGCTACGATGGGATGGGCTCTAAAGTCAGCAGCACTAACAAGAAAGAACCTGAAGCACGGTTCCAAGCTGGAGAACGCATCCGGCAAAGGGCTGATCCTACGAGTATATGGAAAGCAATGCGAAGAGCGAGGCACAGCGAAGGCTCTAGTAGTATCTTTGACAAGGGCGACTTCCTCAGTCACACCTTTTTAAATAGCTCGATTTTTTTCTCGCTCAGTCGTGAAAATAACTTACAGCACATACAAATCTGGCGATGAAGTTTTGACTTATTTTTAATATTTTTAATCGAGTTAAAAGAAGGTCGGACAAATTTAATTATATTTTGTAAATAAAAAGACAAGAATTGCTCAAATCGCTCTCGACATATATTTCGATATAGTTCTTTAAGATTTGGTAGTTTTCATTGTCCTAGAATGTTTCATTTTGTTACGCGAAGCTTCGAGATTCGCCTTAAATTTTGAGCTCCAAAAGTGGCATTTTGACAGAATTCGGTTATTATCGATTTTCTCGAAAATAAATCGATATTCAGCCAAACAAAGTATGCAGTGATTTGTTTCATATTAAGGTCTACCTAACATGAGAATATGAGCAGAATTGATTTTTCGGCTGTGGCCACCAAATGTCTGACCGTTGGTAACATTCACTCAAGCCTGTGCGGAGTGCGTTTCGGATAAAATAATGATTTTTCACTCAATCGCTTCAAACATGGCCAGATTCGGTCAAAATGATGATTTTGCAGTTAATGACTTCAAATGGGCCAGCTTCGGTTAAAATAGTTATTTTGCGCTCAATCCCTTCAAATGTGTTCAGTTTCAATCAAAATAGCTTCAAATTTGAAAAAAACGTCGTTTTGGGCCTCAGTGTAGTGCGTTTCTGACAAAAAATGATTTTTTTACTCAATCGCTTCAAATCTGGCTAGTTTCTGTCAAAATAGTGACTTTGCGCTCAATCGCTTCAAATCTGTCCACAACGTCGTTTTCAGCCTGTGCGCAGTGAGTTTTGACAAAATGTGGCTTGTTTCGGTCAAAATAGTGACCTTGCGCTCAATCGCTTCAAATCTGTCCAAAACGTCGTTTTCAGCCTGTGCGCAGTGCATTTCGGATAAAATAAGGATTTTTCATTCAATCGCTTCAAATGTGGTCAGTTTCGTTCAAAATAGTGATTTTGCGCTCAATCGCTTCAAAACTGCCAAAACGTTGTCGTGAGTCTGTGTGCAGTGCGTTTTAACAAAATAATGTTTTTTCACTCAATCGCTTCAAATCTGGCCAGTTTCGGTCAAAATAGTGACCTTGTTCTCAATCGCTTCAAATCTGTACACAACGTCGTTTTCAGCCTATGCGTAGTACGTTTCGGACAAACTAATGCTTTTTCACTCAATCGCCCCAAATCGGGCCAGATTCGGTCAAATGATGATTTTGCAGTTAATCACTTCAAATGGGCCAGTTTCGGATAAAAAAAGTGATTTTGCGCTCAATCGCTTCAAATGTGGTCAGTTTCGATCAAAATAGTTACTTTGCGCTCAATCGTTTCAAATTTATCCAAAACATCGTTTTGAACCTGAGCGCAGTGAGCGCAGTGCGTTTCTGACAAAGTAATGATTTTTCACTCAATCGCTTCAAATATGGCTAGTTTCGGTCAAAATAGTGACCATGCGCTCAATCGCTTCAATTCCGTCCAAAACGTCGTTTTCAGCCTGTGTGCAGTGCGTTTGATAAAATAATGATTTGTCACTTAATCGCTTTAAATCTGGCCAATTTCGGTCAAAATAGTGACCATGCGCTCAATCGCTTCAAATCTGTCCAAAACGTCGTTTTGAGCCTGTGCGGAGTGCGTTTCGGACAAACTAATGATTTTTGATTCAATCGCTTCAAATCTGGCCGGTTTCGGTCAAAATAGTGACCTTGCGCTCAATCGCTTCAAATCTGTACACAACGTCGTTTTCAGCCTATGCGTAGTACGTTTCGGACAAACTAATGATTTTTCACTCAATTTCTTCAAATCCGGGCCAGATTCGGTCAAAATGATGATTTTGCAGTTAATCACTTTAAATTTGTCTAAAACATCGTTTTGAACCTTAGCGCAGTGCGTTTCGGACAAAATAATGATTTTTTACTCAATCGCTTCAAATCTGGCTAGTTTCGGTC
Organism: Desmophyllum pertusum; assembly: GCA_029204205.1. Taxonomy (NCBI): domain Eukaryota; kingdom Metazoa; phylum Cnidaria; class Anthozoa; order Scleractinia; family Caryophylliidae; genus Desmophyllum; species Desmophyllum pertusum. Next base: position 6,837,633 of record MU826350.1, read on the forward strand.
AAATTAGTGACCATGCGCTCAATCGCTTCAAATCTGTCCAAAACGTCGTTTTAAGCTTGTGCGGAGTGCGTTTCGGATAAAATAATGGTTTTTCACTCAATCGCTTCAAATCTGGCCGGTTTCGGTCAAAATAGTGACTTTGCGCTCAATCGCTTCAAATCTGTACACAACGTCGTTTTCAGCCTATGCGTAGTACGTTTCGGACAAACTAATGATTTTTACTCAATCGCTTCAAATCGGGGAAGATTCGGTCAAAATGATGATTTTGCAGTTAATCACTTCAAATGGGCCAGTTATGGATAAAAAAGTGATTTTGCGCTCAATCGCTTCAAATTTGTCCAAAACATCGTTTTTTTACTCAATATTCTACCATGACTGCTGTATCATTCAGAAAAGTATTACTTAATTTGTATTTCAAATTTAGCTCATATAAAGAAGGCACAAAAATGCCAGAAACCGGCCAGCGGAACAAATGTTCCTGAAACAGCACACATATAGCAGATACAGCGTTACCGACTAAAATATTTTTTTAAGGATTGACTGTAAATGTTTATTTTTGAAAATAATCTTAGGCTCCAGACACCCGTAACCGATTTTGTAAGTTGTAACCGATTTGTTTTGGAAAATTCAGCGTCTTTTCCCCAAAATGTCCTGCTTTGGGGCAAATCACCTCAGTGACTTGTAAGAAATCAGGTTAATAGATAGAGCTTCTAATTAGTCGATTCAGAATTTTGCGCTACACGCATGCGTGTTTTGCACAAGGAGACAAATAAAAATAAAATATTTTATTTAATCACATTCACCCTCCCCCTCCAGTGCGCAATAGTCTGACACAAGTATACCTTTGTATACCTGCCAACTTTTCCTAAGTCGACTGCGTGTGAATTTTCGTACCATATTACACGAATTTCCGAAAAATTTCCGACGACTTCCGAACATTGCCGAAGATTCCCGAAGATGTTCCGATGATTTCCGAAGGCTGCCTGGTGCAAAGCTAAAAATCTCGGCGCCATCTTGCCAAACACGACATTTAGCGCCGTTCATTGGACTATTTTGGGTGGAAATTGAATCCAATTTTTCACGTTAATGGTTAATGAACAAGGGTCAGGCGTGTGAAATTGTCATGTATGCGTGTGATCGATGTTTTCGATCCGCACGGACGGTGTAAACCGCCGGTTGCAGGTTGCAGGTTGCAGGTTGAAAAAAAAAATTAAAAATTAAAAAAAAAATTAAAATTAAAAAAATAATATTAAAAATTTAAATAATAAAAATTTAAAAATAATAATAATAATACAAATTAAATAAAAAATGAATAAAAAATGTTCCTTTTTTTGTAAATAAAAGAAGAAGAAAAAAAGATTATCTTGGAAGATTTAGAACTGGACTGGACTCTTAATATGAGAATTTGCGGAATTCCAAAGTTGACCAGAAGACTTCCGAAGATGTCCGAAGATGGCCCGAAGATTTCCGAAGATATCCGAAGTTGACCCGAAGATTTCCGCAGAAGATCCGAAACGAGAACATCTGAAATTGTTCCTCAAATTCTCATACTAAGTGTCCCGTCCAGTTCTAAATCTTCCAAGATAATCTTTTTTCTTCTTCTTTTTTTTACACAAAAAGGAACATTCTTTATTCATTTTTTATTTTATTTTTATTATTATTATTATTTTTAAATTTTTATTAATTATTTAAATTTTTAATATTATTTTTTTAATTTTTTATAATTTTTTTTTCAACCTGCAACCTGCAACCTGCAACCTGCAACCTGTAACCTGTAACCTGCAACCTGCGGTTTACACCGTCCGCGATCCGCAGGCGTGTGACACACGCATAATGCGTGTGAGTTGGCAGGTATAGTTTGTGTTCGTTCGCTTGTCAAATGGAGAAGTTTGAGTTCTCTTCGGCTGTTCGTGGTTATCTACGGAAGCCGATAAGGGACAATCCAAATATATTTTCCAAATCCGTAAAATATTTTTCAAATCCGTAAAATTATTTTAAATCGCAATGTTTTTTGCAAATCACTGTTGAAGAGTTTGCCAAATCTAAAAAATTATTACAAATCCTAATAAGATTGTTAAATCCAAAAATAACTTTTTACAAATCCGAAATTAGTTTGCAATCCAAGAATCGTCGTCAAATCCAGAAAAATATTTTGGAAATCGGAAAAAATAAACTTTAAAATAAGGAACGGGGAATGGAAGAACGGGGAACGGGGAATGGGAACGGGGAAATTTTTAGAGCAAGATGTACTTGTGAGAGTAAAACCATATACAGTAGAATCCCGATCTCTAGAAAAAAATCGGGGGAGTTTGAAATATGGGAGGTAAAATTACAGTGAAAACGACTATTGGTTCGAGTTAGCGAGGTTTTGGAAATCGAGGGTTCGAGAAATCGGGATTCCACTGTTGTGGCAAGACTGGCGTCAGAACAAAGTGGTCAGTACTACGAATATCGAGACGAGATCAGATAAAAGACAGAACACTCAATTGAATTGATGCAAGAAACAGGAAGCGTGAATAGCGTGAATTTAGCAGATTTTACTCCAACACCACAGAGCCGGCACGGCTTACAGGTGGATTATGGCCTTTGTATTTTTAATTGCTGAAGAACTTGCTCAAGAACTTGCCCCGCTGCTATCAACTTCACAAGTGGCAGCTTTTCCAGCTGCGGGGTCAGCTGGGTCTGCGGGAACAACGTGGTTAGCCACTAGCTACGGCTATTAGCCGCCCGAACTTGAGAGAGAGCAAGCCAGCAGCAGAGCACAACTTCTTTGAATGATGTAGTCTTCTTTCAGGTCCTTGTGAAGAGACTTATCGCTGTCGATTGGAACGGCTATAGCCACTGCTTTGCAGACGAGTTTGAGGAAGTTATTGACGAGAGTCTCTGTTACCCGACTGGCGAGAGCAGCTTGGTACCTCTTATAGTACTTTTTCACCACTTCCTCGATCAAGCGTTGGACATCGCCGTGGGTTAAGCGGCGGACGTCGATGAATTCTTTCGCTTTGCCTGTGGCAACCAGGATAACCAACTGCTCTCTGGGATCGTCCGGCGCCGTTCCGGTGGTGGCCTGCGAATACAGTCGCCTTCCATCGCGCTGCAAGCGGAGCGCGATGGAAGGCGGCTGTATTCGCAGGCTATTCAATTCCGGTAGCCGAGCCGTCCCGGCGGTGGTAGCGGGGGCAGCGGCTGCCGTTCCAGCAGGGGCTGTCTTCCGCCTTCGAAGAGCGTGTCTTCTAACAGTTGGTGCGCATTTGACATGGCTGCTGTCTCAGGTGAAACAGCAAGAGTCTAATAGGATGTCATAAGTGTACCGGAGGCTGAACACAAGGCGAGAGTACTTCTAGTTTGATAGGAGTTCTTTCCCCACTGGGCAGTCGCGGAAAGCTCTCCAGCGTAACTTTCGAATATAGTCTTCATGTCTTTCGAAGAGGGCGTGTAGAACAACACGATCGCAGCGACGTTTTCTCGAACCTACTGGACCGCGGAACCACGCAAACACAAAAAGTGGGACATAAGACACACCTGCCATGCCTAGCTCCGGCGGGCGCTAACGCCAGTAGACCCTGGGGTGGGGCGGAGGCCTGGGACCTCCAAGTGGCCGCAGTTCTTGCTGGCCTGGGGTCTCCAAGTAGCCACGGTTCCCGCTGGCCTGAGCTGGGCATCGATCTCTCACTCACTCACTCACTCACTCACTCACTCACTCATCCTCGCCAAAGTGCGCAAGTCGCGGGGACCACGTACTCCTCATTCTCGTTCCCAGATCCTCCGTTTCTTTTGGTCACGTGGTTGGCGAAACGTAGGCTCTGGTAACGCTGACAACCGGATGTCGTGAAATTCACGACATCCGGTAGCGCATGCCCACTGTATTCAACGCTTATAAATGTTTAACTGCGCGTGCTCAGTAATAGGACAGGGAAAGGCTGGGGACGACTCCTTCTGGAAAGAAGTCGGACGAAGAAGTAAAATCGACTGGCCAGCGAAAGCAAGTTGAACTTTGGATGATTTCGGTTTGAAGAACAAAAATCAGCCCTACATGCCGTTGCCTTACAGAAGAAAGATTGCTCATGTGTTTTATCAACGGGTTTGGAACGTCTCGTGTGTCAATTCTGATCGAGGTATGAGTGCCAAAATTTATATAAACATGCTGCTGTTTTTTGACGACGTAAATCCGTCGGTTGATGTTTGTTGAAAACCTGATCGATCGTCGTTTTATAGACACTCGATTAGACCGTTGAATGAGGTTGATTTCATCATTAATCAGTGGTAAGCTCAACACTCGGATGTTAATAGAAATCAGAATAAAAGCTGTTGTTGCTAATTGTTATTGGTGCTGTTATCGCATTTTAAAAATTTTGTGTTGTAAGCTTATACTACTGTGGTTTGTATTGCCACATTGATTTCAAGTACATGCCTTACTCGCAAGATTTATAAATTTTCCTTTCTTAAATTTTACAGTTAAAGCCAGTAAAAAAGTTTTACCCAAGGGTAACAGGGGTGATGAGAAGTTGATATTTGAACTGCATTTTAACTGAAAGAAAACGGTTGACTGCAACTTACTCCCCAGACACTTTTATTTCTAACTTGTTTTTAATATTAGGATTAATTATTCCGATTATTGTAAAGCGCTGTTGATCAGTATATGTAAATAGTGCTATAAAAGTGATTAAATTAAAGAGAATATTAATTAAATTTGCATACAACCCAAGAAGTCAGATAAAATTTATGTTGACCAAGTTCTTGTTCAAAGTAACAGTAATCAAGGCTGCTATAGACAACATTATAATAATATTGTATATAGCAGCCTTGATTACTGTTACTTTGAACTTGGTCAACATAAATTTTATCTGACTTCTTGGGTTGTATGCAAATTTAATTAATCTTCTCTTGTGCAATACCATGCACAAAATGTACTGTTATGGTCTGGTTAAGAGCTTGATGTTCACTGACTTATGTGGCACGAGTGTAAGTTCTTTGTTACAATACAGTGGAACCCCGCCTTACGACCACCTCGTTAATACGACCACTTTCTTTTGTCCCGAACTAAAATTCTGTCAGTAATTTTTTTATTTAAGAACCCCTTTAATATGACCACCCCGATAATACGACCAGATTTTGGTGGCCTGTCGGTGGTTGGATTAACCGCGGCCACCTTTTGGCCGTCCCGATGAGGGCTTTCTTATTGTTTTTACCACGATTAAGCGGCCACGAAGAATCTAATACACGTAGTTTGGCCTTGTTTTGAAAAACCTGATGACTGATAAGAGTCCGAAATAGAAGGAGACAAACTATTAAAATATTCAAACAACAGTTGTCACAAGCCTCCAAGCGTGTTGTATTCAGATAAAGTGACGTTTATACCACGCCTTATGCTAATTTCTGACAAAACCCCGTTTAAGCGGCCAGCCCAGATTAAACGGCCACTTGCCATTTCCCCGAGGGTGACCGCTTAATCTGGGTTTGACTGTATAAATAAAGTTGATTTATTTTTTTATTCACATTCAGTGGGGTGGGTGAAGTTAAGATGGGCATTTCCTTGCTAAAAAGTCAGGGAGTGAAGGTGGGTCTTTTCTTGCTCAAAAAATTTGAACAAAACATTTTTCAAGAATGGAGAGGAGATAGCTCCCCAGGACCCTCCCTAGATCTGCCACTAACATTGGTCTCGCATACACTGCAACAGTTTTTTCAGTGAAGACATAAATAAATGGAAATGAACAGTATCAGAACTTAATTATTTGTATGACATAAGCAACAGTCAACATGCTCTTCAGCCTATTATGTGACAGAATGCTACACAATATTTCAGGTGGTAGGTACTGGTAAGTCCTGTCCAGTTTTGTACTTCACAAACACTGCAGACTGCAAACAGGTTTGTAAGTGAAGTGATTGGAGCCCGGGGTGGGGGGAACTCTCCTATATAAGCTATATAGGTATGTGCAGTGCCAAAGGGTATGGTTTTTGAGCCGTTTTGGTCCAGAAAATGGGTATAGATTTTGAACATTTTGGTCTCAAATAATGGATATATTTTCCTACTTGTCTGAAAATATAGGGTATAGATTTTGGCTCTTAAAGAGGGCAATTTTAAGGGTCAGGTCTGAAATAGGGTAAGGAAAATCACATATTTTGGTCTGAAATAGGGTAAGGGTTTGAAGAAGCGCGCCACACACCCCACCCAAATTTTCGTTGAGTACCCTCCCTCCAGGGGATTGGAGGAAGCAAGTGGCGGAGATAAATATACAAGTAAAGATGACAACAACAAAAAACAGTCTTTTAATGTTACACTCTATGCAAGAACATGATTGATTATTATAATATGAATCATGATTAAAATATGCCAGTTGCTTACTTTTTAGAACAAATGTTGTATATTATGTTGTTGAAAATAATTATGTTGTTGAGAATGAAATTCTCAAACTCATTAATAATTCATCAAGTTAAAACAAAGGAATTTAAAAAAAATAAATAAATAGAATTTCAGACAGTTTTTGGGTCCACCATTCTTTATTCGTCAAGCATATGTATGTCAGACTGCAGTCATTCTTTGAAATTTGGGAGCAATACATTTTTGTTCAGGGAAACAACAAACGGAACTCTCGATATGAGAACCCTGGGTTACTCTTTTTGTAATCCCCCCTCCCCAAAAAAGGTTCTTACCAAAATCTTTCACCCCAAAAAGTCACCACAAACCCCCCTGGGCTTTAAACTGTCATTTTTCACTAAAACCACTGGGTTTTTTTCTGGGTTTTAGATTGTGGGGAAGGTGCGGAAGAGGGGGGAGGGAGTTCTCAAATACGGTCAACTCTCTCTAAGGGCCTGTTTACATGGAGGGAGGGTGACCCGGGTACCCGGGTCACCCTCCTAGCCGGGCTACCCTGGGAGGGCCAACTTTTCATACATTTCTTTACAAAGCACACTGAAGTGTTTACATGACAGACAGGCTAGGGTCACCCGCCTACCTGGGTCACCCTGTCTGCTTGCCAGGGTCACCTGGCTAGGCGGGCTATCTTTTCTGCATGTAAACGGTCAAACCCGGGTCACCCGCCTAGGCGGGCTATCTTTTCTGCATGTAAACGGTCAAACCCGGGTCACCCTCCTAGGCGGGCTATCTCTGTTGACTTGGAAAACCCATGATAATGGCGGAACAAGCGATAAAAACAGCAAAATCGCCGCTATAGCCTTTATTCTTGCTGCCATGTTTGTTATGTAGTGCTTAATAAATCGCGCCGTTGCAATAAAAAAGTCCGCCAAAACATGAGCCCGCCAAAACAAGAGCCCGCCAAAAAAGATAGCTCGCCTATATGATAGCCTGCCCATGTAAAGGCGGGCTATATTTTAGCCCGGCTGGGAGGGTGACCCGGGTACCCGGGTCACCCTCCTCCATGTAAACAGGCCCTTATAACTCGGTTGGTTCCGAGGCCTAGATGACCATCACGTGCTATACCCAACGTTATATACGCTTACGTAACTACTCATGATTCCCCGGCCTGGAACCCAGGCTATGTTGTGTTTCGTGCCGACAAAATATTTATTTCAGTCTTCTTCACAAGCTCATTCGACAGAAATAACACTTTGTTGCAGTAAGACGGTTAATGGAAATAAAACATTCATTTCATCCATGTAAACAGGCCCTAAGGCAGACACCCTCGGGACCAGCCCTAGTCTGCCTAAGAGAGGTGTCCACCTTACAGAGAATTCAGTTGAGACAGACAAGTTAAATTCGGCCAGGATAAGCCAGCCAGCCATGTCTGCCTTTGAGAGGTGTCCACCTTATGGTGGTGTGCGCTTTGAGAGAGTTCACTGTATAACTCAAGATGATTGGGGGGGTCTTGAAAAAAGATTTAAAATTCAAGAAGAGGGGCAGGGAAATTTGTTTGGGTATAATTTGTTGCATTTTCCTCCAGCCCACCCCTGTATAACAAATGAATGGTCAGACATGTTAAACATTATTATTTCACTGAACTATAAGAGGTGACATTTAGAACTTCTTATACTGATCAGAATCTAATTTCCTCTGGGAAGAGAGAGAAAAATCATAGGAATAAAGGAAATGGCAACTAAGATTATATAAACAATGTTCTATTTGAAAATAAGCAGTGCCAAGGGCTGTACATTATTATTCTGCGTGTACTAATATAAATGGCAATATAAATCACAGTGAACTGTATGTTAATAGGTTACATACCATTTTTGTTCAAATTCCACCAAGACCAAACTGAACAACAGAGAACATTTTTCCCAACAAGACTCAATTCTAGCATAAACAGAGTACCTTAAAACGCAGTCAAATAGCAGAAAAAAGGATCGGCTTTTTAGGGACGTGATACATTGTGTACAGTCAAATGTTGACGAATTTCTTGATCTTGTATTCGTATTTCTACCGCAAAGACTGTCCAACTTTGTAAGGTCTTGTAGCGAAGACAAATTTCCTTGGGAATGCATCGTCTGGGCAGAACTGTCATCGTGGTTTATAACGTTCGAATTTTAAACAAATACCCTCTGCTTCTTTGCTACAGCCAAGCATAGTAGGGACTATGAGCCAAGCAACAAAATGGTGTGCAAGAACAAAACAAGCGATCGCAAGCGATCGATACATTGTGAGCCTGCTCGCGCGCGATCGCAGCCTAGATATACGCGGGCGCCATTTTTCGAGGAAACCGGAAGCAGAATGCCGTGCGCACTAGTGTGTTATTTTTTTCCTCATTACGCATGCAGTTTTCATCAGCCAATCCAAAAATTCGTATTTTTTATTGTCCCCAGAGCTACTGGTCGCAACATTTAAAAAAAAACCGCGTAGCTCTGGGGACGAGAATGCGTACTCCTCGTCACAGAGGGCAAAGTTTTCAACGTCGTGCCAAGCGCCTACCCTATAGTAGCGCTCAACACATTTGCCGCCCCAGGCACACTCCAGGCCCACACTCCAGGCCGATGGGGCACAATGTACATGCATATGCACGGACGATTCGCTCCCGCCATGCATATACAGGTGTGCATTTATTGCTTTCTATCCCATGGCAACGCGCTCACGGATTTTAGCTTTGATTGCTTCGGTAATATCACACGCGGATTGTCCCCCTGGAGTGGATAGGGGCTCACTGCTGGGGCCACGGGTGGGTAGCGCTGGGGACTCGAGCTCTTAACACTCTACAGGCATCTCTTCTATGAGGTCATCCATAGTCGCCTTGTTGCCGGGCGGATATAACCCATTGCCCATGGCAGGGGCTGGGCCTGGGGTGTGGGCCGGCGAGGGGGTGGGCCAGCCATGGGGGAAGGGCAGCGGGGCCATGTACGCCGGGCCGAGGAGGGCTGGGGCCCGGGTAGCAGGAGGTCATGTACGCCGGGGCCGCTTAGCTTACTGGGCCAAGTTCGCGTACGCCGGGGCGTACAGCAATGTGGCTGAGCAATGGCTGGGGGGCCCACCGGGGGTGGGGAAGTGAGCCAGTACCCCCCTTATATATACTACTAACGGGCAATATTAATTTGAAGTATATGTTGTATTATGAGGACGACATTCAAGCCTTCGACTGTGCTCAGGCTCTTCCCTCTAGCGAGGTCATGTTGGTTTCCGGTCTGTACGTCAGGCTTTTGCCCTCCTCCGTAATTCCGATGCTTTGCTTTGTTTTGATCACGGATATAATATTTTTCTTGGTCCAATTTCGTCAGAGAGTACTGTAGCTTCCAAGAGGCTATTGCATTTGGAGAAGAGATATATACTTTGCTAATTTCTTCCTGTTTCTTGCATCAATTCAATTGAGTGTTCTGTCTTTTATCTGATCTCGTCTCGATATTCGTAGTACTGACCACTTTGTTCTGACGCCAGTCTTGCCACAACAGTGGAATCCCGATTTCTCGAACCCTCGATTTCCAAAACCTCGCTAACTCGAACCAATAGTCGTTTTCACTGTAATTTTATCTCCCATATTTCAAACTCCCCGATTTTTTTTCTAGAGATCGGGATTCTACTGTATTTGGTTTTACTCTCACGAGTACATCTTGCTCTAAAAAATTCCCCGTTCCCATTCCCCGTTCCCGTTCTTCCATTCCCCGTTCCTTGTTTTAAAGTTTATTTTTTCCGATTTCCAAAATATTTTTCTGGATTTGACGACGATTCTTGGATTGCAAACTAATTTCGGATTTGTAAAAAGTTATTTTTGGATTTAACAATCTTATTAGGATTTGAAATAATTTTTTAGATTTGGCAAACTCTTCAACAGTGATTTGCAAAAAACTTTGCGATTTAAAATAATTTTACGGATTTGAAAAATATTTTACGGATTTGGAAAATATATTTGGATTGTCCCTTATCGGCTTCCGTAAGAACCAGAACATCCTGAAAAAATAAATATAAACGACTTAAATAACAACATAATAATATTTATTTCACTTTAAAATTCTGAAAATGCAGATAATAAATAAAGCGGTTAGAATATTTTCAAAAGGTAAATAAAATAACTGCAGGACCAGCTCATTTCAACAACCAACATAGGAACCTTACTTTAATAAAGCTTCGGCAAAAATACTGAAAATACACAGTCGGACACCCTCGGGAATCAGAAAAATTGTCCGCAAATGGAGCTTGCCGCTTACGGGAATGTGTAAATACAGAGCTAGTTTGCATGAGCTAGAGTTCAAGCGGGGTTTTGTCAGGGTAGCAAGTAGAGCTGTCTGCTTAAATACGAGAGTGTCCGCTCAGAGGTCGAGAGCTTCGATTGTAGTCCTGTCACTGCCATTTCCACGATTCTTTACGATATGTTCAAAATCTCGAAACTCAAAACACAGGGTATATCATATCGCAAAAAATGTCCTTTCTCTAATAAATATTAAGTTCTGGTACATCACCTAGAGTGGATCTTAGCGATATAAAAGAAGAGATCGATTAAAACGACAAAAAGATGAACTACTTCTCCACTCCGACTCAATAGATAAACATGAAAATCACGAGGAAGCAGCTCATAGGTCAGTGACGATATTTAAAAATACATACTGTATCCTTTTTGTACCAATATCCCTTCGAGAACTTCCTCGAACGCAGTCAACGCAGCTTCGCAAAAGACTTGGCAGCTAACTCGCAGCCGCCATTATTTACAAATGACTACACATTCTCCACCCCTCCCTAGAACTTTTCTTTTCGCACGTAACAAATTGACCAATCAGAAGCATTTTTATTGTTTCAAGCGAAAACCAATCAGAGCAAGCTCTGTCCCAGGGTTCCCCAGAGCTCTTCTCTCCCTCGGTCATGCGCAAAAGAGAAGGGCTCTGGGGTCGAGATCATTCTCGTTTCCAGATCCTCTGTTTCTTTTGGTCACGTGGTTGGCGAAACGGAGGCTCTGGTCTCAGCCGTTACCGGATGTCCGAAAATTCCGGACATCCATTCATTAATTCGTGTTGCACATTCATTTTTTATCAGCCAATGAAAAAATTCGATTTTTTCCTTGCGACCAGGGCTAGTCGTATTGCTAGTCGTATTGCATTGCGCATCCTTACTGCGCATGATTTCACTCGTAATTAGCGCGCGCACATTAAGAAAATGGCGGCTTTTCCTTTACGGCTAAGCTCACCAGAGGGATAAATCGTCATTTTCTCGTAAACGAGTACCGTGACCTATGAATTTTTTCTCTTATTTTGAGTCTAGCAATCGCCTTCTTGCTATAAAATGAATATAGACTAATTTATATTGCAGAAGAATAAATAATCACCGGAAACGTGAACTTAGCCAGCACTCGTGAAAATATAATTGTGGCCTCGAGAACACTGCATGCTAGGAACAAGTTGAATCAGTGTCGATTAAAAATGCGTGCCTTTATCATAAAACATACATTAAATTGTTCCTTGAAGTCGATGCAGTATATTTATTGTTATATTTCACGTTTTGCTTTCTCCCTATTTTTTCTGCTCCCACGAAACGTAAAGTGAACGGTTAAAATAAAAACGTTTTGGAAGCTGATATTGTACGGAATTATGGGGTACATACAAGGTCCTCCTGCTCCTAAATGAATACCGGGACCCCCCTTTTTATTTCAAAATTTAAGTTCCCTTAAGATAAACAACCAATAGGCAAAGTTTGAATGAAAATCTATTGTAAGTTCTATTTCAATGGAATGACCTTAAGTGGACACCAGAGCATTCTCCGAGGGTGTCTGCTTAATATAAGTTTGACTGTATGTGTATAGCAAACACGAACCTGACTAGGCATGAATGCAACATAACATCATCTATAGGGAAATTCCTGCCATGCTACAGCTGGCTGTGAATTATGCAAACCACATAACTACTTTCCCAAGGCTTTCACTGATAGCTGTGCCTTTCAAGCAAGAAAGCAGTTAATGACACATCTCCATAAAAATCAAAAGTGGTGGATGGATAATTCTTAAAAAATATATAGTTATCTCAGAAGAAATGTTTTCCTGTTCTGCTTACCATCTTGGTAATGGGGGGGGGGGGGGGGGGGGGATAAGTAATAGAGAGGAGGAGGAGAGGGTATTAAAATTAAATTCTAGAGGGGGCACAATAGAGCTTTTGCAGTATGTTGGAAAAATTATATAAAATATTATAATTACGTATAAATATTTCCGGGTAGAACAAGGAAAGTTTCTACTAAAATAGTAGTCACTCATTTCTGTGAATAATAGTCAACTCAGCTATGCCTTGTTGCCTACCTGTTTGTAGGAACATGAGTACAGTGGAACCCGGTTAATACGGACACCAAAGTGTCCGTATTATCCGGGTGTCCGTATTAAGCGGGCTGATATAAGGGAAAATATGTGTCGTCGGGACAAACAAAACTGTCCGTAATAAGCAGGTGTCTGTATTAACGAGTGTCCGTAAAGCGGGGTTCCACTGTAACTAGTTTAAATGTTAAGTGCTATCTGTCATCTGAGTGCACATGGACATCTGTTATTCTGTCAATAGAGTCGAGTTGCTGCGATATAAACTTGAGTGTGTCCACACCAGACAGCAGTTGCCTAAAAAACAATAAAGAAGTAGAATTGTAAATAACCTGACAGCTGGTAATGTGGAAAATACACAATGGTACAGTGGAATCCGGTTAATACGGACACCAAAGGGACTTGAAAAAGTGTCTGTATTATCCGGGTGTCCGTATTAAGCGGGCTGATATAAGGGAAAATATGTGTCGTCGGAACAAACAAAACTGTCCGTAATAAGCGGGTGTCCGTATTAACGAGTGTCCGTAAAGCGGGGTTCCACTGTATATCCTAACTATACATGGGACAGTCAAAATAAGTGACATGGATGTACACTCTCTGAACATTTATTATTTGGAGATAGCTCAAGACGTATGTGACTAGTTGTTCTTCCTCCAGAAGACAGTTACACAGTTGTTTCAAGACTGTTCGCTATGTGTATATTTGCCATGCTGCAATAAAGGAAATTATTTAGGTCTTGATTATTTTATGAATTGTTACTAGTTCAGAACGAAATGAGAAACCAATATTAACAACTATGTGTTTATTTACAATAAAATTAGTGCCTACATATGGACTTCAAATTATTATTGCGGGCTCAAGAAGAGCCCACAATATTCTCAATGTTGCTATTATGCATGCGCTGCATGTTAGTGCGAGAGTTTGGCACATTCCTTCTTCTTCCACCAAGAATGTGATCACGAGTGTTTTGACCTTCGATCACATGAAACGTTCCAAATATGGGTAAATGTGCGAAGGAAGGGATTTTCCGTTTAGAGCACTGGCACCAAAGATCACCGAGTATTTAAACTTATAGTGTAGAAATCTTGCTGAAGAAGAATTTATACTTTCCTTCGGCGGCGGGGGAATTCGAAGACATCGAGCGGTCCGAGCGGAGGTGCTTGAAAACAATTCACAGACTCATTTATATGGATCTTCTCAAGACTTCTAAAAGCGAAGTGGTAATGTAAGCTTACTTTATTTCCTTGAATGTTGATGGAATTAGTGGAAGGATTTCTAAAGCGATCGATTGATTAAACAAAAGCGAATTTTATAAACACGGCGGCATCCAGATTTCATGTTTTGGAAATTAAAATATGTTTATGCTTTTGAACCGTTTCTTGGCTTCAGTATGAATGAAAATCAATATCAAACAAAGTTTCTTTCAAGCTTTCATTTGTTCACCTTAAACTGGGAATTTTAGGTTTTCAAAGTAATTTAAATGAACAACAAATCGCACAAGGTGATATTTGATTCCCATATTTACGGCGAGTTTCCTCGCCTTTGTTTACAATATGTAAGCTAAATTTATTTTCGGAAATGACCACAGTATTTCAGGAAATAATTCTGAATGGTTTTATTAATAATGTCAACGAGAAGAAAGGAGAAATTCTAAGTATTATTTTCGCCGTATAAATTATTTAGTTTCGAAAGCGATTTTAATAAGCTGCTGTTTTCGGGCGACCCTAAAACACGGAACGGCGTTAAATTACCCCAAATCCTACAAGACGGAATACGAAAACAAAACAAAAACGGAACAAAAAATAAAGATAACATCGGCGTCTTTCTTTCGATTGTTTGAGAGGAAATCGAAGCTCGCTCACTCCAACGATTGAAAGAAAGCGGGACTATAACTCGCAGTCTAGTTTGTCGTAAGAGAAAATGCTGTCCTCGAAATCCCACCTGCTTGACAAAATAAGATGGAGGATCGATCGCGTAATCGTTTGCGAGTTTCTGTCTCGTAGGACGAGCGAGCGGAAATTGAAGCTCGCCCAATTTCCGCTCGCTCGCGCTTCTCTTAATTGAAATAGCTGCATAACTTTTGTAACGCCTATACGACACAAATTTGCACCTATTTCGTATTCCCACACCTCATCCCCTTCAGCAACTGAATTATGTTTACTACCGAACGACACTGCAGAGCTAGAGCTTGCACTTCTCTCCTTGATCCTCTTTTATTTAATTGTTTATTTAAACCCTTAAGGTACCAGAATTCGCACTGAAAAACGCATTTGGCTAACCGTTGCTAAAAATGCCATTTGGAGAAGGGGAAGATTATAAAAAGGTTTTGTGGCAAAAATGTTCAATTTTATCGTTGGCCACAGTGCATAGCCAAAAAAAAAAGACTTTAAAAAAAGTTTTCTTCTGATTTTTTCCTTCTCTCTTTTCCTTTTACTCCCCCTTTCTTTTCTTGCTATCTTTGACGCTTGATACACTTCCTATCAGTTGGAATAGTTTTGACCTAACCTTTTAAGGGAGCTGAAAAATGAACCTGGAAGTATGTTGGGTGCGAGAACCAAATTTGCGACTGATTTTTCAACAAAAATTGAACAGGTTTTTCCAGCATAAATCTGGAAGAATTTGTTAGATTTCCAAAATTGATGCACGGTTCCAAAGATCCATCCTTTCTGCATTAGAAGCGTGTCAAACTAATCTCGTCGCGTGTTAATCGATGACGTCACAATTTGATGTGTAAGACTCCAAACTATGCATATTTGACCTCTTTCACTAAATCGCCGATTTATTCATATACAGGATTTCAAATATTCTCGAGGTTGGATACAACCGAGTGCTCAAAAGTGTTGAAGGAGCGCAGAGGCGGAGATGATTGACGTCCACCAAAAACACAACTTTTAGCCTAGACTTTTCACTCCCAGGGCGCGTGTGACTGTGACTGGTGATCGCTGTAACAATATTCAATCGCGTGTTTCTATAAGTTTGTGACTTCCTCTCGAACGATCGAATGAAAGACAGATGTTATCTTTATTTTTAGCACAGAGTAACTCTGGGGTATATGAATGGTAGGCAGATGACCTTGACCTTCACTAATCATGTAAGGAAGTCAGCATGTAAGGCTCCATGGGGTAAACTAATCGATAATCAATAGAACAGTCGTGACAGGTAACGCAAATCTTTGCATGCACAAACACTGTATTAAATACTGAAATCTTTTGAATAGAAACCTTACGTTTGCCTGGTGCATTCCTGTTTATATACACTATAACATAAATGCGAGAGCGAACGGCTTTTTTGGCTCCCGTTTGACGCGCCCAGAATGTTGTGAAATACATTTAAATACGTGAAGCGTATAAAATACTGGAATCTTTTTCATCGAAATTAAACCTCGAAACTACTAGTCTTTAATCAAAATCGTATACTATTCAGCAATGCAACAATTATCGCATCTTATTAAGATTGGGGAAAATTCGGCTCCCAACTTCCTGGAATCTTATACTTCACAGCTCAGAATACCATCAATGGGCTCTTAAAATCCCCCAATACTTATATCCGACAACAAAGAGACCATTGATGGTATGCTATCGAGACCAAATACCACTACCGTAATCTCCAAAACATGAAATTATATTTATGCCTATTGGATATAAGATATGTCAACTCTAACATTATCCAATCTCATCATTGTTATACGCCATTAATCCTCAAAACCTACCCCCAAACCTCACTCCCAAATCTCACTCCCAAAGCTCACACCCAAATCACTCCCAAACTCTTAGTCCCAAACATCACTCACAAACCTGACCCCAAAACTTGAAACTGGTGACTATATAACAGTTGAACGGAAAATATGCGATTGATAAGGAGAGATGGTTGCACGAGTACCAGCTACACTAGTGTCGCTACCGTTAACCTCTAGGCATTTACTATAATTAGCTAACTACTCAAATACTATTACGAACTACTATTAAAAAAAAAAAAAAAAAAGATTATTCAAAAAATGTAACCTAATTTTTATAAATGCAAAATAAATTGTTGTTGTTGTTGTTGTTGTTTAGGAATAACTGATTACAATCGAAACTCTCTGAACGGCACTCTTGTAAGCGGACAGCTCTACTTACGGCCATCAAGGCAGAGTCTTGGCTTCGTATGCTTCACAGTTAGTGGGAGAACCACTGAAGAGCTGGATCAACCTCTCCAACTCTGCCCTTAAGTGAAATGACCCCCGTTCTTAGGTGATCGAGTAAAGTGCTCCTCGCAAAATCTGCCAAAGGCTTACACTACATATTGTTCTTGAAAAAATTAATCCATTTCAAAACTTGTTCTTGTTGGGTAGACAGAAGATTAACCGCTATCTCCCATCACTGATCATTGACGTAGAATCGCTTTTATAAACGTATCGATAGTAGGTGCCCTACTATCGAGAGACCCTCATTGGTACATTCGTAAGGTTAAAGAGGCTATACACATAAGACGGCATGGTGGAATCGAAATTCCTCAGACATGGATGCATACGTACGCGTTCAAGAAACACAACTGTCGATCGATAGCGCAACAGAGCGCCGGGGAATAACATTTAGTCGGACCGCTGAGGGAACAACATCTAGTCCGAATATTAATATGGGGAAATGGAAAACCTTTCCCCTTATCTACTCCAGAACCTCTGTTTGCCTTATCAAAGGATTATGTTCCGCCATCTTTTCCCAGTACAATATGTTACAATGCAACTCGCAGTTCTAAAATGATCAGGGTCTCGGAAGAGTAATTCAGTAACATTACCAAAGACCTCGCCCTACTCTACTTGTTTCACTTTACTTCCAAGCGTACTATAATACAGCTAACAATTAACTTCAGTGAACATTCAGAAAATTCCATGATTACTTTTATGGTCCCATTTGGACTGTCACTGAGCCCTCTACCGTACACTTGGTCAATGGGTCCACCGTCTGGTGAAGTTTTTCCAACTCACCTTTCAATCTCAAAACAAACAAACAAAGTGCAAATTGTTTCAATGAATATACCGTTTGTTAATAGTCAACAAATCACATTTCATCACTTCTCAATACTTGCAAATTGGCATGAAATCATAATTGAATTTCACATTTCACAATAGAACTCTAGTTCCATATCAAAAAATAAAAACAGTAAACTGAAAACTAATACGTTTCCGTCGCACATAATCCCTTACTTGAGCGTCATAAATCGTCCGGTGAAAAATTCACGCCACGCTGCTACCGAGCATCAGACGTTTCTACAGAGCGCCGTAAAGTCTCCCGTGAAAACTCACCCAACACTTCTACTGAGCGTCATAAATGATCTGGTGAAAACTGAAGTCACCCAACGCTTCGGGCAGAGCGTCATTAAATTATCAGGTGAAAAACTCACCCCACGCTTCTACGGAATGTCATAAATTCAACGGTGAAAACTCACCCCACGCTTCTATTGAGCGTCATAAATTCAACGGTGAAAACTCGCCCCACGATTCTATTGAGCGTCATAAATTCTCTGGTGAAAACTCGAGCCACGCTTCTACTGAGCGTCATAAATTCTCTGGTGAAAACTCACCCCACGCTTCTACTGAGCGTCATAAATTCTCTGGTGAAAACTCACCCCACGCTTCTACTGAGCGTCATAAATTCTCTGGTGAAAACTCACCCCACGCTTCTACTGGGCGTCATAAATTCTCTGGTGAAAACTCACCCCACGCTTCTACTGAGCGTCATAATTTCTCTGGTGAAAACTCACCCCACGCTTCTACTGAGCGTCACAAATTATCTGGTGAAAACTCACCCCACGCTTCTACAGAGCGTCATAAATTCTCTGGTGAAAACTCACCCCACGCTTCTACTGAGCGTCACAAATTATCTGGTGAAAACTCACCCCACGCTTCTACTGAGCGTCATAAATTCTCTGGTGAAAACTCACCCCACGCTTCTACTGAGCGTCACAAATTATCTGGTGAAAACTCACCCCACGCTTGTACTGAGCGTCATAAATTCTTTGGTGAAAACTCACCCCACGCTTCTACTGAGCGTCATAAAATTATCTGGTGAAAACTCACTCCACGCTTCTACTGAGCGTCATAAATTCTCTGGTGAAAATTCACCCCACGCTTCTACTGAGCGTCATAAAATTCTCTGGTGAAAACTCACCCCACGCTTCTACTGAGCGTCATAAAATTCTCTGGTGAAAATTCACCCCACGCTTCTACTGAGCGTCACAAATTATCTGGTGAAAACTCACCCCACGCTTCTACTGAGCGTCATAAATTCTCTGGTGAAAACTCACCCACGCTTCTACTGAGCGTCACAAATTATCTGGTGAAAACTCACCCCACGCTTTTACTGAGCGTCATAAATTCTTTGGTGAAAACTCACCCCACGCTTCTACTGAGCGTCATAAAATTCTCTGGTGAAAACTCACTCCACGCTTCTACTGAGCGTCATAAATTCTCTGGTGAAAACTCACCCCACGCTTCTACTGAGCGTCATAAAATTCTCTGGTGAAAACTCACCCCACGCTTCTACTGAGCGTCATAAAATTCTCTGGTGAAAACTCACCCCACGCTTCTACTGAGCGTCACAATTCTTAAAGTATTTCAATAAATAAAATCACCTCCCGAGCGTCTATATCGGCAAACAACCCACATGTTTATGGCCAGGAATACACCATGGCACAAACTATTCCCCTGAGAGAAAGAAGAAAAACAAATAGGAAAATATATTCACTCCCGCTAACAAAACGTGTATAAAATTCGCTCCGACTTTGCAAAACAAAACATTATATCGGTAATAGACCGCGTGCTCACTGGCCGAGAAAATATACCACGGCCACAAATAAACCATGCTCCTGCGAGAGACTTCACACTGCTCCGCTGCGCTGAGGTTGAACAAGGAAGACTACTGAAACGTCTAAATTTCATCTGCAGCAAAACTACAACATGACCGGTGGAAAGTCCACCCCATTTTCATTGAAGCGTCTGTGAATTCCATCTGCCGTCTTCGCTCGAACCAACTCATCTCGTCGTCTTTGTACCCTTCCGTCGAGCGTGTCATTCTACAAGATACAAAACTCTCGAGCACTTGCCCACATTTACCAATAAAATATACATTCAAATACATATTTGTGGAATACCTGAAACACTCAAGTTTAAATATCGACGGCTGATAATGCTGTCTCCAGCTGCAGCTTGACTTTAATGTCCAAAAGAGCGAGATGCACAAGCATGTTGTCGGACTTACGAATGCCAATTTATTCATGGTTTGTTGTTCATCTTATTGCTGGTTTGCAACCATTCCCGAGAGATTTAAATGACAAAGACCCTGGCGGCCATGTTGGATGACAGGAACAATAAAGCTAATTAGAATTCTTTTGTTAATGGTCATCCAACATGGCGGCGATGACGTCAGTTGCAAACCAAGAATATGCGATGCTCATTATGTATGCAGTGTGAATAGCATTACATTTGCAGCAAAGGAAAAGCAATCAAGGGAATTGAATGTATCCTGCGAAAGCGAACGGCATTTTCAACTCCTCCTTTCCCTAAGCTGTACAATCGTGACACCTTGAATTTGCATAACTAGCTGTTATTATTACGTCTGTTAATATTTTTTCACCCTTTCGGCCGACTATATTTTCGTACTTGCCTGGATCAACGCCGCTTTTCACGAAACGTTACATTCGAAATTAACCGAATAGAATACAAAGAGCTTTAAATATACGAAAAGTTCACAAGCAAATGAATTCACACCAGAAATTCAGAGACTCAAAGGAGTAGTACAGGATGTAATTCATGGACACCCCCTCCCCCAATATACATTTGGGTGGCATGTAGCTGTCAGCCCCCCCCCCCACCTCTACTTCATTCCATCTCAACCTAAGGTGGTGGGCGAGAGTACAAACCTCCATTGCTACAAAAATATGGGTCTGATCAAGTCGTTACATACTTATTCCCTATATTTGCTACTAGACAAAGAAACAGATAAGAATGCGTGACAGCTGAAACGAACATGTGCGTTACATGGTACAACGTCAAGAAAAATTATTTATTTCAAATTTAAAACATTCACCCTTTTAGTTCTGGTTTACCAAGAAATATTCAGGGTAACAGTTTTAAAATGGGTGGTAAATAGCGAATTTTACACCTTTGTATAGGAAAGCGTTTTTGTAAGTCTGCTTCAAATATCCATGTAAATTTTGTTGATGACCTTTTGACTCAGGCATACAAAACATTTATTATTCATATACTAAAGTGCTTGAATTTAACAACATTCAATACAACAGCAGTACACTACATAAAATATTCAAACACTTCAATTATCTTGAAGAAAAACAATTAATCACTGGTTTTAATTTTATTAACCAAAATCAAAATTTCACTCGCAACCAGAATTCCACAAATGAAACAGGTTTTACAAGACAGAGCAATTATAACAAACTCTTTGTTTAGAATTTAGCAATTTTATTCGTAAGCAATATCACTCACTTTCCTTGTGGTGTTCCCCTCGTCTTGTGTTTCTTGGCTAGTGCTTTGGTGAAATTTGAACCGTGGGAACAGGTAAATTTCATTGGCTCAGCTTTAATATAATTACGTTTGTTGACTTAACAAAACGACCAAACCAAACAAATAAATTTCTAAATCGAGCGGTGGACGTAAACATCGAAATAACCAATGGAATTAAAACAAATGCTTTGAATCGGATACAAATAATTCTGAATCGAGAAGACAACAATAATTATTTAGAACCCATATTCTTAACTTACCCCTATTTGAAAATAGCAAACATCACTTTTGTTTTCCGTACGCAAGAATGTAACATGATGCTTTCGTTTTTCTGCCAAAGGTTAACACCTCTACCTACGGCCTGAAATCGTGGCGTTACCTAGCGCCAAAGCTGTGGAACTTGCTACCCGATTCATATAGAACTATCAAAACCCTTAAGGGGGGAGAACCTAAACTACAAGGAACCACAAAAATGTTGATGTTGAAGGAAATCTCTAAACCTCCATAACTTTGGTTCCTGGACTCCAGTGGGCATCAAACGTTGTAGTGTTTGTTCAATTCACGTTCCCTTTAAATATTTCGAACCATGCCCATATTTGGTGTGTCACGTGACCAAAATGAAAAATGTCTAAAAACTTGGAAAGATTTGATCGTTTTCAAATTATTCCTTTAGAATTTGCTGAAGAACGTCAATATCGACAACTTGTAGCATGCGTTTGATGAAATGTACAATATTTCGGAAGTTATAAAGCTTTAAAAGTTTTAAAGCTTTATAACTTCCGAAATATTGTACATTTCATCAAACGCATGCTACAAGTTGTCGATATTGACGTTCTTCAGCAAATTCTAAAGGAATAATTTGAAAACGATCAAATCTTTCCGAGTTTTTAGACATTTTTCATTTTGGTCACGTGACACACCAAATATGGGCATGGTTCGAAATATTTAAAGGGAACGTGAATTGAACAAACACTACAACGTTTGATGCCCACTGGAGTCCAGGAACCAAAGTTATGGAGGTTTAGAAATTTCCTTCAACATCAACATTTTTGTGGTTCCTTGTAGTTTAGGTTCTCCGGCCTTTAACCAGAAACTCAAGGCTAGTGCAGAATTTAATTTATAAGTTTGAGACTTGTTATCAAAATTTGCAAGTTAGTTGACAGTCCAGTCCAGAGTCCCAGTCCAGAGTTCCATTCTATTTACCAGCTGGCCCCAGGGGAGCCCTGGGGACGAGAAAGTGTTCATCGACTATCAAAGTTATTGGGTGTCTAGAAAGCTAAGACCTAAGACCTAAGACCTAAGACCTAAGACCCGGAAACCTAAGACCCGGAAAGCTAAGACCCCCGTATAAAATCGTATTCCATGAATTTACCGTCTTGAGGTAGTCAAGCTCTATCGTAATTTCTCAATGTTTACGATTTTAGCGAGATATAGGCATTTGAAGTTTCATTTTAGGGCCGTTTTGGCGGAAACACGACTACTTAAAAACATGGAAAGCTAAGACCTGGAAACCTAAGACCCGGAAAGCTAAGACCCCCGTATAAAATCGTATTCCATCAATTTATCGCCTTGAGGTAGTAAAGCTTTATCGTAATTTCTCAACGTTTACGATTTTAGCGAGATATATAAAGTATCTGAAGATTAATTTCTTGGGCCGTTTTGGGTGAACCACCTCGCGCCGGCTATTCAAGTTATAAAGAATGTCAAGATTGCGAAACAGTCACACAAGTTAAAAAACTCCACTCTGCTTTCAGGCAAGTTTGAAAGGAAAATTAAAATTATCGACTTATCTTTACATCTTTAAACGCCTAGACAGTAAGTTCTGTGTATCTGCAAGCCAGACCGCGCACAGCACGCGAGCGTGACATTGGATATTATAGCTGTCCACGTTGACCAATGTATTCAGTATGCATCGTCTGTTTTTCTCCCTAGGGGTGCCGTGTCATGTCAGACTGACATCGGCAGCGTGTGAAATAATGTAACGCAACCTAGTTCCCAGAGTCCGTAATGTATCAGGGAGGTACTCAGATATAATAGTGACGGGATGTCCGAATGACGCCAAATTGTTAGACCCCCAAAATTCCTATAAGGTCTAATGTAACACCAGATCCCCCAAAAAAGTCCTCAGATCGCAAATTTCAAACCCCCAAAATCGGCCAAAAGGTCTTCGGACATCACCGTCATTGTTATACCCGAGCCCGGGGGGGTGGGGGGTGGGAGGGGGGGGCGGCGGGGTACTCCCTTATATAAGCTATATAGGTACGTGCGGCGCCAAAGGGTATGGTTTTTGAGCCGTTTGGCCTGAAATAGGGTATAGATTTTGCCATTTTGGTCTGAAATAGGGTATGTTTTGCCTACTGGTCTGAATGAAACTTCAGATGCTTTATATATCTCGCTAAAATCGTAAACATTGAGAAATTACGATAAAGCTTTACTACCTCAAGGCGATAAATTGATGGAATACGATTTTATACGGGGGTCTTAGCTTTCCGGGTCTTACGTTTCCGGGTCTTAGGTTTCCAGGTCTTAGCTTTCCATGTTTTTAAGTAGTCGTGTTTCTGGCAAAACGGCCCTAAAATGAAACTTCAAATGCCTATATCTCGCTAAAATCGTAAACATTGAGAAATTACGATAGAGCTTGACTACCTCAAGACGGTAAATTCATGGAATACGATTTTATACGGGGGTCTTAGCTTTCCGGGTCTTAGGTTTCCGGGTCTTAGGTTTCCAGGTCTTAGGTTTCCGGGTCTTAGGTTTCCGGGTCTTTGGTCTTAGGTCTTAGGTCTTAGGTCTTAGCTTTCTAGACACCCCAAAGTTATTTCTTGGTTCGATTTCCGCCGCTCTCTTTTTCCCGAGCAGTTCTCATTTTCCCGAACAGCGGCTGGTAATCGAGCCTAAGTTATTTCTGATTGTTTTGGATCGTTTTCTTGGTGGTTGTGGGTCGTTTTGGATCGTTTTCTAGGTGGTTGTGGGTCGTTTTGGGTGCTTCCGAGTTTTAGTAACTCCGATTAATTTGCATCAATGAAAAAAAATAAAGCCATATGCCGCTCGTACTTGTTTCTGTGTAGATTATTTTGACGGCAGTGAGGGCGATATTAAAAACCAGGCTTTAAAGATCGTTTGTGCTGAGCCACTACAATTATTACAGTAAAATACCGCACACGGCATCCACTGATTTGGACGTTCGACATGCATGTACTATACAATACACAAAACAGTCGGTAGAGTTGTGTGATAAATTTTATCTGGGATTTCATCTAAACCATCATTGTGGTGCCAGAACGCTCGTGGAGGAACGAAGACCGGACTCGAGAGAGTGGCGTAAATCGAGCCTAGTATGACGGTGGTTTGGATGTCTGATTTTTACGATTTATTTCTCCATTAAAATGATATATGCTCATCTAATTTATTTGCTTTCATTTGTCTGTTTTTCCGTCCTTTGAGCCAAGAAATAAATTTGAAATAAATAAATAAATAAACCGTATTAGCGTGAAAGAAAAGGAAAACGGAGAAGCTTTCGCGCGGTCACCCATCCAAATTCTGACCCCGACGAACAGGGCTTAACTTTTGTGATCGGAGCGGAGCAAATACAAAATAGTTTCACATTTTTTGTAATTAAAGGTAAATTGTATATATTCCGTGTAAAAAAAAATTGACGAAGTAACTGCGAAGTAGTAATTTGCACTACAGATCTGAGTTAAATGCAGGCATCGAATGAGTTAAATGCAGGCACCTTGTTCTAGATAAAGCTACCACAAGGAGAGCATTGGGTCGTCCGAACAAAATATATATTGAATGAATTCAAGTAGTGTTCAGGTGATGTGACACGTTCTGCGTCCGCCCCCCTCCCCTGGAAGTTTTTATTTTAAATTAATTAATATCGATTGATTATCGATTAGTTTACGCCATAGAGCCTGACTTCCTTACATGCTGACATGATTAGTGAATCTGATCTCCCAACTCATACCAATACTGCAGATTGCACTTCGTGCACTCTGCACTAAAAACGATATCATGAAAATTGACCTTTCGGGCCTTTTAACCTAACTTACTATTTATTGTTAACTCATTGATTGTACATATAACTATATGGTTTTTGCTTTTTAGCATAACGTATAATGACTTGTATTTTTATATTTTTACTCATATATATTATTCATTTTTTTTAAATTTAAATTTATGTGGAATACCTGTAAATTAGCTGGTGTGTCATTTTATTTTTTATGAGATCATGTCACACCTTCATAGCTAAGTGTATTACACAATAAACTTGTATCTTATCTTATCTTATCGTACAAACATCCGATAAGCTCGAACCAAAAGTCATTTCTTTTGGATTTGTTTCACTTTAAGGTGACTCCGGAGAAATGTCGGGCGCACTCGACTATGACAAACTTTGGGTCATAACTTTTTAGGCTTTAATGCGATTGCCATAAAACTTTGGGAAAAGTTTCAGTTATCATTTAGAAATAATATGATTTAATTCGATTTAACCAGGGGAAAATATTTTTTAGCGATATTAGCGCTTAAATGGACAGCACTTTTTGAACAAAATCGCACCCAGTGAAAAATTTTGCTGATAGATTTGTGTTAAATTTCTAGAATCAGCTTATATTGACTTAATACATACCTTAACCAAGTTTCAGCAAAATCGTTGGAGCAGAAGAGCGGAGGTAATAACGCCATCTAAATTTCACCATGAAATTATTTTTATATTTTCTGTACCTGATGCTCTTTGACAAAACAAGCCACGAACCCGAATTTCACGGAGAAGCCTTCCCAATACTTTCTAAATCGGCTTGCCAAGCCGATTGCTAATCGGGCGGACCGTTAAAAAGCATTCACTAGTTCTGTAAACATTACCAAATGCTCGAAAACGTTCTTAAATCTCCAATGCTGCGTTTTCAAATATTTTTCGAAAATTATCCAGCAGTTTTGTGTCAAACTCCTTCCACATGAATTTCAAGGTACTGCAATATTTTTGCATCGATTTTTGCGGCTGTGCATGGCTTTGAATTGGAAAAATAGTTGTTCGAATAAAAGCTACTCCGCATCTCAGCTCAGGCGAAGCTGGCGAGCAGTGTTGTTTATGAATACGAAATGAGCACGTGTGGAATTTATTCGAAGAATTCGCACCCTAAAAAGGGGGGCCGAGTGATATGCGCGTCGGCGTCCCCAGGAGGGGAGGGAAGATGTTGCCTGCATTAGGGCAGTGTTTTTAAACGGGGGAACTACGCTGAAATAAAGTTTTTAACATGAGAACAAAGAGGCGAACGGCCACTAACAACAATAAATCAACCATTATTTATTATATTATTTACATTAGTCTTGCACAATTTATGTTTGAAATCCCTAAATTCATGAAATATAATTCATATCGCTGTTACTGTGCATTAATTTCTTCGAATGTGAATTATTGTGACGCTATTTTTGGGAGGAAGTATATAACACGCACTGCTAGTTCAGTTTGTAAGAAAATATAATTAAATAAATTTTAAAAAAGTACGCCAGGGTCATAAAATTGAACATCAAATATACTTCTAACCATTATGATTGTTGACAATTACAACGTTACTGTCAGTAGAATGTATTACTAGCCGCAATAATTTTGTGTACCTATCTTAGGTGCTTTACGCGTGACTAAGTTAATCGTAAATTAATGATTTATTTAAGACACTCTCTTCAAAATTTTACATAGCTCTCCAATGTCATCAGTGACGCGGACACGCCCTCGACATTTTCCCGCTAGGAAGGAGATAAAAGCTTGCCTTCCACACGAATTGTAGATGTCCCTTAGCAGTGTGAATGTCACTCCCAAGTTACCGAGACGGTTGATAACTCTTGTTGAAGTCAGGTGCCCCGTATATGTGTCTTTAACTGATCTTAGGCGTTCTTGATATTTTCTTGTGGATGGATAATGTGAGAATGGCGTTGCAGTTTGGGATACAAGCTCCTGAAGGGGTTTGCCATGTTTGCATAGAACAGCCTGAAGAGCTTTGCAGTCTTCCAAGGCATCATGTGCATTGAACTCCTGTTTGAAGGTGTCATGATAAATATCACTTAACTTCAGTCTCTGTTTCCTTTTGAACATCTTGCGGCTCGCTATCAGGGAATCTCCGAAAAATATGTTGGCATTGGAAAACTCGTCTGTAACCTGTCCTGCCTCGATGTTAGCTACCAGACGCGGCGCGTCAAATGACTGGCCGTTATGCGCAACTAGCAGCGTGGGCTTATTTGAAGACTGTTTTTTCAGGAACTCACTCAAACCTTTAAGGCCCGTCTCTCTGTCAGCTGCCTCTACTGCTTTGCCATCCTTGCATAGAGCACGCACCCCTTTCGAGAACCCAACAGAGAGGCCCGTCACCTTTGAGGCACCAGGATCGATAGCTCTCTTTGGCATAATGTAAGTGGAAAACTCCTTTTCGCCATTTAGATCTACGCACGCCAATTGGGTGATCTCCGCCTCCTTTCTAAATCCACTTGTTTCCAAGTTGTAGATCAGGATATTATACTCATCAGATTTTCTCTTTTGTTGTGGTTTGCAGGGTTTTTTTAACTGGTTGAGTGTCCTTCTCTTTGAGATGTTCTTCTACTTTCAGGTGTTCACCACTCACACTCAGTGCGCTTACCTCCTCTTGAGTAACTGCACCTAGCCCTAGCCCTATACCTATAATAAATAATACTGGTATGTTATTTAGATGTTCTTACATAGGATTTTAAAAACAATAATAGAATAATTACCTGAACTGTATGTTGTCCCTTCTTTTCTTTCGCTGCTCTTT
This sequence comes from Desmophyllum pertusum, assembly GCA_029204205.1. NCBI lineage: Eukaryota > Metazoa > Cnidaria > Anthozoa > Scleractinia > Caryophylliidae > Desmophyllum > Desmophyllum pertusum. The sequence goes on from MU826350.1 coordinate 6,865,571, forward strand.
TGCTTGTTTTTTCTTTTTCCTTTTAGTTCTTTTCTTCTCTTTTTACAGCTCCGTTTCTGCTTTCTCTCTGCAGACTGTTTCCTTTTCCGTTGCATTCTGGTAATGTAGGAATTCATAGTTTCTCCTCCCCCACAACCCATTTTCTGCTCCACAGACTCAAGATATTCATATCCTTCATTAAACTGCGCTACTGCTGCTGATACTCGGTAGTCACTACTCTCTGATCCGCCGTAGAATCGTTTCTTTGGATTCTTTGTGCCTACAATGCTGTTGATACATTCATTGCGCTGTGTTGATCCAAGTGGGGCCAGCTTCTTTGCGATTTTTCTCGGGTAAAGGGCTGCAGCACGTCATTCAGAAATTGCTTCAATCCGTCACCGCATAAGTCCCTTCCACCTGGGAGCGTTGAGTGCCGATAGCCTTCTGGGTCCTTGCTATGTTTACACCAGCGTCCGCAGTTGCTGTGATCCCCGAAGCTGTGTGGCACAATAGCACCGATTCCCTCCACAATGCCAGCAACGTTATTTTTGTTCTGGTAAAGTGCATATGAAAAGCAGGTTTTTATGTGCTCGATTACTTGGTCATTGATTTTGTCATTATTTGGACCAAATTAAAGTCCTTCCCCTTTCCCTCATATAGAGCTTTCGTCAAAGTGCACATTGCGTGGTTTACGTCCGACCACTTTTCTAAATTAATGTCAACTTCATTGCGCACTCTTGAAATTACTGTTGAGTCATCGTCGCCTATCAGAACCTGGTACTGCTCTTTCTGGCATAATTCAACTGCGATAGATCCTTCCATTACTTTAGCTGACCCGACATGGTTAAGGCGACAGTCGTGAGGTTCAGGATCAACTCCCCTTTTCTCTGCCCCAAGGCGCTTTCTGCAGTACGTATTTTTGGTTCCGTAATCTAGGCATTTTCCTGTTTCTAACCCCACCATGGTGCCTTGACCCGTCCTTGAGTTGTGGGTGCGCCCTTGTTTTTGCCACCCTGCATCATAGGAGCCTTTTATTCCCTCCTCTCCCCCTCTATGTTTTTTCTTCTTCCCTCCACTTCTCGCAACTCTCTCTCGCTTTTTCCTCGATGATTACCCCAACTTCTCTCTCAGCACTTTTAAACGTGTTTTCCGTCGCTGGCTTTATGTTCATGGCTGCCATGAGGCCTTCGTACTGGCTGTGCCCCAGGCCTTGATGAATACATCCAAGCGCAGCTCGCCTCGCCAACGAATCTTTCTTTCTGCCCCGCTTCCCCGCGCTGTTGTCATCCTCGGTTTTCTGGAGATATATTGGGTTGATATGGCCACACGTCTGACACACAACATGCAGATAAGCGGGATCATGTTGCATTCCATCTTCAACTTTTGATAAGTCGAGCGGCCCCTTTTCGCACTCCGTACAGTCTCGGCTATAATCGTCATACTTATTGACAGATTGGCTGTTGATGATCCAGTAACAGGACGAGTTGAAACTTCATTGTGATCCTGGTGAGACTTGGCATGTGCTTCTTTGTTACCGCCATGTTTAGTGATATTTTCTATTTTTTTTTCGCTTTTTCTCCAACTTCGCCTTCTTGGCCTTAGCGCCCAATAAATTTAAAGAATCGACGCTCGGAGATTCTTTCCTCTTTTCTCTTGTAAAATAGCGACTTTGCTCTGAAGAACTCATAGCTCTCGGACCGCTCACGGAAAATTAGGGAATAATTTTCATTTCCAATTATCGTTTTACAGCTGCATTATTATGCACGAGCTTTTGTCGAATCCGACTTTGAATACTCTCCAGTTATCAAATCACACGAAAAAATTCATGCAAATTCCGCTATCACACTGAAAATAAAAGTCAAAGAAAATTATATTATCATTTCTTTTTCAACTCAAACTGGGGTCTGAGCAATATCAGGAGCCCATCACTAGAAGCGAGCAACTGGACTGGATTCGTGTCACAGCGTTTTTACAGACCAGGTTATTTTTAGATTCGCTTTTCCCGTGAATTCGTATTCCCGCCAGACAATCAAACGTTTTTCCTTTGCAATAATTAATTGGCGTTATCGCGTAACAAAGGCCGCAATTAGGTTGCCATCTTTTTATTTTATTTTATTTTATTTCATTTCATTTCATATTACACATGGGACCAGAAACACATTTTCCCGGGAAAAAGGAATCTAAAAATAAACCGGTCTGTAAAAACGCTTTGACATAGTGTCGGAGTTGCTCGCTCCGGCTAATGGACTCCTGGCAATATTCAACGGATATACTTACGTAACTGATCTTCCCTCCCCTCCTGGGGACGCCGACGCGCATATCACTCGGCCCCCTTTTTAGGGTGCGAATTCTTCGAATAAATTCCACACGTGCTCATTTCGTATTCATAAACAACACTGCTCGCCAGCTTCGCCTGAGCTGAGATGCGGAGTAGCTTTTATTCGAACAACTATTTTTCCAATTCAAAGCCATGCACAGCCGCAAAAATCGATGCAAAAATATTGCAGTACCTTGAAATTCATGTGGAAGGGGTTTGACACAAAACTGCTGGATAATTTTCGAAAAATATTTGAAAACGCAGCATTGGAGATTTAAGCACGTTTTCGAGCATTTGGTAATGTTTACAGAACTAGTGAATGCTTTTTAACGGTCCGCCCGATTAGCAATCGGCTTGGCAAGCCGATTTAGAAAGTATTGGGAAGGCTTCTCCGTGAAATTCGGGTTCGTGGCTTGTTTTGTCAAAGAGCATCAGGTACAGAAAATATAAATATAATTTCATGGTGAAATTTAGATGGCGTTATTACCTCCGCTCTTCTGCTCCAACGATTTTGCTGAAACTTGGTTAAGGTATGTATTAAGTCAATATAAGCTGATTCTAGAAATTTAACACAAATCTATCAGCAAAATTTTTCACTGGGTGCGATTTTGTTCAAAAAGTGCTGTCCATTTAAGCGCTAATATCGCTAAAAATATTTTCCCCTAGTTAAATCGAATTAAATCATATTATTTCTAAATGATAGCTGAAACTTTTCCCAAAGTTTTATGGCAATCGCATTAAAGCCTAAAAAGTTATGACCCAAAGTTTGTCATAGTCGAGTGCGCCCGACATTTCTCCGGAGTCACCTTAACCCCGATATTTCGAACTCCCGATTTCTCCAACTAATTTTTGTTTCCTTGGAGAAATGGAAAATTCTCTCCCGTGAAATTAGAGGTGCCTCAAAGTCTAATTTAATTAATTTGCGGTTTTTCTTGGCGTCATGGACTTTTGTTGAGAAGTGAGAAGTTTTTGAGAGCTACTTATTAATGGCGCATGGCAAAAATTATAAACAGCGCTGCTTAACCGAAAATTCTCTCCCGCGAACTCGAAGTCTAATTTAATTAAACTAGGCGTCACGGTGTCTGCAGTAATATTTGAAAGGTGAGAACTTTTAAAACACTTTATGCTAAAATCTGTGGAAAATCTCGAGCAAATGTAGATAGTTTGAACTCTTTTTTTCTGTTTGAATTGCTCACTGGAGACCGGAGAGAAACGATAACTTACTTTCTTCAATACCAAACTGTTTTGTCACCTCAAAGCTTCACCTTTTATTTACATTGTACTTGTTGTTAGTAATGCACTACAGAGCTACAGCGCATGCGTAAATCGGTAAATTTACATGTAAGCACCCAATCTCGTTCCCAGAGTCCTCGTTACCCTTGTCCAGCGGTGGAGCGGCCAACAAGGAGCTCTGGGGGGAAGCGATCCACCATGACAGGATTCTAGGACTTCTGGCTCTTCTGAGCATGTGTTTGAACCATGTTTCAACTAACGGACGCCACGATTCTTGGACTTCCGGTCTTACTGCGCAAGTCAGGCGGATCACTCTACTTCAGAGGTTCTTGTTGGCCACTCCACCGCTGGACAAGGGTAACGAGGACTCTGGGAACGAGATTGGTAAGCACCTTATTCTAGAAAGAAAGCTACCACAAGGAGAGCAAAGCGTTGTCTGAAACAAATATATATTTTGCTAATTACTAGCAATAATAACGCAGATAGATAACCCGCGTTTTGCGTGGTGTACACGCGTGCCCCACGCAAGAGTTATTAATTAATATTGATTAATTAATTAATTATTAAAGTTTACACCTTAGCGAATTAGCGGTTTATCGCGAACAACCCCACTCTGATCATCCCAAAAGTACATCCTGTTCTAAAAACAAATCTTTATTGATCTTGTCCAGGCCTGGATCTTGTTGAAATATTCATGTCGCGACAATATTATTTTGTTTACACACGAACGTATAGATTCACTGTCAGATAAGAAATAACCTCGCCTTCGCTCCATTCATTTTCGGCTCGTTTTTAACGGGTGACAGTAATTCTAAATGGATAACTGAAAGCCGTTTATAGTGTACGTCTTCGCGTGAGAGGTCACAAACTTTTTGAGCGACCACAAAAAAATTGTGTGACTTTGATAAAATCTAATTACAGACTGACCAATCAGAAACTTTGTTTCCCACGCTTGTAAAACTGACAAGCACAGGAGGATTTCAGTCCCATTTCAGGTTTCAAGCACGGATTTGTATACATTTATTAGAAACCTCAATCATTTGAGATTTTATTTTGACTTCAGTTCCTTCAGTTAGAAAGATTAGAAATTACCTTGACTTCCAAATGTTTTAATAATTTTGGTGTATTTTTTGTGCTGAATGCAGACAACTGGTGAAAGAAACTGGTCTAATATTTTATCACGCACAAGGTCAAAGCAGGATGAAAATCGATTTGATGCCGTTTGCATGAGTATAAATTGTTTACTTGTAATATCGACCGATCTAAAATCTAACCAAAATAGTAATATTAAATCCCGAACAGTTTAATGTTTTTCCAGATTAAGCAATAAACACTAGCTATTCATGTTCAACGCATACCATTGTTGACATTTCCTTCATGTTGTCATTTGCTTGGCAAATATTTTGATCATTTACAGTTTCATCGTTGCTCAGCACTGTAGAATTTACACTGAATCATGTAAATACTATTTTATATACACCAAATGAATTTCTGAATTTCAAACGATCGATGGAAACGAAACGTTTGAAACAATAAACGCCGATAAACCAAACGAATGTTTAGACACGTTGTAAATGTTAAAAACGCTGTAAACGCTGAAAAATATATTTGTGAATGAAAATGTCACGCGGCCTATGAGAATTTTAGTGAGTCGACTAAGGCCCAGTTCAGACGCCGTACTTCACATGAGCCGAACTGAATTTGAATTTAGGCCGACCCAAATTAATTTAGCCCGACTGAATTGATTCAGACGCCGAGCTTAATTCAGCCGAACCAATAGGGAAAAATTGCGTATTCGGGTCAGCGGTGAAACATAAAGCTATTAATAATTTTTCGAGAAAACAAGTAGTTTGTAAAACACGACAGCCTCTGTGATATTTATAGGAATTCAATCACTCTCTTCTGTCAGTTGACCGGCAGTAATAAGAAGTTCATGAAAAAATATTGGCAACGGCAACGCGAACATCACCAAACAATAGGTTTAATTAGCAGTACAATAGGCTCTGCACGTGAGTACAGTTTCCTAGCCGTCCCGGGGTTCCAAAACAACAACGTGAAATGACACAATTCTGCATTTTGTGGAGAGCATGAACCCCAACGGCGACATTGTCAAGTTTCTCAGTGGAATTGAACGTTGCTTTTATATGGCGTGACTCTTGTTGATTGGCCACGTCAACAGTCAGGGATAGCTTTTCAACCAATCACGAATACTGTTATATTGGAAAATACATTATTGCGGTCGACGAAGGAGATCGCAGACTAATTTCCAGTTTTCTCTCGCCTTCTCTCGCACAAGCGGGACTTTTTGAGAATTTCGGCTATGTTTCTGGCAAAGGCTATCGACATGCATTTGGCCCCCCGCGTACATTTCGTCATCAACCTCGTTCCCAGGTACACAAGAGAGGAAAAAGGATAGAGCCTGGGATCTTGTTGTTGTGTCAACTCGTGTTGCGTATTTTGGAGCGATTTCAACGTCGGGTAAGTTACTTTATGTTACGTAATGTAATAAGATACCTAGCACGTGCAGCATTCGTACTGTTGTATGTTGTAACACCCCTAGTGATTCATTCTAATAAAAGCTATTGAACGGAGAACATAACATGGTGGCAGCGCGGTGAACAAAATGACTGAACCCGCTGATGAACAGCCTGCCACAGCATTAGCAGCACAAAATGCCGAAGAGACAGCCCAGCAGAATGCAGTGGCACCGCCTGTGACCGCGCTACAAGGCATACAGCCGCCAACTGGACTGAACCTTTCAGCAAGCAACAAAGCGGAAAATTGGAAGCTTTACAAGCAACAATGGAAGAATTATGAAATCGTCGCACAGCTAAATCGTCAAATGGAAGAATACAAAGTAGCATTATTTCTGTATTCGATTGGTCCAGAAGCCGTAAAGACTTACAACAGCTTCGATTTAACTGAGGAAAACAAGCGTAATCTTGATGCAATCATCACAGCCTTTGACCGATACGCCATCGGGGATACAAACGAAACATTTGAGCGATACCTGTTCAACAAACGCGATCGGGAAGATGGCGAGTCTATTGACAAATACGTCGCTGAATTAAGAATCTTAGCTCAATCGTGCAACTTTTGCAACTGCCTGCAGGACTCACTTCTCAGAGATAGGATCGTCCTGGGTATTAGAGATTCTGGAACGCGAAAGCGATTACTGCAACAACAACAACAACTGACACTCAAGAAATGCATCGACATCTGTAAAAGCAATGAAGTCTCAACCACGCAACTCAAGTCAATGGGCATGACCGTAAAGGAAGAAATCCAGAAGGTTAAAGATAAATCCAGGCGTGAAAGAAGCAAAACACCCGAGAAAATAAAGGATGCAAAACAGACACGGAAATCCGACCGGAAATCGCAAGGAAGGTATGCGAAGCGAAATTGCAAATTCTGTGGACGACAACACCAATTTGGCCGACAACACTGTCCAGCATGGGGAGTAAAGTGCAGTTCCTGCGGTAAAGAGAATCATTTTGCCAAACTCTGCCAGTCCACAGAAAGAAACCGGACATATGCCGTGAGAGACGAAGAAGACGCGAGTGATTCATACACGAGTGAATCAGATTACATTGATTGCGTTACATTGACACCCGAATCAGTAAGCGTGGTTGGTCACACTCAAGAAGCGAACGAAATATATGCGGAGATGACAATGAATGGGAAGTTAGTTCGATTCCATGTCGATTGTTGAGCGACTGTGGATGTCATACCATCAACGTATGTGAAAGAAGAAGAGATCAAACCGACCAAGAAGGTTCTACAAATGTGGAATAAATCTGAAGTAAAACCGGAAGGCGTGACACGCGTGACTATTCGAAACCCAAGAAACAAGAAGAAATACAACGTCGAGTTTGTGGGTGAAGGAGAAGTTAACACCACTTCTGGGAGCCAAGGCCAGCCAGCACATTCTTATAGAAGTACATGTAGAAAACTTCATACAAGTCGCAGCCATTCAAAGCCCAGAAAGCAAGGAAAAAACCGCTGACACATTAATAAAGGAGTTTGGAGACGTCTTTGAAGGAGACCTGGGAACTCTGCCAGGAAAACAACGGCTAGAAGTAGACCCCAACATGGCCCCATCGAGACGAGTACCCTTATCCTTAAAGCCAAGTCTGAAAGAAGAACTAGCAAGACTCACAACCTTGGGCGTTATAGAATCTGTAGATGAACCAACAGATTGGGTGAGTAATGTTGTCGTCGCTACAAAGCCGAATGGAGACCTCAGAATCTGCATAGATCCACAACAACTAATAAGGCGTTGAAGAGAGAAAGGTACCCCATCCCTGTGATAGAAGACGTACTACCCGAGCTCTCCAAAGCTAAAGTGTTCACTAAAGTTGATGCCCGGAATGGCTACTGGCATGTGGTGCTGGAAGAAGAATCAGCCAAGTTGACAACATTCGACACACCTTTCGAAAAGTTCCTACAGAGGTGCAGAGAAAAAGGCGTCAAATTCAACAAGCAGAAGTTAAAGCTCAAATGCACTGAATTCCCTTACCTAGGACACCTTGTCACCAAGGACGGCCTGAAACCGGATCCCGACAAGATAAAAGCCGTGCAAGAAATGCCAAAACCAGATGACATCAAAGCAGTCAGAAGATTCTGTAGATTCGTCAACTACCTGGCTAAGTTCATGCCGAAATTGAGTGACGTCATGGAGCCCATCAGGAATCTCACTTGCCAAGAGAATGAATACAACTGGACCCATGAACATGATGCAGCCTTCATCCGTGTCAAAGAAATGGCCACCACGGCACCGCTGCTAAGATACTACAACCCTGCAGAGGTACTCACAATACAATGTGATGCAAGTGAGAAGGGGCTGGGCGCAGCACTGCTACAGAAAGGTCAACCCGTTGCCTTCGCAAGCCGAGCATTAACGGAAACCGAGTCAAGATACGCGCAAATTGAGAAAGAGTTGCTTGCCGTGGTATACGCACTAAACAAGTTCGAACAATACGCATACGGCAGCCCGGTTACAATCGAGAGTGATCACAAACCTCTTGAAGCTATTGTAAAGAAGCCACTAAGATGTGCACCCAAGAGACTACAGTGAATGTTTCTAAAGATCCAGAAGTTTGACACCAACATTGTGTACAAACCAGGAACACGTATGTACTTAGCCGACACGCTAAGCCGAGCAAACCTCTCGTCAAGCAAGAACACACAGGGAAGCTTCAGTACCTGAAGACAAACATGATCGCATCCTAAAGCACACCAGTGAAGACCAAGTCCTGCAGCTTCTCAAAGAAGTGATCCATAAGGGTTGGCCAGAAGACAAGAAGACCCTTCCAGCTGTGTTGAATGCTTATTACAGTTATCGAGATGAGTTGTCTGTGTACGATGGACTCATCTTCAGAGGAGAACGCCTTGTCATTCCCAAGGCCCTGCGCTATGAGACCACGAAAGAGCTCCACAGTTCCCACATAGGAGTCAACGGATGTTTGAGGAGAGCCAGAGTGTGTTTGTTTTGGCCTGCCATGAGTGCAGAAATTAAGGAGTACATTGCCCAATGCCAGATATGCAGCAACATTCAGCTAGACAACCAAAGGAAACCCTCATGAGTCATGAAGCCCTTGATAGACCGTGGGAGAAAGTAGGAGCGGACATCTACACCATTTATGGCAAGGACTATCTCATCAGTGTGGACTATTTCTCCAACTTCTGGGAAATCGATATGCTCAGAGATAAGAGTCATTTCGCCAGAAACGGCATTCCAGACGTTGTAGTCACAGACAACGGACCGCAATTTACCTCAACAGAGTTTGCAGTGTTTGCTAGAGAATGGGGTTTCGAACACAGAACAAGCAGCCCAGGCCATCAACAAGCAAATGGGCAAGCTGAGTCAGCAGTCAAGACAGCTAAGAACATCCTGAGAAAAGCCATGGAGAGCGGAAATGATCCATACCTCGCAATACTTGCAGTCAGAAACACGCCCACTGAGTACATGGACTCGAGTCCAGCACAAACACTTATGGGTAGGCGCACAAAAACAGGTCTACCTATGACAGCTGCACTTCTTAAACCACAACAAGTTAACGCAGAAGGAGTTAAGAAGCAAATCATGACACGCCAGCAGACGCAAGCACACTACTATAACAAGAAGGCAAGAGACCTACCCCCTCTGAGTGAAGGAGATGTTGTGCGCATGAGACCGTTCACACTGAATAAGAAGACATGGCAGCAGGCAACAGTCTCAAAGAGACTGGATGAGCGCTCCTATGAAGTTGAAACATAAGATGCCACTTACAGGCGAAACAGAGTTGATCTTCGGAAGACCCATGAAGAGGCCACATGTAAAACTCCAGACAGAAAGGAAGCCAGCTTAACCACAACACCCGCAGCTGAACCACCGCACGTGGCATTGCGGCCTACTCCAGTATCCTCCCGAAGAACCGCCGAAAGGTCATCAAAGACCGTTGAGCCTGCCTATGCTGAGATCGCTGAACCCGTACGCGCAGAGATCACTGAACCTGGACACGCTGAGAGCAGGCCCAGGAGAATCGTCAAGGAACCGGCATATTTGAAGGACTATGTTAGAATGTGATGAACAGTGATCATAGAAAGGATTTGCCGATAAAACATTTTTTTTTACCACTGATTAGAACAAGGACTTGTCAAGAGAACTGTTTCTTCGTTTTGAATCATTTTATCATTTAATAGCTGTTTACCGTTTACCCAAGTTTAAGTTTTATTTCTTTCAGTTTCTTAATTTTGCATTGTGATTTATTTCATTCAGCATTTCTCTTCTAAAGGAGGGAGGATGTTACGTAATGTAATAAGATACCTAGCACGTGCAGCATTCGTACTGTTGTAACACCCCTAGTGATTCATTCTAATAAAAGCTATTGAACGGAGAACATAACACTTTATTTTTCAAATTAGACGTATTATGGCATTCAAAAGCCTTGCAGCTAACATTTATCATGTTTTAAGGAAGTGTGTACGACTCCTAGTGCGAATATAAGCCGCAGTTCGGCGCTGTGTTGTCAAACCCACTCGATGGTCTTCGACTAGCCTGTATATCAAAACAACACAAACTGTGTCATTTCACTCTAATGACCATGACTACCATGATTTGTGGTTGAAATATAAAATAAAAATAAATAAACAACTTTATTTAAGTGTCAGAGGATTTAGCACTGCTGTACTAATTGTGGACACTGTAAATGAACAAAGAAATATTGTAAATAGAACATAAACTTGTTAAGAATCCCAACTGGTGGGAGGCTGTCCAGTTGGCTATTTACAAAGCGTGGCCGAGGAGTTGAACTCGGGACTACCGAGAGCAAATCCAGCTAGTGGCAGGGTGTAGGATTTGAACCAGGGACCTCCAGATTTCAAATCCAGCGCCCTAAACCACTCGGCCACGCCGCCTCCCATCGAGTTCTGTAGCTCGGGTTTGCGTTCGACAGTTGTAAGTTTATATAGTCAAGACCAAATCAGACTAGTTCAACCTTTCGAAATTAATGCTATGAGTCGTGCAGAATTGCAGAGATCCACGAGTGTTCTGGCACCACAATGATGATTTAATTGAAATCCCAGATAAAATTTATCACACAACCCTACCGACTGTTTTGTGTATTGTATAGCCTGCGTGGCAGGCGTATAAAGGGGAGGGAGGGAGGGGAGTTCGGCGCGCGCGAAGCGCGATGGAGTGGGCGAGGGAACGCCTGCAACCACGCTATTGTTTTTTCAATCTTTTACGTCCACATTCTGGACGCAAAATCCGTGATTGGTCAGAATTAATGAAATGTCAATAAAGCAGTTAATTGGTTGTTCTGATTGGTCAGTTATATGTCATTTAAGTTTTTGAATGATTCCAGGTTGTTATCAATTTACATGCAACCGCCAACCGGACGGATCGAGAGACGATCGGGAATCACTTTCTTTATTGGAAGAAAACGGCTTTAACCTTGAATTAAAAGTGGAGCAGAGGAAAGGGTCACGTCACACGATCTTCTACAACTAAAGTACAGCTGTATTTGAAAGCAAAACACGCACTTATAACATCATGCTGGGAAAGAAAGTTATTCGGGTTCGTCACGCCGGTCAAGACTCTCGTCAGAATGTCTCGCAACCTCGATTCCAGGCTCTCTCTCCTTTTCCTCCCTTGTCGTTGAGGGGAGAGACCCTGGTTGCGGCTGGTCACGTGACCATGCGGTTACAACAATACCGCAGGGAGGGTGGGTCTTTGAGGCCGTTTTATCAAGGTGAACAATAATTACTAACAAGGGGATCGAAGGGGCAAATAAGCAAGGAAAAGGAGACGTCTGCACGCAGGCTAGGGCAAATCGAGCTTGGTTCAAAATGGAACAGCCTTGCTTTCTGCTGGTTTATATGTTAAAAGTGACAACTTCGAATTCATGACATGAACATGTATATGTGACGGATATTTTCGAGCCACAAAAGCAGCGGCGCGAATATTATATTACAAGAATGGAAAATTCGCTTTGCGAACACAAATTCTAAGTAGAAAATCAGAATATAAGTAGACAGGTTCATGATCATAAAGCTAAACGAGGTTGTAAACCAGACACCTTGGTCTCAAACCAAGTTTGAAAACAACAATAAGCTTGGCGAGCTCGTTCACTGACCCTGTGAACTCCGGTAAATTAAAACACAACGGCATTTATTTACAAATTCATTTGGAGCGAAATCAGGAGTGAAATAGTCCAAATTTTAGGATAAAAGAGTAGCTTACTATTTTCTCTAACTGATTCTGTCGTTAGTTTGACCGTAATATATAGTTTTCTTGTGTCAAAAAATCTACAACAACAACTGCTTGAAGCCGCCCGCCGGCGGTTCCTTGAAAATCAACAACCTTGTACGGCACGAATGTCAAACGGACTGTACGAAGGAATTTTTTTCCATCGGCAGTTTTTGCAGTGAATACAATTTAACGATCACTTAAACTCATTACCTTAAAGCTGTTCACATACCGAAATGATCGGCTTTCTTCCATGGACAAAATTCCGTTGTAAAACGTCCGACGTAGTTGTGTAGTTCTGAGAATTACGCAAGCGGTTTCCAAGAAAAGATAATCGCAGTGATCTTCGCAAACGGCCTGGCAAAGCCTGTAGAAGCTTGAATAACCGCAAGTAAAGCTTATGTACAAACTTTTTTGGTGCTTGCTTTGCGAGTTGTTTGAAGACCTGCATCTGCGAGTTTGGACTCAGAGTCAACGCTCTCACCCTCGCATGGTAGATTTGTCACAGCAACAACTCTAACACTCTACCACCCTCCCTCCGAATATATTTTTTTACCACCCAGAATTTGGGTGGTCACGTGACCAGCCACAACCAGGGTCTCTCTACTCAACGACAAGGGAGGAAAAGGAGAGAGAGCCTGGAATCGAGGTTGAATGTCTCGCAGTCAAAGAAAACCTTTCGCCAATTAATAGTTCGGAGAAAATATTATGAGAAAATCATTCCACTTTTCTTAGACTTGCAATACACTGTATTCAATGCGTGACGGAAGTCGGAATGTCTGTTGAATTTTAGGACGTGATCAACGGAACGTCTTATTATTGGAAACTTTCGCATTCACGTGAAAATTATAAAACTTTACTCGGCTACTTCCAACCCCGTCTTTCTATACATGTGTTTATTATGTTTTAAAAGAAGTATTTCTGTCATAGCGAAAGACAAGAATGATTTCAAAGATATCTTGCATATTTAATCAAGTGCGCGTGAAAACTGTCAAAACTAATTAGGGGTGGAATGGCAAAAACAATACCGTGGTTGCAGGCGTTCCCTCCCACTCCATCGCGCTTCGCGCTCCGCGCGCGCCGAACTCCCCTCCCTCCCCTTTCTACGCCTGCGACGCAGGCTATGTATTGTATAGTACATGCATGTCGAACGTCCAAATGGATCTCATCAATAGACCGTTTTCATTATGACGTCACACGCGCAAAGGTTGCTGGTACTTGTAGTAAGGCCTGCGCGTTTACGCGCGAACCTCGCAAGCTCTTCGCTGGCAACTGAATGAAATCTTCACAACGGTTCGTAATTTGACTTTTTTGACTGCAGTTGTTGTCAAGAATGTATGGAAATCAGGTGACAATAGCTGAGCATTGAATTTCAGTGTTTTCGTCAAGAACTTCAGTGTTTTCAGCGTACAGTTATTCGTGTTTACGGCGACTAAAATTCATTCATGGAAGCCAAGGAAGTTTCACTTCGGATTGTTTTTAAATAACAACATGAGTTAAGCCTTAAGCTTACAACCGTACAGCTTTATACCATGCAGCAAAGAGGAAAGAGATTGTTCTTATGGACGGTCAGTATAACAGAGAAACTCAAATCCAAGTGGAGAAATTATTCTTCAAACGCGTTTGTATAATTTGTCCGGTTGAACTGGATTTTCAGCTGAACCGATGCCGAAATCTTCACGACGTACGCGAAGTAGGTAAATAAAATTTACTTATTAGCTTGCAGTACTTGTTGTGTGTCTTCAGTCGTAAGTTGTATTGAACTTGCAGTAACAGTTAGCTATTTTTCTTGTTCTGGTCGTGTCAATTTTAGATTTAGTACGAGCGAGCGAAATTATTTGAGTTTAGTGCGAGCGAGCGAAATTGCTTATTTTTACATCTAAGCTTAAGGTTTTTTACTTGTCGATCATTGAAAGGCAACCTTCTAAGGTTTTTACTTGCGTAAACATTAGCTCCCCATGTCATGAAAAGGTGAAAGCAATGTGTCACTTAAAACTTTCACAAATTAGCCGCCCTGCTCGCCGGAAATTTATGAAAACTTTGCGTGAAAAGACGCGTGTAACAAGGCATAGTACGCGACACTTTCATGGGCGACACTTTCATGCAAGATTATCCTCCCATCTTTCAAGCTTTTGGATGCGATTTCCACTTATGGAAGGTCCTCTACACTTTAACCATCGTCTAAGTTGTTCACAATGAAAATTATTTGGCTTTTGTCTTTAAACGAAGCATGTTTCCTTTACCACGTTCAAGCCACTTTCATAGTTTATATTTCGCGCAGAACCTCGCGCGAGGTTTGCGATCTTTACTACAACTACCCGAATCCTTTGCGCGCGTGACGTCATAATGAAAACGGTCTATTGTCGTGTGCGGTAATTGTAATGGCTTAGCACAAACTTTCCTTGATGTATTTCCTAGGTGAGGATCAAAAATTCATCATGTCGGTTGAATTACAAAGATATCACAGTCGATCTCTAAAGCCTGGTTTTTAATATCACCCTCACTGCCATAACAGAAACAAGACAACTACCTCAAGAATTTCTCGAAGTACGAGCGGCATAGGCTTTTTTTTATTGATGCAAATTGATTCAAATTAATCGGAGTTAAAACGCGGAAGCACCCAAAACGACCCACAACCACCAAGACTGAACGATCCAAAACAATCATAAATAACTTAGGCTCGATTACCAGCCACTGTTCGGGAAAATGAGAACTGTTCGGGAAAAAGAGAGCGGCGGAAATCAAGCCAAGAAATATCTTAGACAGTCAATGAACTATTTCTCGTCCCCAGAGCTCCTCCGGGGCCAGCTGATAAATCGATTGCACTCTGGACTGGGACTCTGGACTTGACTGTCGACTAACTTGCAAATTTTGATAACAAGTCTCAAACTTATAAATTAAACTCTGCACTAGCCTTGAGTCTCTGGTTATTATCTTTCTCCTTTATTATAGCCATAACATATGACATAACCTTGCAATACTATTTTAAAGCATAGTCAACTTTGTGGAAAGTACTATATTCGATTCATCAAGGCTGAATGAAGATCAAAGACTGTACAGTGGCTCTAATTCACACTTGTTTCCAATGGCAAATTGTTGACCGACAATGTCTCTGCATCATGAATGTGCCTACCTGCAAAAGCACTCAGATACATGTTGTCTCTTGTGACAAGATACGATCTATTCGTTCCGAACTCCACAGTTGAACAGGCAAGAGTCTCGCACACAACAGCGCCGACAAGCTCATCAAACAGCATTGGTGACCTCTCAAGAGGTCACTAAAACATTCATTAACTTGATGAATAGTTCCATTTGCGAATAATGTTGCACTTGGCATTACAATTAGCACAGAAAGTGCCGGTTTAGGTTAAGGAGGCTGGTAACTGTTCAGAGGACTTGTGCTTTGATTGATCGCTACTGCCATCCTATATCAGTTGAAGGGCTGAGGGCATAACCAGCCTATATTGATTTTTAGGACCTTTTTTTTTCCCCTAAGATTTGCCGCGTTTTTGGAATGTGACCTAAAAATTAGTTACCAAACATTTCCCCGTTATTTTTTTTCGCTAGTTTCTCCTTCGTTTTCGAGAAATAACGTGTTGACAAACATTCGTTTTAATGGCGGTAACGCTTTGTTAAAAAAACCTTTGTTTCTTTGAACAATGAAGATCAGTGAAACGGTAAAATGGCCGTTGTTACAATGATTTACTAATGAAATCACTGCCCCTTTCAGCGTTGTGAGTTATCAAAATATTTAGGTTGTTGCAGCGGCAATGGAGATAGAAACTAAATAAGAATTGAACGTTTACCTGACCTAACTGATGCTACAAAAGAACATCACACCGTGAAGTAAAAACACTGTTTTACAGTCCCCCCTCCCCTATCAATGTTGGAGCCTAGCAATTCAATCCTGTGAAAATAAGGTCTTGTCTGCAAATGACGCGCAACATTGATTGGGGGGGGGGGGGGGGGAGGGAGGGAGAGTCGCTGAAACAACGTAACGTAAATAGAAAATCCCTGTAACGACGGGCATTTTACCGTTTGACTGATCTTCATTGTTCAAAGAAACAAAGGGTTTCTTTACAAAGCGTAACCGCCGTAAAAATGAATGTTTATCAACACGTTATTTCTCGAAAACGAAGGAGAAACCAGCGAAAAAAATAACGGGGAAATGTTTGGTAACTAATTTTTAGGTCACATTCCAAAAACGCGGCAAATCTGAGGGGAAAAAAAAAAGGTCCTAAAAATCAATATAGGCTGGTTATGCCCTCAGCCCTTCAGTTGATGTTAACATAATGGTATCAAATGAATGCCCAATTATTGGCGAACAAGTTATTATCATATGCTCGACATAAAAGGTTACCATAGCAACAGTATAACCTGTATAAACCACCCTTAATTTTAGCTTTAAGTGCTTATAACTTAAAAACGAGCACAGTGACCCCCATTTTTACGAGTGAATGGAATGAAAGGAGTTTAGCTGTGGAAACAGATATGCAAATTTTCACTCCTTCGATTCCTGTTAACTTTTGTAAATCCGCTGACTAGTGCATAACGCTTGCGCATATATTGAGAAATCAGGAAGTTTGAAATATCGGGGGTAAAATTACAGTGAAACAAGTCCAAGGGAAACGACTTTTGGTTCGAGAAATCTAAGTTCCACTGTACTAGCAGTATAAATCGAGGGCGAGAAGCAGTCTTACAGCGTCTTACATTTCGGGGTCATCGCGGACCATCGGTCGAGTATATATGGTGCGTGGCGGCACGTATATGTTCAAACTTTCCAAGGCCTAGTGCGGAAAATTACGTCTTTGAAGCTGAAAAAATGAAAGGGAGAAACACCCATAAATTTCCAAGTGGCCTCAAAATGGATGGTTGAAGAATTTGAGAAGACATGGACCGCCGGTGGCGTTTCAAAACTTTCGGATGTTCTCAAGACTTCTGTTCATGAAAGCGAAATGGTAATGTACTCAGTATTGCTTTGATGTGGTAATATGGATGTCGCACGGCTAGCTATTTATCTCGGTTGCAACCGGTGATTGTTTATAATTCACAAAAATCAAACGGATATCGTCGCACTGATTACAATTGTGTGGAATCTGCAATGTAAATAAACATACCTTTCAGTCTTTCACACGTTTGCGGACTTTTTTGCTACAGTTAGGTTTAAGTTTTATTAAAAGTAAATTGATTTTCGTGAAAGGAGAAGATTATTTTATTATTTATTATTTTTTACATGTGACCAGACCATGACAAACAACGTGACATACATTTTTAGTTCCGGAGTTCCGGGCGATGCGAAATGCGTTGAGAAATTCATCGAATTTGTTTGTGTTCATTGTTTTTCCTTAGGACTTTATAAAGACGCTGTTGAGATTATAATAATTGATTATTATAAGATACGTTGGATTTGCCACCTGTCCGTTTATAAGTACCGTGGAACCTACGGAACTTAGAGAAATGACTGTTTTTATGCAACCACAACTATACTGAGGTATTTTAATATTCACGAGTTGCTCATAAGAGCTTTTGATTTATTTTTCAATATGATCAGCACGCTAAGATACAACTTTTTTAAACTTTGCAAAAAGTTGTATCTTAGTGTGCTGATTATTTTTCAAAAATAAAAAATGGGGGTCACTGTGCTCGTTTTTGAGTTATAAGCACTTAAAGCTAAAATAAAGGGTGGTTTATACGGGTTATACTGTTGCTATGGTAACCTTTAATGTCAAGCAGATGATTATAACTTGTTTACCAATAATTGTGCATTCATTTGATATCAATATTTTAACATCAACAATGCAGGATGGCAGTAGCCATCAATCAAAGCACAAGTGCTATAAACAGTTTTCAGCCACCTTAAACAACAGCTTACAGTCTGCCAAATAAAACACAATCTTCCACAATCTTTCGACTGCGACTTAGCCACCGCCCACTTTTGAGATAAGCATGCGCTGAACCCGTAACTGCGTAACAGCTATAGTGCGGGCTGAAATATTAAGAGGTAGTCTCTGTAAAAGCGGTCCACTGCATTTCGGGTCAGAAAAAAGTTTTCCCTCAAACTTTGCTCAGTAAACTATATTGGGCCATAAGTAAATGCAACGACTTTAGTTTTTGGAAATACGTTAAAATATTTTTTTTAGAGCTCACAACAATCCAAGCGGCAAAAGGCGCATGTTAGTTTTGATATGTTTCGATTTACAGGTTTGTGAAAATAATCGTATTAGCACACGTTTAATCGCTTTTTTGAAACATGCGAAAGTACCCTATCTTCGCTGGCCTTTATTTCATAGGTCACGCTAAATTCTTACTGAATTCTACTGGGCAGATGTTAGGAAGCCTAGAAATATAAAAATACCTTGCGCTTTGTATCTTCCTTTCCCACAGCGACTTCGAACTTTTGGTGGTTCTGTGAATATGAACCCGCATTATGCAAATGAGGTCGCTGAGCAAATTCAGATTGTTTCTTAAGAGGTACATTCTGTCTCCTTTCAATAAAATGTTATTGACTGTTTTAGCTTTTAGAAGTCCACTATTGAACGGGAAACACGCGCTCACTTATTAAACAATGCCGATAAGCTCACAAAAACACGTTGTTTTCTTCTTGACATGTCGCTAAAACGTTCGTGACCCTGATGGATACTTCCACAAGCGAATAAACTTATATACGACATGGTAATCGAAACAAACAATAATATAACGTACCGTTTCTTTTCCCCTGCCGTTTTCCTCGCATTGGAGATGGTTTACTTTTATATTTCAATGCTCGTTCCCAGATCCTCCGTTTCGCAAAATGAACCACATGTCATGCGCACTTGACATTACACTGCCCTTGATTCTGCGGGCTCCCTGAAATCTCGATTTGAACTGGAATAGTA
Source organism: Desmophyllum pertusum (assembly GCA_029204205.1). Taxonomy (NCBI): domain Eukaryota; kingdom Metazoa; phylum Cnidaria; class Anthozoa; order Scleractinia; family Caryophylliidae; genus Desmophyllum; species Desmophyllum pertusum. The sequence continues at coordinate 6,884,706 of MU826350.1, forward strand.
TCGCTGCCTATCGGCAGCAATAATTTATGCATTTGATTCGGTTCATGTGAAGTTCGGCGTCTGAATCAAAGACGGTCTACAGCCGTTATTCCCGTGAGCCAGGCGGGAAGAACGGCTGAACCGATCCGAATTCAATCAGCCGTTCTAAATTGATTCAGACGCCGTACTTCATATGAACTTAATTCATCGAATTCGATTCGGCTCATGTGAAGTACGGCGTCTCAACCTAACTTGTTCTCCTTGTTACTCGCTAACCCAGCGAAAGAGAGGAGATTTAAACAGCAACACGAACAGAGAATCTATCTATTAATATGACTATTCGCTCATATTCAGTCCATATTCAGGGTTTGTAGCTTTCACCCACCACTTTAGGTTGGGATGGAATGAAATAAGGGAGCTGGTACACTGTGCTGCCCTTTGGGGTCCCTAGCTAGTTTCTCTCCCGTAGTTTTTTTTTTGTATTCCGTCTTTTAGGATTTGGGGTAATTTTCCGTCGTTCCGTCTTTTAGGATTTGGGGTAATTTTCCGCCGTTCCATCTTTTAGGATTTGTATAGGAAATTGTACGACTTCGAGTACAATTAGTGATTAATGGGTAGGAGCGGGCGAGTTCAATTTGAGAACTTTCAAAACATCACGAGTATCAATTAATCACTAATTGTACGAGAAGGTCGTGCGATTTTTTATTTATAGTACATTCAACAAAATGGGAAAAAATTTGTTGTAACAGTTGCAGACCGCGTGTCGCACTAAACATTTTAGTGTGATAAAGACATCGGGTGGTCTTCGGCAATCTTCGGGAGATAATCGGAAATATTTGCTGACCTTCCGATCACGTTTGAAAATCTTCGGAGAACTTTGGGTGACTTTCGGAAATCTTCGGGTCATCTTCGGAAGGGTTCGGGTCATCTTCGGAAATCTTTGGGTCATCGTCGGAAATATTCGGAAGGGTTTGGGTCATCTTCGGAAATCGTCGGATGCCTTTGGGTGAATTTTGCACTCTTCGGAAATCCTCGGACGATCTTCGGAAATCATCGTTACCATAGAAAGCTAATAGGTACTCCTTCAGAGTACAATTTGGGATTAATTGTACTGCTCTCGTCCAATCAGAAACGAGTAATTTTGTTGAGTGTACTATAAGGGGTGATATTCCGCCATTCCGTGTTTTAGGGTCGCCCGCTGTTTTCTATATAATCTCGCAATCAGTAATTTTGTCATCTTGAATTACCACTTTTTTGCAGCAAGAAAATACCTCTAAGCTGTTGAATTAATGAAAGTATAAGTTGAGTATTTAGAGATATTCTTATCTTTTGTGCAAAGTCGTTGTGCTTTCGTGAGTTTCTAAAATGGCGCGCGGTAGAGAAAATTTATCAAAATTTTATGGTCTGAAAACGAGTAAAGAATTTTACCATTTTAGTCTGAAATAAGGGTTGTCTCCAAAACGAAGATCGAAGACCGAAAAACGAAGACCTCATCACTTTTAGACCTGTCAAATTACAGGCGGATGAGCCTGGCTTAAGGTAGTACAATTGGGTGAGTCGTAAAATATAAAGTTGCCTTCGTTTACAGCCAGCTGGTAGATAAAACATTATTATGATCAATTCCAAAAGATAAGAGTCCACCGTTTGCGGGATTTGGAGAAAGCGGAGATTGAATTTCGTTGTCTGGGGCGCCATTTTAAGACGCCATCTTGGATTTGCAGACGTAAGTATCGAACGGTGGAAGCTAAGGACATGCGCTCTGGTATTTTGTTCACGGGAGTCTCGCACGACATTCCAGATTATTTTTCGTGTGTGCTCATGTTGATCAGGCTGGTAAGTACAAGGCTCAAGATGGCGGATCAAGTTGCAGAGAAATCGCGATGAAAAACTGGCCGAATTCGGCGTCTTTTTGACTTGCATGTGATAAAATTTAACAAATTGCCACTAGGAAAAAGTCAATGCTGACGAAATTTGGCACAGCTTTTGTCCACATGTTAAGTAATCTTCCTGCATTTAGCGCAAAAAAACATTCAATTTGAATAAAATTAAAGGAGTCATGTGCTTGATTTTAATGCCTGTTTCTCTTAATAATTAACACAGAATTTGCTGTTTCACTGCGGCTAACTCATATTTCATGTATTTTCTTCATAACTGTTTATAAAACAAAAATTATGACTTCTAATTAAAACATAAACCTAAAAATTAGAAAAAACTGATTTTTACACCGCTTGCGAGATAATCAATTTCACACATTTCCGTTACGAAAATGAAAATGTCGATTTCAGAATCTGTTTCTCTGATAAAAATGACTTAACAACTTCTTCTATGGAATTTTAAATGGATTTGAAACAGTTCTCAAAAAGGGTCCTTTTTCGGAGAATTTTCACCAGTTGTACTACCTTAAACGCTTTGAAAGACGCCAAAATAAAACGAAATCGATGGGGTCTTCGTTTTGTAGAAAAGGCCGGCTCAAACTACAAAACGAAAAAAAAAGGTATGTTTTGTGCACTCGAAGTGTTGTAATTGATATTAATTTAATAAGATAATTAGTAAGATAGTTTTTAGTTTTTAGTTTTTATAGATTTTATAGATATAGTTATTATATACATGACTTGTAATGTAATTTTTATAGTATTTTGTGATATTTAAGTTTAGGTGTCCCCGATTAGTGGGCCTTTTGGCACGCTAGAAAGTTGTTATTATTATACTCTGGCAAGAAATTTGCTTTGGCTTTAATACCCCGACCGACACTTCGTAATCTTGGGTTATACCAGTTAAGTAATGGTCCGGCTAAAAAGCAGGCAGAAAAACAATAGCCGCGGCAATAGCATCAGTTATTCTTAAGGTGTTAATCTCTCTAATCTAGCCGTTCTCATTGGCTTAGGAGCGATTAAGCGCAAAATTTGAATTTCGATCAAAAAGTTTGTCGACTTGCCGTCCAAAAAACAACTTTTCTTTTCGTAAGTGAATTTACAATTAGTCCAAAAACCATATACGTGAATCTGTTCATATTCCGTAATGGTAAACAAATGTTTCTCACTGTATAAATATATCATATAAATATCATGGTAGACGTCTGTTAAAAGTTTATCCTGCGACCCTTCCATCGATCTCGCCTGCACTCACCAAACCTTTGGTTATACTAGTTCAGTTCTAAGCTGATATGACATTGTGGTAAATAACAAACTTGTGAATAAAAACAATTATTATTTGAATGAATGACATCTTCCACTTGAATAAAACAAAAATATCCTGATCAATTAGATTGATCAATTGGGTTTATGGATGCTATGACTAGGCGATGTCTCAAAATGTAGACCACCCGTGTGGTCTGACATCTCATAGCGGCCACCTCCCATAAGCAACCAGGTGGGCTTGATGTTTTGGGTGGTCGCTTACGAGAGGTCCTCTTTATTATTAAAACTACATGTAGGAATTTCATGATGAAAGTGACTGCTTGCGACATGAAATTCACACTTTCAATAATGATAGTATAGATACACAAGTCTCATTGTATGATATTGTTGAAGTTTGCAACACTATTGTAAAGCATTGGTTTGACTACAGGAGTATCAGTAATTTGTCCAGTGCAATTGTCTTTCTGAAAAGATATACAGTATTGTCTGTGACATTATGGATGACAGTGTGACCAAGGTCACATGGAACATTTTTGACGAAAAGCATTGTGGACAAAACCCATGTGCTATATCGTTGTGTCCGTATTTTATCAGGGACACCCAACGGATAGTTTCGGTTGAATATCTGTTCGGAAGGCCTGTAATCGCCTCAGATATTCGGTTAAGAAAATGTCATCTCGAACTTTCTTAATATGGGAAAATGAATGCCTTTTGTTTTCGGAGAGATAACAATGTCGTTTTGGGTACAAAAACAGGTCAGCTAGGATTTTTGGAAAGGCAAAAGCAGCTAATAAATTCGGGAAATCAGATTTCAATCCCAAAATTTTCTGAAGTTTGAAAGTTCAGCTAACACATCCGAACAGATACATTTTTCTTAGCCTTTAAAAATAAGCCATTATAACTATAATTATAATTAATTATTACATGTAATTATAATTATAAGTACAATTATAACGTAAAAACGACGTTCCGACACCTACAGAAAAAAATTCTCGTTGGGTGCCCCTGTTTTATATGTCCGTTGAGTTTATGACGAGAAATTGAGCCTTCGATCTTTGTAACGAAAGATTTATGACGAGAAATTGAGCATAAGAAACAGAACCTGAGATTCTTGTGCCTCATCATAGCCTGCATGTGCACATCCGTCTCCTCTCCTCGGCCGGATGTACAGAGGCTATATATATACTGTAGACTGCATCATTGAATATATAACGTGACTTTACACAATGGATGGTCGATCTGATGGTTTATAAAATGCCCGGTCCGCTGGTTAAATGTGACGTTACATAATCAATCGTAAACTGAATAAATGTGACAGTCGTACGCCGATAAACGTGACATCACGTTTCAATAAATTTAATACTACAGTTCCTATACACTATCAACAGCGATGACTATAGCCCGATCCTAGCAGAAAGATAAACAAGAACAACGATCGAACAGCATATAATCTTCGAACGCTACCAACAGACAGGACTTGCGCCCGATCCAAGCAGGAAATTAAAGCAGCACAACGATCGTATCAAACAACTTTTAATCTAGTCTTCCAGGACATCAAATCAACGTGACGTAAGACAAACATACCCTTCGTATAGTGCGAAGGCCTCAACATTCAAAGCAAACTGCCCATGCCCCATTCTGACATCCACCGAATCGAGAATTTTTTCGCTATAATGTAAAGTAAAACAGCTGACCACCAATAATAGTGTGCTGGCGAGCAACTAGAAATATGGTACTAGCTGCCTGAAACAACCATGAAGGCTATAGACTAGTCAGGCAAGCTTGTCAATTTCCTCCAGAAAAGCATCAGCATTTCTTTACTGATGCAGTGGTATTTCTGGCTTTCGTGAACCAGGAAATTTAATAACACTTTTTTATTTATATAAAGTAAGCTTTCCTCTATTATATATAGACCTTTGCAGAATGCAACTTGGTATTTGAATCTTCAAGATCATAAGAAAAATGCAGGGGGGGGGGGGGGGTAGCTACTGTACTTCCCATACATTGTCTTAAATCAAATTGGTCAGTATAAAATGCAGACTGCAGACTACATATACAGATTGCAGACTGGGTATAAAATGCAGACTAGGTATAAAATGCAGACTGATACCAAAACTGTCAATTTGTGTTATTCGCGATTTATTTCAATTTTTAACTTACCGGAGTCATGCAATCGCCTTCTGAGTTGAAAACTGTCACTTTGTCTTTAAATAAGGGATATATTTTCAATGTTTAACTTGTACATTTTGTATTAAATACGTTTCATATTGACAACAAGATGGATTACTAGCAGAAGGCCCTTCACAACAGTGTCACGCAAGCGCTTTTTCGAGTTTGTCTGCCGCCAAAAGTTTCCTTCTTGGCCCATTCTTTAAAAAGTCATCAACATTGAAAGGCTATACAGTATTCGTTTTCTTTGGCTCGATTTCTTTGTTTTCTTTTCCTTTCGCTCAGTTTTCCATAGTGGGGACTGGCTGGTGTGTTAATTTAAACAACATTCAATTTGTTTTGATTTGAGCCCGGGTTTGAGGGTAGGGACAAAACGTGGGGTAGGCCACATGGCCTAGGCCATGGGGTAGGCCAGCCGGTGGTTAATTTCCTAAAATAATAATAATAATAATTTGGGTAAAAAATACCGTCAATTCCGATGGAAAGCTTTCCAAAGCCTCCAAGCTTATTACCTAAATGGTTAGTGGATTTATTTCCAGTTGCAAAACGACCAAAAATGAACTATTTCGTGGTTGTCTAACCGTCGTCTAACCTCGTCCCCAGGGCTCCCCGGGGGCCAGCTGGAAAATATGGACTGGATTCTGGACTGGACTGTCGACTAAGTTAATGATTAGCTTAATAAATTAACATAATTGATTTAATGATTAACTACTTAGTTAATAATTGAAAATATCAAAAATTAAAATGAAATAATTTAAACAGTTAAATATTATTTAAAATATTTCAAAATTTAAATGTTTGATATTTTGAATTATTAACTAAGTAGTTTATCATATTACACTGCATATAACTTAGATAGGTGAATTCATTAAGCTAATCATTAACGTAGTCAACAGTCCAGTCCAGACTCCAGTCCAGAGTCTAGTCTTATTTTCCAGCTAGCCCCCGGGGAGCACTGGGGACGAGGTTAGACGACGGTTGGACAACCACGACTATCAGAGGTATTTTTGGTCGTCTTAGATCGTTTTGCAACTGGAAATAAATCCACTAACCATTTAGGTAATAGGCTTGAGGCTTCGGAAAGCTTTCCATCGGAATTTGACGGTATTCAAGCGATTTTTTTTACCCAAATTATTATTATTTTTTAGGAAATTAACCACCGGTAGGCCATGGCCCATGGCCATGGTTTTGTCCCTACCCCGGTTTGACGTATTTTCACAATACATGTACGTTATCTGTATGGGTATTTCCGACGAAATCGAAGTCGCGACGATTGCCACTATAAAACGACGATTTCGGAGATTGAAGCGACGATTTACAAGCTATCGTGGTCAGGGTAGAAAATATTAAATGCGTGAAATGTTACCGAAAATTACTGATACAAAAACAATGATTTTGTTTAAAAAAATCGACGATTTGTTAAAAATGCACGACGAAATCGAAGTCTGCAGGTACCCATAAAGAGGCTCATATAAACTTTGAGGTGATGATTACACAAGACCTGTACTAACCTGCAGGCACAGAGGTCTATTTCTGAATGTACCGGATTAAATATTTCGCGACTGATATAAACTGAACACCGGGCATGGGCCAAGAGGGAAACGTTTCGTGGAAGATGAACGTGTGACTCTAAGGTAAGTTAAAATTGAAAATAAATCGCGAATAATACGAATTGACAGTTTTGGACCCAGTCTGCATTTTATACCCAGTCTGCAATCTGCAGTCTGCATTTTATACCTATTCTGCATTTTATACCCAGTCTGCAGTCTGCAATCTGCAGTCTGCATTTTATACTGACCGAAATAAAATCCAAACCATGCTCTCACAACTTGCAAAGCAATCATCACAACTTTAGCCAGCGGATTCAACATCTGCAGGTGCATAGAAGTTGTGTAAAGCCAGAAGAAAAGCTAGAAAAACATGGTGGCTGATGAGGCGATGGAAGTGCGTACTGATGTATAAATGATTATTGTTTTTTTCCCTTGTGATCCTTTAAACCAGATAAACTTTTTCCTCAAGTTTTTCGTTTTCAAGATGCAACCACGACGGCGAGGCGACGGCAACGAGAACGTCACAAAACAATAGGTTTAATTCGGGCCTCCACAGACTAGAGAGATAGTTGTCGACAACTATTTAGTTGTCGATCATAAGGGCCATAACTAAGGGCCTTAGTTATCGATAACTAGCTTCACACACTGGCTTTTTTGCTATCGACAACTTTTTATGATCGACAACTAAATAGTTGTCAACTTTTATCTCTCTAGTCTGTGGAGGCCCTTAGTAGTACAATATTCTGAACGTGTGTTTTGCATATTTCTTTGCCGTCCCATGCAAAACAAAATGCATGTGCGTTGCATTTACATTTTTTGGCCTTCCTATGCAAACAAAAAAAATCAAATGTCTAAATTCAAGGTTTTATGGAGAATGTGAACACGCGATGGTTAATTTTCCTGCCTCTATCTGGACTTGAACTCACGAATTCAGCTCTTGGAAAGTTCGGCCACATTGGACAAATTGAACGTGTTGGAATAATCGCGAAATAGTTTATAGGAACGTTAATTCATTTTTTTAAGGAATTTTGCGCTCAAAAAGAAGCACACTGCTGACCAAAATGAAATTGATCGCTTTGCAAATTGTGAGAGCATGGTTTCTCGGTCCCAGGCCCTGTTTCTATCCCCCCCCCCCCCCCCCCCCACTGGAAAAACGTACACTGGCAGCATAAGGCTCTTGTGGCCAGTAAATTGAAACTGGTGATTTCTTGGTTGCGGTGTGGTTTGCTAAAGGTATAACTATTAGTTAACTGATCAAAACACTACATATGATCACACACCTTACTGCTTGCTCTGCATTCTTTGCTGTTGCATTCATTTGATCAGCAGCAGCTCGCGATTTATCTCTGACAGCTGTCATTGTACAGTGATTGGCATCTAAAAGCTGGTTATATGTTGCTATGGGAACAGACTCAGTCTGGTGTAAAATACAAACAATCACCAAAAACAATTTTAAAACCAGTTCTAGTTCTAGACTGGTTACTAACCCAGTGGCTGATTATTGACAAACTCTCAATCTGATTGGCTACACAGGCACCTACTATTGATGTTTTATCGATATTCTATGTTTAATAGATCAGCCACTGGGTTATGCTAAGACAATATTTTAGACGGCTCGCTCTCGGTTTATATCGACTTTGATAGTTGGCTCGGGGCTATCAGCCGATAGAAACCTCAAGCTTGCCGTCTAAGTGTTAAATAGATAGTGAGTAGCGAAAAATTGCTTGACTTTTGGCAGTGTAGGCTTCAAATCAGGTTTCTGAATTTAAAAATATAAGTTATCATTGCTATAATCAACAGACTTGTAGAGAAAATATAAAGCACATTACTACAGAATTGACAGTTCTATTCCAAAGAAGAATCTGAATAAACAAACGACAAAATGCTAACCATACCAAGTTGTTTTGGTCAAACCAGTCCAATTTAGGAGGGGTAAAAACACATATTTAAATCTTTTATTTGTTAATATTTGTTGTAAAATGGATCATAGTCGGAAATAAAAAATACCTTTAAAATGTTTACTTCTTCCTTTAATTTTGCAACTGTTGCTTCTGCTCTAAGAGCTCTTTGCTGGAAAAAATAAAGTGAGATCGAATGACCTTTATATAATAACACATTTTTTTTAGGTTTTTCTCACAGTCAAGATGATATTCAGATATGAGAGTAAATATAAAACTGAAAACACTCACTAAAAAGATCAAACCTAGACAAGCTATATATACTTTATGAATACCGTAGTAAGTTTTAAATTATTCTCTATACAAGCTATATAGACCAGTTTTCAGTTGATTGTTGTAAACAACAGAACAAACCAATGAGAACTCAAAGCAAATATATGTAACTGGTGCCAAACACGGGATAATGCATGTGATGAAGTAGCGATTGTTTTTGGTTCTGTATATGATTGGTTGAGTTGGTGGTGCAATTTCTTAATCCAATCATGGAGCATAGTAACGCAAAACCAAAGCAATTCCGGATTACTTTCGACACAGGTAGCCAAAGCTTTAGAAACGACTGAAAATAAATAAAATGATCCAAAATTATCAAATATTTATTGTTTTATCATACTTATATTATATTTCCGTGTTAGCTCCCAACCCTTATAAAGTGTAGCAAAAGGTTACACAGTCCAGCCGCTGGAATGCCAAATGAAGCCAACCTGTTTTTATTGAATGAGCTGTAATTCTCCAAGTTTGTCATTTTCGCCTCCAAACTCCCCAAATTTGAAAGCCACGATAGTTATTCTATAAATACATACAAAAAAATACCGACTTTTCACATCGGCCTTTTCCCCGTAAAAACGACAATATTCCAGCCGTCAACCTCTACGAAGGATCCGTGGACCGAGCTCCTCTGCATAATATATCATTAGCGATGCAAAGTTTCAAATCATAGCTGCTGCGTTCTCATTGGACGATTCACATTGTTATCATTGTCGCGTGTGAATCGTCCAATGCGAACGCAGCTATGATTTTAAAATTTGCATCGCTAATGATGTAATGCAGAGGTGCTAGGGAGTCAAACAAGTATTCCAGAGGGGTCGGAAAGAAAACGGAAATTCCGAAGAGGGGGGGGGGGGGGTTAAGTCGATTATGGAATTCAGAGGGTATGGGGTAGAACATTTTGAAATTTCCGAAGGCAAGGGGGGGGGGGGGGGGGTGAAATATATTATTATTATTTTTTTCATTTCATTTATTTTCAGCATGTTACAAAGCGGTATACAAACAAGCAGACAAAATACAAATCACACACATGCACAAACACCCCCATAGGCTACTACAGCAATATGACCTATATAATACCTATAGTTACTGTAATTTACCTAATTAGCAAACGTGTGAATTAATTTTCCCCATTTTTTATAGTGATGAATTAATTTATCTCTTTTCCTGGCAATATGGAGCTCAATCTTATAAACATGACCTGTCCTAGCGATAAAACCTCGGAGAAAAGGCATGCTATTCTGGCATTTCTTTGAGTAAAGGTAAAATTTGCCCAACAACAGTACATGTATATGATTGATCAAGATAAAATCGTCTTTAATATCAAACTTCCCAAAAACCAAATCTGAATCCTTCAAGGTTCCAACGTAAATATTATTGTCTGGTAGCCAGGACAGGACATGTTTCCAAAAATCTGAGGATATCTTACAGGAAAAGAGTAAATGCTGGATGGATTCCACTTCTTCTTCGCAGAAACACAATCGGGTGAATCGATTATTCCAAAACGAAAAAGTTTATCATTTGTAAAAACAATGCAATTTAAAATCTTATACTGAAATTCCCAGAGTTTCGATTCTAAGGTAGTACGAAAGGCTAACGAATAAACCTTCTTCCAATCTATAACTGTGTTTGGATACAGTAAAAACCCGTAAGTAAGAACCTAGTTTTTAAGAACCTGTTAGGCTAAAATTTGCCAGTTAGACCCCTCTACACAAGAACCTGTTTAGCTAAAATTGAAACAGGTTCTTATTTTCTAAAATCTATATAAACTCGGAGACTCAAAGGAGTAGTACAGGATGTAATTAATGGACACCCCCTCCCCTCCCCCCCAATCAATATACATGTAGGTGGCATGTAGCTGTCAGCCCCCCTCCCCCCACCCCCTCTACTTCATTCCATCTCAACCTAAGGTGGTGGGCGAGAGTACAAACCCCCCATTGCTACAAAAAATATGGGTCTGATCAAGTCGTTACATACTTTTTCCTATATTTGCTACTAGACAAATAAACGGATAAGAATGCGTGGACAGCTGAAACGAACATTTGCGTTACACGGGACAACGTCAAGAAAAAATACTTTTTTTCAAATTTAAAACATTCACCCTTTAGTTCTGGTTTACCAAGAAATATTCAGGGTAACAGTTTTAAAATGGGTGGTAAATAGTGAATTTTACACCTTTGTATCGGAAAGCGTTCCTGTAAGTCTGCTTCAAATATCCATGTAAATTTTGTTGATGACCTTTTGACACAGGCATACAAAACATTTATCATTTATATACTATGTTAAAAACACAGTTTCACTCACAACCAGTTTAGCAAATTCCACAAATGAAACAGGTTTTACAAGACAGAGCAACTATTTTAACGAACTCTTTATTTAGAATTTAGCAATTTTATTCGTAAGCAATATCACTCACTTTCCGTGCATTGTGGCGTTCTCCTCGTCTTGTGTTTCTTGGCTAGCGCTTTGGTGAAATGTGAACCGTGGGAACAGGTGAATTTAATTGGCTCAACTTTAATATAATTACGTTTGTTGACTTAACAAAAGGACCAACCAAACAAATACATTTCTAAATCGAGCGGTGAACGTAAACATCGAAATAACCGATGGAATTAAAAAATGCTTTGAATCGGATAAAAATAATTCTGAATCGAGAAGACAACAATAATTATTTAGAACCCATATTCTTAACTTACCCCTATTTTAAAATAGCAAACATGATACTTTTGTTTTTCTTACACAGGAATGTAACACGATACTTTTGTGAATGTAACATGATGCTTTCGTTTTTCGTACAAACATCCCGATAAGCTCGAACCAAAAGTCATTTATTTTTGATTTGTTTCACTGTAATCTTAACCCCGAAATTTCGAACTCCCGATTTCTCCAACTAATTTTCGTTTCCTTGGAGAAATGGAAAATTCTCTCCCGTGAAATTAGAGGTGCCTCAAAGTCTAATTTAATTCATTTGCGGTTTTTACTTGGCGTCACGGGCTTTTGTTGAGAAGTGTGAACTTTTGAAACATTTTCTTCCACAACCTGTGGAAAATCTCGGAAAATATAGATAGTTTGAATTTTTTTTGGAGAGCTACTTATTAATGGCGCATGCCAAAAATTATAAACAGCGCTGCTTACCGAAAATTCTCTCCCGTGAAATCAGAGGTGCCTCGAAGTCTAATTTAATTAAACTAGGCATCACGGGGTCTGCAGTAATATTTGGTGAGAACTTTTAAAACATTTTATGCTAAAATCTGTGGAAAATCTCGAGCAAATGTAGATAGTTTGAAAAAAATTTCTGTTTGAACTGCTCACTGGAGACCGGAGAGAAACGATAACTTACTTTCTTCAATACCAAACTGTTTTGTTATCTACCTCATTTACATTGTACTTGTTGTTAGTAATGCACTACATTAAAACGGTGAATTTACATGTAAGCACCTTATTCTAGAAAGAAAGCTACCACAAGGAGAGCAAAGCGTTGCCAGAAACAAATATATATTTTGCTAAATACTAGTAATAATAACGCAGATAGATAACCCACGTTTTGCGTGGTGTACACGCGTGCCCCACGCAAGAGTTATTAATTAATATTAATTCATTATCAAAGTTTACACCTTAGCGAATTAGCGGTTTAGCGGGTTATCGCGAACGATCCCACAATAATCATCCCAATAGTACATCCTGTACTAAAAATGTGTACACTTGGGCAAATAAGATAGGTCAACATTTTGGATCCTCTTTGGAGACACAGTCAGTCATTTTTACATAAATACTTACTTGGTATGCAGATTTTATATAAGGAATAGGCTGAATACCACTAAATTCTATTAGCTACAATGTAATTTTCTTCTTCAGAAAATAAGAACCTATTTAAGAACCTAAATAGCCTAAATTTGTGCTAATTACCATTTATGTAAGAACCTGTTTAGGCTAACTTGGGAAAATGCAGGTTCTTACTTGCGGGTTTTTACTGTAGTCATTTAATTTGTTAAATTATGTTTGGCAGTGGGCGGGGACTTGCTTTTTCTCCAAGAAACGCTGGTAGATCTGTTTAGAAGAAACATTGAGAACTGGAACCAAGTTGTCCTCAATCATAATAGGAGGGATACAAAGGACCAGATCTGGCGCGATAATAAAATTTTTAACACTCAACCGCCACTGTGGTGAGGTCGAGTTAACAATGCTCATAATAAAGAAACTTTGTTTGGGACTTAAGAGCGAATGCATAGAGTTAGTCCTTAATGGATTAGCATTGGCCGAGAATAAATCTCCTATTTTAAATTAAAGTTTAAAGTATCGAACGCTTTCTCAAAGTCTATAGCCACTAGAATTCCCGACAAACCTTTAGATTCTGTATAATCAATCACATCATCAATTGTTCTAATCACATCAAAGGCATTCTGATTAAAATGGATTATGTCAGGTAGCACCTTTTCCAAACGCTTTGCCAGAGTTTTCGACGCTATTTTCGCATCCACATTTTCAAGAGAAATGGGGCGCCAATTTTTTATCATTCTTTTATATCTTTCCCTTTTTTATCTTGTGTAACCATGGTTACACGAGATAATGTATTGGGGTTTTTTGAATTAAAGTTATAATGTCCTGTTTCTGAGAGTTTGAGAGCTCACCGTAGTCGAAGGCATAGTTCAGACTGTCAACTAATAATCTTCCAATCAACAACCAAAAGGCAAGGTAAAATTCAATAGTTAAGCCATCATTTCAGGGGGATTTTTTTTTTCAAAGGACTGCAGCACACTATAACATTCACCATATCCTAATTTACCTTCACAAACATTCCACAAATTTTCCATTAAGTTTGGAACTTCAAGGGAGTCATGTAGAAACGAGGATATAGACACTGGATCTTCACATTTACTACCGTCATAAAGATTTGAATAAAAAGATTCTAACTCTTTCATGACCTTCTTCATGAGCTATAGGAGACGTGGGTTTTGACTAAATAAAAACAAATTACTTACAAAGAAGTAGTCCTTTGTCTTTAATTGCCATCTTAGCCGACTACGATACTTTGGTAACCAAGCTTTATTGAACTCGGAGGCCCAGATGCTAAGCTAATTTGCATTTGTGGTTCATATGCTAATAAAAAATCGCTGGGTGGGAAGAACTTTTTTGTTGCTAGGAGATTTGGGTTTCTGGCCAATCACAGAGCCGAGAAAACAATGGGCATTGTTTTTCAAATTCGTGGTCAGCTGGTAAGGTCAACGAAAACTCTCTGTCCCCCAGTTAGTAGAAAAACTGCGACAAAATCAAGACTTTCCCCACGGGTATGGCCACATGAAAAATGTAAACAGGAATTTATTAAATAAATTTCGACTGAATAAAAGCAAATCACTTACAATGAAGTAGTTCTTTATCTTTTATTGTCTCGTCAGCCACTATTCGTTTGATATCGAGGGCATAAAAGCTGGCTTATTTAACTGATAATTCTCTCTGTCTGTGTATCGTTACCCTATCGGTAAGCGGAATAGGAGGCGAAATAAGACGAAAAACAGTCTTATTAAAACAACAACTCCATGTTTAATTCCACACACGGGCGAGCACATGATCGGAGAGTCACGTGACTAACATGACGTCACACCTTTCCTTTTGTTAGAAAACTAAGCGAAAGCGAAAACATGAAACGAATGGCTAATATAAATATTGTTGTGATAAACTGGAACGGGTAAAGTCAATGTCTCTGAACTTGAAATAAAAACTACTGAAATATGTAATGTCAGTCTCTTAAGGGGGGATTCTACCTGAATTTCAATGAAATTTTAAGAGGTTTAAAGAAGGGATAGAAGGGAAAAAAAAAAAGTTTGGAACACCAACAGACAGTTGATACCCACGCGGGTGCTCTTGCGTGGTTATCAACTGTCGTCAATTGTCAATCTACTAATTTTTAACTTCAAATTCTAATTTAAAAACTACATTAAATCTTCAATATTTCTTATTTCCCTAAATTTACAACTCCTTTGAGAAAAACTATTCCTCCCCAAAATACCCAAAAATCACCCAAAATTTACAAAACACCCATAACATAGATTCATGGATGAGTGGAGAGTTTTTGGATTGCTTGAAACGCGAACGAGATATTTCCATTAAACCCATGTTAAGTGGCGGAAAAATGGCATTCAGGTAGAATCCCGCCTTAACTTGTCTTAACTTGAACTTCGGAGAATAACAATAGTGCAACTTAGGCAAACAGTAATGTTCTTGAGTGCGCTTATTAACCGGGCGTGGGCCTGGGGCCCAGCCCGGTTAGTAAAATAGCTTCTGTTTTTTTTTGTCGTGATTCACCTTATACCTCTACTCCGCCAAAGTGCTAGGAGGAGAGCTAGGGGTGAGTATGAATATATATGAATGTATTCGCCTTGTGAAATATTTTCTCGGGGAAGAACGAAGCCCGGACTCGAGAGAGCGGCAGAAATCGAGCCTATGTGAAAGTTGGACTGGTCCAAATAAATATTTATTTAGGACCGCGTAAACACATCGGAGCGGCGTACAGATTTCGCAACGTCGGTGAGTTTGACTCGTCAAAATATTAAATCATTGTACTCACTACTAGGTGGACACACTAGGAGCGCCATTAGATCAAATTTTTTATCAAGGCTACGTTACATTTCGCCAGGGTCATAATATTGTCCTGTTTGTTTTGTGTGAAATACATTTCTTTTCGCAGATTTATGTAAATAGAAACTTGCTGAGACGTGCAGATTTATATTTGGACGATTACGTCATAGGGTCACGTCGAATCGTGACTTGAAGAGATTGTCTGCAGTGAGGTGCGTACGTACATCACATACACTAGAAGCGCCATTAGATCACATTTTTTATCAAGGCCTACGTTACATTTCGCCAGGGTCATAATATTTTCCTGTTTGTTTTGTGTGAAATACATTTCTTTTCCGAAAAGGAAAACAGAAACTTGCCCAGACTCGCAGATTTATGTAAACAGAAACTTGCTGAGACGTGCAGATTTATATTTGGACGATTACGTCATAGGGTCAGACAATCTCTTCAAGTCACGATTCGACGTGTGAGGTGCGTACGTACATCACATACACTGGAAGCGCCATTAGATCAATTTTTGAGTTATTTTTTTCTAAAAAAAATACTCTTAGCCGGCGGTTTGGACGGACAATCTTGCTGCCATGTATGTCACACCAATCAGATTGGGGCTACTATGAACAACCAATGAAATAGCTGATTCTAATATCCGAGTAAATCCGAGTAGATATCGATTTTTAACAGCCATTTAGTGACGGCCATCTTTGTTGATACTGTTGTTGATGTTTAGAAGAATGGCGAAGAGAGCGGCTACTGCGACGTACAGGCTTTCTTTGTACATTTCGTTGTTTTTACGGAAAGTGGTCAAATTGAGGAGATAATTTGAAATGTGCTTTAGGAGTTTGTCATGATCTCTTCATCAACAGTTGATTGGAGGTAAATCTGGTTGGGTCGATTTTATTCAGTAGTGTTGTGCAGTGTTTCTGTAAAAGTTTGTATTTTAGTGTGATTGTCGTTCGATGCATCTAGGTTAGGTGATTTAATACATCACTATACGTTTGTGATGGCTGTTCATTAACTTCAAAGGCAAGTATCAAAATACTTCAAGTTGTCGAAAGAAGACGTGATTTCGTAAATTTTAGCTCGGACGTAAATAGTTTCAGAAAGTACGAATAAATCCGGTCAGTGTAATTAACGCAGAGTGCGAACTGCATGCAACGAAGACTACAGACCAGGGGTAAAATGCAGACTAAAGTGTGAAATAATGGAAGCATGTATATCAGATTATATACAAGTTGCGAGGATTAATTTGTGGCGAAATGAGAGGCAGCCGGTCAAGGTTTTGAAATAGCCAGTAAATGATCGGCAGTGAGACTTGGAAATTTTCTATAAGTAAAAAGAGTTAAAAAAGAGAATTATAAATCGAAAGCCGGTCGATCACAAACCAAGCGAAAAAGTGAGACCTATTAATTTTTATACAAATTCCATCCTATGATATCTTCGAACTACGAGCGGGCTAGTACGTGCATGTAAAAGCAGCCGTGTTGACTTTTTAAATCGAATTACCGACTGACCAATCAGAAGCTTTGTTTCCCATGCTTGTATATAAAAATAGACATAGACTGCCAGTCCTGTTTCGAGCACGGAATTCGAGAATAAATCAGTTTTTAAAAACCTCAGTCATTTGAGATTTATTTTTACTTCCAAATGTGTTAGTTTGGGCTGCATGAAACAGTGAAAGAAACGCCAACATTCGTCAACGCATGCGACCGTTAGCCTCCTACGCAGGGAAATATTGCGTGACGAGCCCAAAGAGCGTCTGCGTAGGAGGCTATGCGACCGTCGAACGATCAGAAATTTGAAGCGAAACTGGCTAGTCACGCCCAGATTGCGTTACGAGCCAAAAGAAAGTCTACGTTGCGCTCGTAAGGAGCTTGTGTTCCCAGATCTATTATTGGTCATTATTATAAACAGTTAGAGAGACCCTTAGTCAGTAATACATTTCAAGACCAAACTTCGCACCTATTCAACACACTACCCAATAATGTGAGATCGTGCCCTGACTTTAACACTTTCTGCAATGACACTAAAAAAATCATTTACACCAGGGCATTAGAGCGTCTTAAGTAATTTTTAGTATTTCTATATCGTCAATATTTTTTTCTTTCTTTTTTTTCCCATATTCCCTTTTAATTGTATTACACATATATATATATAATATTTTAAGTTATTAATCTTATTGTATATTAGGTAGTGGACAAGTGAAGAGCCACTATGTGGATATATTGTTCAATAAACCATTATTATTATTATTATATTATATTATAAACTCTGTGTTGCGAATTACCATCAGTGGCAATTTAGATGGCAAGGACCTGCCGAAAACTTGAGATCTCAGGGACACAAATAATACACGGTACAATCTTGTGTCGGGACGTTTAATGTGCTTTACCTACTGTATAATATTGGAACACGTTCTCTTTAGTTTCCAGATCGCTTGAACGCGTTCCCCTTAATATATATGGAACGCATTATTAGGGTTCCTTTAGCGTTCCACTTTGCGTTTGGGGGTCGATTTCCTGCAGCATTTGTCTTTGTTTGCTCCCAAGCGTATAAGATCATGCTGTTGTTTTCCTCGCGAACATGTAACATAATACTACATGTATTGTTGTTTTTATCCGAAACCCATGTAATATGATAGGTTTGTTTTTCATGTGATAATTTATCCCAACCTTATTACAAAAGCTATTTTTTGCGTTCAGTTTAAATATTGCCTATTTTCACTCCTGTGCATTTATTCTCTTCTTATAGCCCTATCACGATCCATGCAAATGGAAAAATAAGGATAAAATATAATTAATTTGGGATAAACAACACAAATTTTATCACGTACTTGCATGGGATGGTATCAAAACACACCATTTTGAATGCGCGTTGTTTACAAAAATAACTCCCGCACGCCTTGCGTGCCTATGTTTTTATCAAGCTACGTTAGATTTCGCCAGGGTCATCCTTTGCCTAAATGATATTTTATGAATATTGTCCTGTTAAATAATTGTCATTTTGTGTGAAATACATATCTTTTCCGTATATTTTCTGAGAAAAACAGAAACTTGCTGAGAAATGCAGATTTATAAGTAAGGACAATTACGTCATGGGGTCACATGAGTCACGTCTAACTGTGACTTGAAGAGATTTCGCAACATCTGTGATAAACCAGGGTCGCCATTAGGTCAAATTTCATATCAAGCTATTACTTTTGATTTGAACATGAATACTCTGCTGTTTATTTAGTGTGAAATACATTACTTTTTCGTGTTGGTGCAGCAATTCACTTCCTTGTATGCAGAAGATTTATAAATAACAACCATTACGTTACAATATCACATTTTGACTAGAATAGCTGCGAATGATGATGGTGCAACGCGGAACGTCTGCGATTGATGGTTCAACACCGATTCGTACCTATGTTGTCGTGTTTTTTCCTCTTATTCAACTTTGGCTTTATATTGAGGAATGATCTTCAAAGACTGCTCAGAGGTAAGAAAATTGACAGTAGGCACTATACGCAAACATCAGACTTCAGCATGACTGCCGTGACTAATCTGATAGATTTCAAGCAAGAAAGAAGGTAAAACAGCTTGCTTGCTTGATAAAAAAAGCCCGGTTATATTTTCTTCGAAATTTCTTGTTTAACTGCAACAAAGTCCTGTAAATACTTTGGGGCCCTTGAGACACGTCCACTTCTTGTTACAACTGCTACTGGTGGAACCGGACTTGATGATGACTCATTTCTTGACTCCTGGTTTTTGGGGACTGTCACAGGCTCCTTTTGTTTGGGTTGATCATCAGTGTTGTCTTGGACTGGTTGACCTGTGGCTCTGGGTCTGACTGGTTCAGCTGTGGTGGCTGCTGTGTTAGGCTGGCTGTCTTGGGAAGGTATAACTGGACTGGTTTCAGCAGTCTGACCAAACGGTTCCTTGGACTGACGGAGATGTCAGCAGTTTCTCCTGTACACTTTACCATCTTCTGTTCTGACCTCGTAAGAACGAATGTCGACTTGGTCTTCCACTAGTGCCTTAAACCATTTCCGCTCTCTGTCACCGGTTTAGGGGCTACTCGTACAACTTCTCCTGCCTGTAAGGGTGGAAGTTCCTTAGTGTTCTGATTGTAGTACTTAGTTTGTTTGGATTTCTGCTTTATAAGTTTCTCCTTCATATGTTTTTGGACCTTTGGTTTCAACAGGCGAATGGTGGTGGGGAGCAATGTCCTTGTTCTGCGTCCGAACATCCTTTGAGCAGGAGAGCTAGACATTCCTTCGGACAGGGTGTTTCTCCAATCCAGCAGGGATAAGTAGAGATCTGTGCCAGCTTGCTTGCTTTTCTTCATGATGTTTTTCGTGGTCTTGATGGCATTTTCGACTTTACTGGGGATAACCAGGTAAACTTGTGATGACTTCAAATTCATAGTTGGCTGCAAACTCTCTGAATGCTTGAGAGCTAAATGGCATGTTGTCGCTGATTAGCTGATTTGGAATTCCATGGACTGAAAACTGCTTCTGGAGTTTCTTGGCTATTCCTTCTGCGGTATTGCTCTCTAGCTTATTGACCTCAAAGTAACTTGAATAATAGTCAACCACACATAGATAATCTGTACCGTCTAGTGTGAATACATCTGCTCCAATCTTTTGTCATGGTCGATCAGCTATCTCATGACAATAATTATAAAAGCAATATATACTTATAATAAGAACCTTCCCAGAGTCCTTTGCAACTGGAAATTTTTCAATGTCAAATAACTTTGTCAATTCGAGGCCCAGAAGGGTGAAGCACCACAAGGTAATAGCACTTACCATAAAATAACTCTCATATCAAACTTAGTGTGATGACGTCATTAGTCACGTGACCACGCCCGAAAGTGCGTTTTTGTTTACTGTGAGAACAGGTCTCTATCAATTGAAAAGTAATCAATATTTTCAGCAAGACATTGATATGGGGAATTTTGAAATGGCCATTAATATTCTGGCATTTTAAATTTAAGGGGGCTATACACGAGTGTAAAAATGTGTGGAAAATTTGTTCAGCTATATCTCACGAAATGTAAGGCGCATAGCAACAAAAATATACATGTGGATAGATATTTATGTGAAGAACACGTTTTTGAACACGTATCTTACGTGACGTCATCAGTCACGTGACCAGATCGCTTTGAATATTTCAAATTGCTTTAAAAGTACATTATGCTCAATAAAACAGCGCCTTATTCCTGTGAGTGTTAGATATTGAAGTAAAGTTTATCAAAAGGGCGATTATTATTTTTTCTTTTAAATATCAGGAAGAGCCGCGCATGAGCAGCGTTTGATCATTTTCCTGTTGGCGCTAAATCGGCCACTTATTAATTTAAAACCAAAAGGAGAAATTTATGAGAGGGTTTAGAGCATCCTCTTTTCAACTCAGTTGTCTGTTTTGCAAAATTAAATTTCCGTCATTTGTTTTAAGGCTGTAATAAGTTGTTCCCTGGAGCCTGGTGACTACTATGCATGAAAATGAGGCTGTGTTTTGCCGCCATTTTACCTGGTTGCCGACCCGCGTCTGGTCGCGTCAGCTCAGTGGCGTGTTTTCGCCGGATTTTTTCGCTAGTTCTTGATCTAAAGAAAGTGTTTTGTCGACTCAAGAAATTTTCCTTCGCTTTCTAGCATCTTATTGCTGCTTAAGAGCGAAGAAAGTCCTTCGGGTAGCAGACAAAGTGCAGATTCAAGTAGTCGACTGTTGGCTAAAAGAAAGCTACATGTAAGTGTTCTTGAGTTTTATTTTATATTTGGCAGGCGAGCGTATAAGACTTAAGACGAAATCCATTAGAAAATCGAGTAATATTTATGGCCAGTGGACAAAAATCTTGTACTACGACGCCATAACGCTTTCACGCTTAAACTAGACATTCATGAGCCATACCTTAACGGTATTTACCAAATAATATAACTCCACAATCCTTAAATTGCTTTCCGCCTTGAGTTTCCTCCCGTGAATGAGTTGAGTCATAAGAAGTGGCAGCCATGTTTCTGGGAAACATGGCTGCAACCTCTTATGACCTTACCCATTCACGGGAGGAAACTCAAGGCGGAAAGCAATTTAAGGATTGTGGAGTTAAGGTATGGCTCATGAATGTCTAGTTTAAGCGTGAAAGCGTATGGCGTCGTAGTACAAGATTTTTGTCCACTGGCCATAAATATTACTCGATTTTCTAATGGATTTCGTCTTAATAGCTTAGCGACGCTAGCGGTAAGGTTAATTTTCCGTTCAATTCGGTTTGTAAGCTTGAGCTTATTTAAATTTTCTGCTGCTAGGCAGGTAGAAAGTTTTGCACCTTTGTTTACGTATTTAATCGTTAACTTCACGACTGTTTTGCATTGTTTCAGTTTAGAAACGAAACGTGAAACAAGAAGGAACTTGAGAAAGAACGAGCAGGAATCCCAGTACGAAATTAAGCTGAGCTCGGTAAGTGAAAATATGGAAAACACGCCTGTTTGGCGTATTTTTACATTGAAATTGCTGGCTTACCTTCATTCCAAACATTGCTTTGATTATAGTACGAAATCTATAAACGGCTTTCCGACTGCGCTGAAATACTAGTGAATTATTATGTTTTTCTCTTCACTTTTCGATACGATATTTCGCTTGGCATGTTTCTCGTCCTAGGAAATTAAAATGTACAGAGGGAAATTGAATTTCTCCATTTGAATCTAGGCGATTTTATGTTTCTAATAGTGTCAGTATTGCTTGCGAAGTATAATAATATAAATCGTCACTGCACATTGTGCATCTTTGAATTAAAATTCCCAGTCCCAAAGCTGAGCTCAATAAACAAACAAACGATTTTCACAAGCTTTTCTTTAGGCTAAAATAGTACGAAATCTTCCAGCTTTTACTGAAATACTGGAAAGAGTCGCGTGCTCCTTTTTTCTACGATTTCACGCACGCCTAGCTTGCATTGCAGACGGACTTGACCGCCGGTAAATTGGTTTACTTCAATCACATCGACAATTAAATATTTGGACACGTTGCATTGTGTTCACAATTGGTTTACTTAAATTTCCTCGAAAATTAAATAATTATTTGGAAGTAGTGTCCTAAATCTGGCTGTGACATTGTAACAAATGTGTCTGTCACTACCAGATGTTGGTTTTGCGCTTTGTTAGTATAAGGTTATTTTGAGACGCAAATGCACGAAAGGATCTTGCGTGACATTGTTTTATAAAACCAACGATGATAATGAAATTACAAATGTGGCAGCACTTCACTTCCAATATTAGTTATTAGTTTTAATTTAAATTTTGGACAGAAGAGCTGTTGTGTATTAAAATAGACTATATATATTACAATTCGAGGTTTTAACGCCAGTCAGAAGAGTAAAGCGTTTGTAAACATTGTACTTTTCACTTTTTGTCACGCGTCACACAACTTCAGTTTTCTGATCACAAACAATATAAATACAGACGCTATGGTGCAGTGTATAATATTATAAAAAATAATTGGCAATAATTAAGTTTAACTTAAGTTTATTTTGTTATCAACTGAAAATTGTTTTCAGTAAAATGAAAGTCAAAATCTAGCTGTCTATTTAATCAAGTATATTTAGATGAACTGGGATGACAGTAGTCTCCTACGCAGCTGTTATTTGTGTCGTCACCCAACTCTTAGCCTGCGTAGCTGGCTCTCGAAATGCGAACGAGCGCGAGTCGTGCGCGAGGCGACCGAGCGAGCGCGCGAAGCGCGTGAGCGAGGGAGAGCCTGCCTGAAAGGGTGACAAAAGTTGCTTCCGCCCCCGATGACCCCCCGATGATATTACGTGACAAAGCTATATCATCTGTCAACATGGGTTTATTTTGATTTTTCAAACCAGTTCAATTTCTACATCAAATTTTCCTGTTTGCTGAAAAGCATGTCCAGATCGAGTTCTCGCAATGTGATAAACTTCAAACGTACCTCAGCCGACGATGCAGGCCGCCAAATTCACGATAAATGATTAATCTTTCGATCTCAAGGACTCGACAATTGTTTGTCCATCGCCACGCCGGCTTCTGCGGATGCGTATACCAGCGCGTATACGATGTTAAATTTTCCAAGCACTGCTGTTCCAAGCACTGCAATTTCTCAGAAAGATTGCGGGCTGAAATTCCATGGATAGAATTGACCTCCAGGATTTGATCCTTGATCGTATACTCCAGGGGATAATACTAGAAAGCGGCGAAATTGCAATAATCCCGGGAATATAAATGCACGCGTAACAATTCCCTCCTTGTCTCCTCTTCCTCGCCTCTGTCGTCAACACGAACAGTTGAAAAATCAAACTTTTTCCGAAACCAGTCGGTCTCGCTTCGCTCACCGATTTTCTTTAGGAGCCTGATCTCAGGCTACCAGTATTAAAATGCTTTCTCTTGAAGAGATGGCGCAAGCCGTTTGTTGTTCATCCTTCAATACACCGTAACAAACTGCAGATGTTCACGCGTTTGTATTTCCTTTGAGTGACATATCAATCACCCGAAGCGGCAAATTATTCCCATGGGGCGCTCTCAGCCAATGGGAATTTTACGTTCTCTCAGAGCACGTAAAATTACAGCTTTTGAAAGGCTTTCTTGCAGGCGGTACCTCAGACCTCCCCGACCCAGACTCCGCTCGTTTTCGCCGCTAAAAATTTACTTTGCACGCTTAAAAAATTTACTTCGCGCGCCAAGACCGCCAGCTACGCAGGCTACCCAACTCTTCTCCCCACTAACGTTTGCTCAAATCCGAATCACATTCCTTTCCCGATTTAAGCCAATCACAGTTGCTGTCTTGCAGTGCCATTTTTCGGAACTTGCTCGCGCCAATACACCAATAATAGATTGTGTCTTATCGTGACCTTAGCGTCGGAAACGTCAAGCGAACGCCAGTATGCCGCCTTTTAAATTTGACGCACACCAAACATCAAAATAAAACATGGTTTAACTGAAGACAAATGAATGATATTAAAAATAATGTTGAAAAAGATTTTCGGCAAACGGTAACAGTCACGTTTTTGCCGATAGGTGTCAAAGTTGCTGCGGCCAAAAGGAAAGGAATGTGGTCCAGGTTAGAGCAGCCGTTAGTGGGGAGAAGCGCTGCGTGACGACACAAATAACGGCTGTGTAGGAGACTCAGGATGATAGGAGTACTAAGGAATTTCCTATGCACAATGTCAGGGCTGCAAATAATTTTTTTTTCTTGAAAGGACATGTGTCCGACTAAGAAAAATTTTGGTCGGACAAAACAAAAATGAGTTCGGACATCATATTACAGTATTGCTTGATAAGCGAACCTGCTAATTTAACGCGTTGTCATCGAAGAGTAAACTACATGTAGTTTGCATTTAGAATAAAACCTGTTGGCGTTTACGTTGGAAGGCAAAAAAATTGTCCGCACATTGTGTCCGGCCACAGTTTGGATTGCATCGGACATAAGCAAATTTTGGTCGGTCATTGTCCGATGACCGACTGTTATTTGCAGCCCTGCAATGTAGTATTTATAATTTGTTTTCTGTTTCATCTTTTTCATAGATGGAGGTCATGGTCTTATAATAAACATATTGATTGTAGTCAGTAGACAGT
The DNA here is from genome assembly GCA_029204205.1 of Desmophyllum pertusum. Taxonomy (NCBI): domain Eukaryota; kingdom Metazoa; phylum Cnidaria; class Anthozoa; order Scleractinia; family Caryophylliidae; genus Desmophyllum; species Desmophyllum pertusum. The sequence continues at coordinate 6,909,895 of MU826350.1, forward strand.
GGATTTTACAGGTGAGAGTGAAGAGCATAAATTGAAGGGATACCGTATATCTTTTAAACACGGAGCGAGCCTATAAAAGGAAAGGACACGCCCCGTCTGAAGCACTTTGTTGGCTATTTTTATCATTAATGGCATGTGGGGAAAGCTGAAACGTCGCACAACAACGGTCGAGAAAAGTTGGGGTTGGTTTATCCAAACAACTAATTGATTTATGTCAACACAACAAGCTATAATAATAAATATTGAGCGCAAAACAAATATATCTATTCACTGTTAGGAGGAACTGAATGCAAACAATGAATTCCCTTCGCCCATTTCGACATGTACAGTACAGTCCAAATTTTGCGGCTAGCTAAAATTGTTACAAAGCTCAAGCCTGCGATCAAAGAGCCACCTGTTTCCATTTATCTGAGTTTGTCGAGAACTTGAACGAGTCTCGTGAAGATGACTTTGATGGGATTTGCAAAATTATTCAGAATTACAAGCTTTGTGATTGTGCAAACAACTTGGACAATACTGAATAATTGCACATAATTAGACCTGGGTGAATTAACCAATCAAATGAGACCATTGTGATTGGCAGGCTGAACTCCACAGCCTCGACTGATAGGCTCGCTCCGTGTTTAAACGCATGCAATTTTATTATCTCATTAACACTGAGTATTGATTAAAATTTGGGTGTATGTTAAACCAAGAACAGTGACCCTGGTCAACACCCCCGGAACACCCAGGAACACCAAACATATAAAAAGGTAAAGTCTTCATGAGCGTAGTGGCCCACAACTGCCGGAGCCGGAGCCTTAATCCCAGTTTCTGTAGCATGAAGCAACTAGGAGTATTCCTTAACCCCCTTGGTTGGGATGATAGTCCATCGCAATTTAGTCCACCCTGGAGTATTTTGTCGCCGGTACTCATTTATACTCCTGGGTGGAGAGAGGCACTGAGAGTAAAGTATCTTTCCCAAGAACACAACACATTGACCCCAGCCAGGGCTCAAACCCAGACCACTCAGTCCTGAGTCCAGCATGCTAACCATTACTCCATTAGGCCACCGCATCTTCCGCCACCAAAAATATACTAAATGAAAATTTCAGACCACTGACCATGTTCCATTTCCCCTTTTGGACCACTTCAGCCATATAATATCTTATTTATTTTCATTTCCTTTTTCATATTTTTAATTTTCTTCGTATTTGTAATTTTTGGTGTTTTCGGAGTGTTCTGGGGTGTTTCGGGAGTCTTTTTGGTTTACATACACCCATAAAATTCACTTTGAATTCTTCAGAGCTATATTCATCATTTAGGGGAGTGTACTGTAAAGTTATTATATATTATATAAGCTGTACGTGGGCTAAATATCTGTTATTTGTTCAAAAGGTTTTTTTGGTGGGCTTCTTTTGGGGAAATGGGGGAATGGAGTTGCGTCTCAAACCTTTTTAGGTGTATATAAAAGAATAAAGCATAGTAAATAGATATCTATTTAAAAGTTGAAAATCCCTTTCATTAATTATCCTTGATCTAGAGCATAATAATTAATTATATGTTCTCTTCTGAGGTGGGTTAATACTGGGTACCAGTATACTGGTCTACCACTTAAGCCCTCTCTCCTCCAGCTGACCTGATGGTTAATTACATTCTCTGCTTTGTTTTCTCTTCAGATTTGTACTTCAAAACCATTGTAATATCAGGCAGCACTTGTGATGTCAGGAGAATAAATTAAATTGATATTGGTTTGAAATAATTTATAATCTATATAATATATAAAATTGTTTGTTTTACTAATTCAGAGGGTGACACTTGATTGATGGTGTTGCAGTTAATCATGACACTAAAAAAAATTGTGGCCAGAAAAAAAGGACCAAATAAATATTTGAAGAAATTTTTTGAAATGTGGTGGTTGTCTGCTGTATTTAGATTTCATTGAATCTGATCCTAAACAGTGTGATTTTAATATTGAATGTTTAAAATGTTAAATGTTAGCACATGCTGTTAGTGTATTTTGCCCCTTTAATAAATATACAAGTACATGCATGTGTAATTGAGCATGGTATGAAAAGTCAAGCCTTTGTTGGAAAATACATATACTTTTGGTCTGATTCACACCAGTCTGACTCTTATGTCAATTCATGGCCTGTTAAAATTCAGACCATTCCAAATTTATTTTTCAAATCATGTACATTAATTAATTTTGGTTTAAATTAATTTTTGTTTGATATTTATTTCCTTTCATCTTTATTTTGTTTTAGAGCATGGTACGTAATGACAGTGCTAGCTAATGACATTAAATTCAAGAGAAAGGAAAACAAAACATTTGTAATGTAAAAAATACATATTAGTCACAACATGATAATTTAACAGTGTCGGGTTACTGTTTCTTCTAATACTACTACCATATTTTCAGAGTTTAACATTTGAGTGACTTTCACTGGTGTTCTTTAGTATATTTTTTGTTCCAGGAATTTTTGACATCACCATAATTCATATTCACTGATACTGAATAATATTAGGCACATGTAAGTTTCCGAGTAGCTTCATGTGAACCATTGGTTCATTGATATAAACTGTACATGTAAGCTCCCATTTACCTTCATATGAAGCTTTTGAATCCACTATTCTGAGCTATTTACATATTGCTCTGACTATGAATTTTACAAATTGCATTACTGGGGTTTTTGATATACACAATTTAAACTCAGGGTTGTTGTCTGAGGGTGCATTTGTTGGTTTATGCTATACAAAGAACACTGTCAATTGGTCTTGTATCTATGATAATACATATATCTTATTATTAACCAAGCGCGAGAGCCATACTGAGAAAATATTGACAGTACATATCGAGTGCAACGAGGTCCATTCAGAAAAGACTGAGGGCCGACTGAGGGCCGATATTTTACTAACAAATTTGCATGATTTTCGCAATTTCTAAACCCCACTAAAACTAAAATTAAGGGCAGTAGGTGGTATCATATTTACCATTTTTCCATTATGACAATTAAATTATATATTGCTTTTATTCCGGTTCCACTTGTAATAATAATAATAATAATAATAATAATCGAATATTTATACAGGATGACCCTTCAGTACAACAGCACTGTTATCAACGGGGTCCTGCTAACTATTAATAAATACAAATTTAAAATACATATATACATAAGTTACAAAATTTTAAAACATCCTTTGAGCAGGAGAGCTAGACATTCCTAGTGCCTTAGATGAGGGGCTCTTTTGCCTGGTTTGTCTGGTAAGACAAACAGATGTCGCACTTCGAGATGTGGTCGGTTAGGTCTGCATTCATTCCTGGCCAATTCCTGGCTCGTTGAGGCAGCTTTGAATTCCAGTGTGAGCTTCATGTAACTTCTCTTTGATTTGTGCGTGCAGACTCGAGGGAATGACACACCGCTGTCCTTTGAAGATTAGACCATCCTGTGCTGATAACTCATCTCTTACTAAGAAGTATGGATAGAGACAAGCAGGAGTTTCCTTCCTGATTTCTGGCCATCCACTGATGATGATTTATTTAATCTGTTGAAGGGTGTCATCTTGAGCTGTTTCTGCTTGAATTTCTTTTAGCTGGGGCTCTGAGATAGGGAGAAAGTATGTTGCATGGATGGATTCAGCTTCCTCTTCTACTTTAGACTGGGTGGTGTTCTTTAGAAAAACTCTTTTAAGGTGTCAGTTAAATACATCTCAGGTCCAGGCTTGTATATCATACTGCTGAAGTTGCAGCAGAAGTCTTTGAAGGCACTTTGGAGCTGACATGAGAGGCTTCTTGTAAATTGACACCAGAGGTTTGTGGTCAGTCCACAAAGTCACATGTCTACCAAATGTGTAGTGGTGATTGTGTTCTAACCCGAAGACCTGAGCTAAGAGCTCTTTCTCAATCTGAGAATATCTCTGCTCTGCTGAAGTGAGTGCACGACTTGCATATGTGACAGGTTGACCATCTTGTAGTAGAACAAATCCAAGTCCATACTGCAATGCATCACCTTGTCCTTCAGTTTGAGCTTGCGGGCTGAAATACTTGAGGACTGGGGCCTGTGTGACGGCAGTTTTGAGAGACTGGAAGGCATCATCTTGTTCCTGCGTCCACTGCCACTCAACATCCTTGTGTGTAAGCTTGTGGAGAGGCTGGCATAACTCTGACAGGTTACTGAGAAACTTTGAAAGGTACTTGACCATACCGATGAGACGCTGTACACCCTGGACATCAATTGGATATTCCATGTTCAATCTTCCTGGGGTCAAGTTTAACTCCATCTTTGCTCAGTAGATGCAGGGCTCGAAAAAAATTGGAATTCCAGCTTGCCCTTTGGACAAGCAACTCTCAAATTTTGCTTGCCCGGGGCACCTCCCCACTTGCCCAGGTTCTCAAACTCATTAATTATTCATGAAACAACGAAAACGAAAATACACTGGGTTAAGCCTTCAGTTTGGCTCTCTGTTCTACCTACCTGTACTGTAATGTGTTTTTGGTTTACTTTACTTCCAAAGTTACAAACTGGTTTGCAGGGTTGCCCCTAAGAAAAATGTCTGTGCTTGTGCCTCTCACCAGAGACACAATCTATCGGCATACATGACGTATTCAATGGTTTGCACGGCTTGCAATGCATTATGGGGCGATTTTAAAACATGGCCGCTTCTGGAGCCGAAAGAATCTTTGTTGACGTGTTTTGGCCTATATTTCTCTTAATGGAAGCAAAACAAGACCAGATAAATTGTTTTTTAACTTTAATTTATTCTGCGACTGATTTTATGGCAAAGTTAGAACTGAAAAAGCAGGTTTCCCAGCGAACGGTAAGTTAATCGCGCACACACGTCACAGTTGTTTGTAGGCGTCTCCTATTTCCCTATTTCCTTGTAATTTTCGTCAAGCTTCAACTCTTGATTACCCCGACCAAATGTGCTTAACATTTACTGTTTTGTTTCACAAAATCGTCATTTTAACAATGTAGTTGGCAGAAGGCTTTCCTGGGCCCTTGCCCGTCGGGCAAGTGAGCAGAGAAAGTTACTTGCCCGACAGGAAAATCTACTTGCCCCGGACGACCGGACGGGGGTTTTGTCGAGCCCTGAGATGCCCGATGAACGGTACTTGATCGCATTTAAATTCAAACCTGGCCTTGTTTAATTTAATGTTCTTCTCTCTGCATCTTTGGAATAGGCATGCAAGGTTTGCATCATGGTCTCTGTCTGCTTCTTCCTTGGTGTCACCTTGACCAATAATCAGCAAATCATCTGCTATCCTACTGCAACAGCATCCTCTATGGTCTGCCCAAGCAGGAATTGGAAAAACTTCAAAGAGTTCAAAACACTGCGGCACGTTTAATCACTGGAACTAAACAACACGAACATATCACGCCTATCCTTCGAGATTTACACTGGCTTCCTGTCGAATCACGCATTATCTACAAAGTTCGACTTATCACTTTCAAGACTCTCCATGGACTATCCCCGGCCTATTTATCAACGCTCCTACAAGAATATCGCCATCACGTAATCTTCGCTCTTCCTTCCACTCACTTCTTAACACCTCAACTGTGAACTCTGTGACATACGGTCAACGTGCTTTCTCCAACTCTGCACCTATGTTGAGGCCACAAGTGTAATAATTGGCCTCAAATGTAATAACAGTTGGCCTCAAATGTAATAACTGGACCCAGATGTTATAACAGTTGGCCTCAAATGTAATAACTGGACCCAGATGTTATAACAGTTGGCCTCAAATGTAATAACTGGTACCAAATGTTATAACAGTTGGTCTCAAATGTAATAAATATAGGTTTTGGCACAAGGTACAACAGAATAAACTCTCCTACAGTATACAAACATACTTAAACCAATTATTGTGTAATGACGTCATTAGTCACTGACCTTGGGAAAATTACTTAATCTCTTTAATAAATGGATAGATGAAGACTATACTCTGACACAATGATCTCCCATAGTAAATAAACAACTTCATGTCATCCATACTTAATGACGCCATCAACCATGTGACTGTGAGAAATTCGCTTTTATTTTCCTAACTGATTCAACGATCACAACCAAACTGCGATCACCTATTGCAAAAACATTGTATGGCTAGAGAAGAAAGTTCTCCTCTCACCGATCGTGCTACAAGTAAATTAAGAGTTTATGGCTTCAGTTTTCCCTCCATTTAGCTTCTCTGTGGGATATTCGCCCACATGGATATGCAACCGCGAGCGATTTTCAAGTTGTCCTAATCAGTGATGACCAGTGATGCGATCCGGTGTCATTTGAGACCTGGTTGAGACGAGTGCTTCGGCTCAATTCTTACCGAACAATTTCCCATTTCGGTATATTCTTACTTGAAAACGCGGACACAGTCTCTTAATATGTTTCTATGAACATGAACATTGCAAGATGCAGCTCTAGAATTTCGGGTGAATCTACAAACATGTCGGCCCTCGTGTTACGTGACTTTTTATACGTACATGTTGACAAACTGTTGACGGCTCTCGATTAGAAATAATTAATGGCAAGAATCGTTTTTTCTTCATAACTTTCTTTAGAAGCAATCTTTTTTCGTGAAACTTTTTGGAAATGAGAGGTTTTGATGTAATCTATCTGAAGATAACAAAAAGTAAAATCTTGCAAAATGGTCAAATTTGGGGTATACTGATACCTTAATTGGAGCGCGTGCGCGGATGGCGTACATGTATGTGTCCAATTACAGGTATCCAATTTGAACTTGTTCAAATTGGAGCCATCCGAGCGTGCGCACGTCAATTGGTTCTTTCTTGCTGTCTCCGTACTGTTTGTAAAACTGATTGAATAAATCACTGACATTTTCACTAAAAAGAGGTTCTCTCAGACTCTCTAACCTCGATTTTTGTTATTGATACGATTAATTGGTAATTGGACCTTGTGTCGTACAATTCAGGGGTAATCGTGCTCGTAATAACGAAATTACTCGCCCGATTACACCCTGAATTGTACTCCACTTTACCATTACATATATATTTTGTGATTACCGTTGTAAGTTCCAAATTCTTCTCTACCATTTGTACCATATTTTCCAGAGCTGCTGTTTCATCCGCTTCTCTTTTCTCAATCTTTTTCAGCTTCCTTTGCAAACTTACATTCCTGTTTTAAATAAAATATAATATATATTAACAGAGCTCTATAACTAGAGGTTTCCATCTCTGGTATTGGGTCTTGTCCCATCGGATTCACATCTAGGCTATTTTAGACCATTTTCCCACGAACCAGTAGCCAATCACGTTGAACCATTTTTAATGCTCGCACTACGCAAAGGCAGCAACTTTGGCCAAAGAAAAGCAAAAAAATAAAAAGCGAAAAGCGTCACAGCAGAATGGAAAAATTGTTTTATTAAATACTTCACTAAATTTAGGCAGGCGGTGTTGGACACGCGTCGCGAAGCATGCTGGGAGAAAATCGATCGCGAGCCCATTTGCAACATGTCCGCGAGCAGTAAACATCTCAGCTCTCTGCGGTCCGATGCATTTTTTGAAGAAATCTGCTCGCTGTTTCATCCCATATATTTATCTACTTTCTTCACGACTACAACTGCTTCATTTGTGCTCAAGGAACGAACTTAGCGATGAATATTCGACCGGATAAGTTCTTTTCGGCGATGTCGAAGTTCGTTCATTGTTCAATGTTCGAATCTTGTAGCTTTTGGTCGAAACCAAGTTTTAACTCACCCGATTTTGTCCTATAGTTTTCTCCTTCTAGTTGTGTGAACGTGTACATGGAAATAAATTGAGTTAAATCTCGAGAACTGAACGATGTTTTGCTGAATGTAAATTTGGATCGATGTCTGTCACTAAGTGAAAACAAGAATTTTCGAAGAAAATATAACCGGGCTTTTTTTATCAAGCAAGCAAGCCGTTTTACCTCCTTTCTTGCTTGAAATCTATCAGATTAGTCACGGCAGTCACGCTGAAGTCTGATGTTTGCGTATAGTGCCTACTGTCAATTTTCTTGCCTCTGAGCAGTCTTTGAAGATCATTCCTCAATATAAAGCCAAAGTTGAATAAGAGGAAAAAACACGACAACATAGGTACGAATCGGTGTTGAACCATCAATCGCAGACGTTCCGCGTTGCACCATCATCATTCGCAGCTATTCTAGTCACAGTTCGACAAATTGCGTGAGTCAAAATGTGATATTGTAACGTAATGGTTGTTATTTATAAATCTTCTGCATACAAGGAAGTGAATTGCTGCACCAACACGAAAAAGTAATGTATTTCACACTAAACAAGAATTTTCGAAGAAAATATAACCGGGCTTTTTTATCAAGCAAGCAAGCCGTTTTACCTGCTTTCTTGCTTGAAATCTATCAGATTAGTCACGGCAGTCACGCTGAAGTCTGATGTTTGCGTATAGTGCCTACTGTCAATTTTCTTGCCTCTGAGCAGTCTTTGAAGATCATTCCTCAATATAAAGCCAAAGTTGAATAAGGGGAAAAAACACGACAACATAGGTACGAATCGGTGTTGAACCATCAATCGCAGACGTTCCGCGTTGCACCATCATCATTCGCAGCTATTCTAGTCACAGTTCGACAAATTGCGTGAGTCAAAATGTGATATTGTAACGTAATGGTTGTTATTTATAAATCTTCTGCATACAAGGAAGTGAATTGCTGCACCAACACGAAAAAGTAATGTATTTCACACTAAATAAACAGCAGAGTATTCATGTTCAAATCAAAAGTAATAGCTTGATATGAAATTTGACCTAACGGCGACCCTGGTTTATCACAGACGTTGACTCATGTGACCCCATGACGTAATCATCCTTATTTATAAATCTGCATTTCTCAGCAAGTTTCTGTTTTTTTCAGAAAATATACGGAAAAGATATGTATTTCACACAAAATGACAATTATTTAACAGGACAATATTCATAAAATATCATTTAGGCAAAGGATGACCCTGGCGAAATCTAACGTAGCCTTGATAAAACATAGGCACGCAATGCGTGCAAGAGCTATTTTTTGGAGTGGTAAAAAATGGTGTTATGGATCATGAAAAGATTGGATTGGAAACTGTAGATCAATGTCCCCTCTACTAACTATGCTTTAGTATACAACAACACTAGTGTATTTTAAGTTATCAAAAATCAAGCACTGTGGCTTGTTTTCCCGGCAAACAATTTTGTGCTGGACACTGATTATATTCAATGGACGATCGAATGTTTCCAGTCAGAGAATATTCAAACGTTTTTTATATTTTATTAATTTTACTTGGGTGGTTTAAGGTTACCATATACCTTCAAAGGACAGAATTGGTCCAAAAAACATTTTTCGCTTAGATATGTAGTTTACATGATGACCTTTCATATAAAGAAAATTATATGGAAATCCGATAATTATTAACAGAGAAATACAGTGCGGGAGACTTTACCGTAAGTGAGGTGTGAGTGGAGTGTGAATACTTCTCCCGCTGTTTTCTCGAAATCTATTTCGGACCGATAGAGGCGTCTTAAAGAGTTACAACTCAAAGGGAATTTGAGCGATTGACCTCAAATTTGGACAGTATCTAGATTAACATATAAACAACGACAACATGTCGGGAATTTTTTATTTCGGAAAACTTTTTCGTTGGGAGCCATTTTTACCCTATTTAGAAAATGCTCTGTATCTTCAGGCACTGCAATTGGGGAATATGAGAAATCCCCGACACGTTTTCTTAGCGCTATGGGTCCGGAAACCCGAGAACAAATCAAATTAGCGAAATATATCATTCGCGCAGAGTTGTAGCTTTCAAAAGCTAATTCGGACCCTCGTATTCAGACATCGCGAAAAATTCGACAATTCATTTTATTACAAAATGGTTAGTATATTTAGATAGCGAGCTCTATAAGCTTTAATTTGATATAGGGTTTTAGGTATCTGGAGTTTAATCCGGACACGCTACATTTTTTAGACTTGAGACACCCCTGAAGGTACACGGTAACCTTAAGTTTTAAAATTGAAAATAACGTTTGGTGTCGTCGATTAGAAAATAATGCAGTTCTTGGATGTTAAAAGCGTAACATGAGAGATTGGACTGCATTGGTGTTTTGAGATAAAGAATATTTTCCAAACATTTTGAAAAGTTACATTTGTTACTGACTGGTCAAACTCAAAGACTCCAAGGGTTGAATGTCAGAGCAGTCCGCTACCCATGCTCCCCCAGTCCGCGATCTAGGTGGAGAGGATCGCGGGCACACCGAAACACCCACAGCTGGAGACTGAGCCTACCCCACCCTGGGTTTATTTTATAGTAGTCAACTATTGGAAAGAAACAGGCAAAGAAACAGTTGGAAATTAACGAATGCGTGACAATTGAACAAACCTGCGTTACACATGACAAGTGTCAACAAAAGTATTATATTTAGGTATTAAAACATTAACCATTTGTGTTGTGGTTCATCAAGAAATATTTGTGCCAGTACAATGTGTTGTTTTAAATAGTAAATTGTACTCCTTATCATCGTATAATAATTAAAGGTCTGCGTAAAATATTCATGTAAATTTGATTGATGACCCTTTGACCCTGACATGTTGTAATGCATTCATTAATCAAATACAAAATGCTAAAATTTAATGACAATTCACATAGCAGAACACCAAGAACTGCAAATTGTCACAGTACCTTGAAGGAAAACAATTTCTTGACTTCAATCCAAAGAAAAACATCATTTTTATTCAAATTTAGGCTCTAAGCTACAAGTAATTTAATTAAATTTACATTTGAAAACAAGTGTATCAAATTATATTTTGTTTTCGATATCCATATTTCTACTGCAGCAAATTTGTACCAAACTGGAAATAAATACCATATATTGAAAATCCTTGTGATAAAATCGAAGAGAAAAGATTTTATTTTATTCAACACACAGATATTTATCCAACTGAGAAACAAGAACTAAAACAAAAGTATCAGGTTACATCCTTTGCATGAAAAACAAAAGTATCAGGTTATACACGCCTACATTACAACCAAAAGTATCACATTACATACATTTCTGTTTTACCGAAATTAAATGGTTAACATTGCAGATCATAAAACGTAAAAAGTTCTGTGAATAAAATCAACCCAAGAAGATTTACCGAAAGTCAACTATTAACAAGAAGACAAGAGAACTTGCGTAAGCATATTTCAACTTTTCTCTTCAAAATACTAGTATCTGCTCACGAATTTACCACTTCACGTGAAAATGTCTGCACTCAACAGCAAAACATCGCAATAGCGCGTGTTTAGCAAAAATCAAATTCTGTTTGGCATGATTCGTCACCAAATCCTCGAATATTCGAAGTACAGGTTACTTTAGCGCGGAATTCTCAACCGGGGAAAATAATAGAGACTTCTGGTAAAATCTCATGAATGAACATATAAACAGTAACAATACAAAGGATACTAGGTCTTAGTTTTCGAGGGTCGTAGTTTTCGTAACACCCCTATTTCTTCTTCTTTATGTTTGTTCCTTCGTTTCTTACTGCGTGCTGAATCGGCGTCCATTGATACTTTCAAATAGGTTTTCCTTTTCTGGCGCTAATTACCAGCTTAGGTTGCCTTCATCTTCTCGAAGGGATCGATGTCTTAGTTATATGCCGGCCTTCACACACAAACAAAGATGGCAGTCCTAAAATTGCTCTTCTTCTCAGAACCACGCAGCTTTACAAACGGCAATTTCATTGGTTGTTGAACTAAGTGTTGTTGATGGTAGTCCGATTTTGATTGGTGGGACAAACATACATACCTCGCTACATCGTCCAATACGACAGCTAAGAAGCTATTTTTTTTGAAAAAAATAGCTCAAAAAAATTGATCTAATGGCGCTTCCAGTGTATGTGATGTACGTACGCACCTCACAGACAATCTCTTCAAGTCACGATTCGACGTGACCCTATGACGTAATCGTCCAAATATAAATCTGCACGTCTCAGCAAGTTTCTGTTTACATAAATCTGCGAGTCTGGGCAAGTTTCTGTTTTCCTTTTCGGAAAAGAAATGTATTTCACACAAAACAAACAGGACAATATTATGACCCTGGCGAAATGTAACGTAGCCTTGATAAAAAATTTGATCTAATGGCGCTTCTAGTGTATGTGATGTACGTACGCACCTCACAGACAATCTCTTCAAGTCACGATTCGACGTGACCCTATGACGTAATCGTCCAAATATAAATCTGCACGTCTCAGCAAGTTTCTGTTTACATAAATCTGCGAGTCTGGGCAAGTTTCTGTTTTCCTTTACGGAAAAGAAAATAATGTATTTCACACAAAACAAACAGGACAATATTATGACCCTGGCGAAATGTAACGTAGCCTTGATAAAAAAAAAATTGATCTAATGGCGCTCCTAGTGTGTCCACCTAGTAGTGAGTACAATGATTTAATATTTTAACGAGTCAAACTCACCGACGTTGCGAAATCTGTACGCCGCTCCGATGTGTTTACGCGGTCCTAAATTAATATCTATTTGGACCAGTCCAACTTTCACATAGGCTCGATTTCCGCCGCTCTCTCGAGTCCGGGCTTCGTTCTTCCCTGAGAAAATCTTTCACAAGGCGAATACATTCATATATATTCATACTCACCCCTAGCTCTCCTCCTAGCACTTTGGCGGAGTAGAGGTATAAGAGATCGACGACAAAAAAAAACAGAAGCTGTTTTATTAACCGGGCTGGGCCCCAGGCCCACGCCCGGTTAATAAACAGCAGAGTATTCATGTTCAAATCAAAAGTAATAGCTTGATATGAAATTTGACCTAACGGCGACCCTGGTTTATCACAGATGTTGCGAAATCTCTTCAAGTCACAGTTAGACGTGACTCATGTGACCCCATGACGTAATTGTCCTTACTTATAAATCTGCATTTCTCAGCAAGTTTCTGTTTTTCTCAGAAAATATACGGAAAAGATATGTATTTCACACAAAATGACAATTATTTAACAGGACAATATTCATAAAATATCATTTAGGCAAAGGATGACCCTGGCGAAATCTAACGTAGCCTTGATAAAAAAATTGATCTAATGGCGCTTCCAGTGTATGTGATGTACGTACGCACCTCACAGACAATCTCTTCAAGTCACGATTCGACGTGACCCTATGACATAATCGTCCAAATATAAATCTGCACGTCTCAGCAAGTTTCTGTTTACATAAATCTGCAAGTCTGGGCAAGTTTCTGTTTTCCTTTTCGGAAAAGAAATGTATTTCACACAAAACAAACAGGACAATATTATGACCCTGGCGAAATGTAACGTAGCCTTGATAAAAAATTTGACCTAATGGCGCTTCTAGTGTATGTGATGTACGTACGCACCTCACAGACAATCTCTTCAAGTCACGATTCGACGTGACCCTATGACGTAATCGTCCAAATATAAATCTGCACGTCTCAGCAAGTTTCTGTTTACATAAATCTGCGAGTCTGGGCAAGTTTCTGTTTTCCTTTACGGAAAAGAAATGTATTTCACACAAAACAAACAGGACAATATTATGACCCTGGCGAAATGTAACGTAGCCTTGATAAAAAAAAATTGATCTAATGGCGCTCCTAGTGTGTCCACCTAGTAGTGAGTACAATGATTTAATATTTTGACGAGTCAAACTGACCGACGTTGCGAAATCTGTACGCCGCTCCGATGTGTTTACGCGGTCCTAAATTAATATTTATTTGGACCAGTCCAACTTTCACATAGGCTCGATTTCCGCCGCTCTCTCGAGTCCGGGCTTCGTTCTTCCCGAGAAAATATTTCACAAGGCGAATACATTCATATATATTCATACTCACCCCTAGCTCTCCTCCTAGCACTTTGGCGGAGTAGAGGTATAAGAGATTAACGACAACAAAAAAAACAGAAGCTATTTTACTAACCGGGCTGGGCCCCAGGCCCACGCCCGGTTAATAAAGCTTTTCACCAAAATAATAGTTGTACTACTACTTCACTCGGTGTGGATTTGGAATTATGGCACTGCAATATATTGGACAGTTTCTGTCTTTCATGAAATATCGAAAGCTACATGTATGCATTGTTCACACTGCACAGGATCCATTTTGAATTACCCTGGGTGCCAGAGGTTTATGTTTTATGTCTTTTATCTAGTAAGTTTAATTGCACCATTGTACCTGCTCAAAAGCAGGTCCTGACCAGCAATTTTGGATCCATGCCATCCAGATTAACTGTCCCTGTACACACGTTTTGTGCTGTTTTGTTTTTTTGTGTCATTTTGTGTATGCAAGTTTTGTGCGGGTACAATAATATTTCAAATTGGCATATCAAGGATGAACAAAATATATAATATAACCTAAATTAAAATCTGCTTCGGCCTCCTTTCTCAATATTCGCACATGAGGGGGGACAGTCCGGTGACTAGTCACTGGGACCAGTCGCATGAACAGTACACACAAGGGTACAAGCACAATTTGAGGGGATAGTCCCTTCAATTCAACCAGTTTGAATTATTTCATTTACCATTAGAATATATCCCTCATAATTCGTGGGACAAGTCATAGGGTTGTTCACACGAAGGGACTTGGTGCCCGGGACTAGTCGAACACTGTAGGGACTCAAGTCCCTGCGACTAGTCTCCTCATGTGTGCCAACCTTTAGATGTACATGTAGCATCCATAGAGGGATAAAATGAAGGTATGACATCTTCAGCATAAGGCTATAAAAGCAACATTCTATTATTGTTGCAGTCATCATGCTCAAGGGTTCAGTCATTTACTTTGTAGGGACCATTTTCCCATTTTATTTCACTAAAATGGCCTGCAAGAAGGCTCAGGCTGATGTTGCCAGGTTTGCACATGAGTGGATGAACTACTGGTGAAGCTCACAGGCTATCACATGTTAGAGAAACTTGTGTCATACTTGCACTAAACCCTTGCAGTAACAATGCGAATCAGAAGTGTGACTGTAACAAAAAATTCTAGAAATACAGTGGAACCCGGTTAATACGGACACCAAAGGGACATGAAAAAGTGTCCGTATTATCCGGGTGTCTGTATTAAGCGGGCTGATATAAGAGAAAATATGTGTCGTTGGGACAAACAAAACTGTCCGTATTATCCCTGCGGTTTTATTTCTTGTCTGATTGGACAGCAAAATAAAATTGTTCACCCCTGTGAATGGCCAGGTGACCACTAACCCAATTTCACTCTTGGAACACAGAAAGCACTATGCAAGTGTGCCTGAATTAAATTTTGGTTAAGAAAACAGGAGATGAAATTACAGGTGGCTGAGAGATCCCGAGGGCCCGAGAAACCAGCTTCTTCTGTCGAGCAGCCAAATTTTGCCAAGTATATATGTTTATTTGAAGCACTTGAAACCTCAGTGCAAGCTACTAAATAAACCTTGCTGTATATTCAATATATATTCAATCTGAACTCAGGCTATTTGTTATTGTTTTTCATTTCCACAATCTATGGATTTAATAAATGCTAGTCTCTCACAACTAAGCCTCCAGAGATATTATCCACAGATTATCAGCAACAGTTTATGAACACATATAAACATAATCACAATCAAAGTTGGCTAAAGTTGGACACTGAGTTGGAGGAAGAGGTCCCAAGTGGAGCAGTGTTTTGAATAACAATACAAGTAATATAAAGAAATAGCAACATATTTTCCAAGACAGCTCGGTTTTCATTGACAAATTTTGATACGAAAAATGCTTACCTGAACTTATAGCTTGAACCATAGCTTGCTGAGGTAATTCTCTAACAGATCCCAAAAATGATGAACTGAATCGCTCGATAACAGAAGAAATCCACCGAAAATGGACGAGCTATCCTCACTCACGACACAAAAACACGTCCGCCATTAGTATCGCCCAGCTGACGCGTGATTGGACGAATATAGTCACGTGAACCGTGTCCGACACCGCCTGAAATTTAGGTTAAACTTCAGTATTACTCTTCATAAAATTATAAATCGACGGAGTGATTTTTCAGTTCAATCTAAATGTAGCATGACATCTGGTGCGGTGTTCAGTTAGGAAGTTGAATGAATATAAAGCAAGACAAAGTTTTCATTGGATTATTAAATATTCACTCAATATCTCCTAAAGTTTTGTATATTCTGGAAAATTGTGCATATGGTTTAGCTTAAAATGGGAATTAAGATCCAAAATAATTGTGGAGCTGAACACTATATTTATTTTACAAGTTTTTTTACTTACGGTAATAATTTTAGCCATCTTGATCAAATTTCACTGTCACGACGAACCAACAGCCCTGAACAAAATTGTCAAGAAAGTACGTGCACGTTCGCTGGCCATATTTGTCGGGCATAGTATAATAGCTGAGATCCAATGGCCTCTAAGTCAACCAAAACTCTGGAAATGCATTATCTAATGCTCCAGTTTAAGTGGTTACAAATGAAACCGTGTTCATGTAATCAGGACCTATTAAAGGCATACCTTGGCATATGCCATCATATTTCTCATATGCAACATTATTCCTGTGTGATTGGTTGCTGCATGGTTTACTGAGAAAATAGTCTAAAAATAGCCTAGACACGATTCTGATGGGCCGCACGCAGTTGCTAGATAGAAACCTCTAGTTAGACCTCTGATATTATACAGTGGAACTTAACCCCGCTTTACAGACACCCGCTTAACCCCACCTCATTATTACGGAGTGTTTTCTTGGTCCCTGCGGAAAGCTCATACATTTCCTCTTAACTTTCCGCTTAATACGGACACCTGTTAAAACGGACAACAGACTTTTTCTGGTCCAGCTTACACATTCCCATACAAAGTTAACCTCGCTAATATGGACACTATTTAAGTGTCATTGCCAGAGAAAACCGGGCAGGAGCAAAAGATCGAGGTCGGCCGTTTACCTTCATCTTTTCACAGTATAAAAGCTACTTGAAAAGATAAACAACGGTGGCATTTGCAGAGGTAGAGGTGGTTTTTTCTTGAAGATATCATTATCTCATGAATTTGGGCCCTCCAGCGGCCTAAAATAACCGAAATGTCGGGCAACTTTGGGTTAACCAAAAAGGCACTTAAAAAGATTTCCAAAAGTTCCAATTGATTTTGTATAATACCTATCCCATTATTAGTTGAATGGGATTTACTAAACGTCCTTTGCTTTAATACTACGTTTTTACGTGGTGCTAAAAATCGTCGCCGAATCGCTAATGAGCTTGACCCAAATTTTAGCCATTTTCAGAGGGCTGTTTCACAAAAGTGCGGCAGTTTATTTCGAAAGTAAAATCATTCTACAATAGACTGTTGTACTGTTATTAAAATTCAGTTGAGTTAAAATTGGTATCTAGAAGTAAATTGGAGAAAACGACCTCGGAAAGTGCCATTAAAATGTTCAGTCACAAATATTTCCGCCAAATTTCTCTCGGAGGATATCATCTTGAAGTTCGACTTCCTAAGATTGTTGTCCGTAATTCACTAAAAGGTCGTTTGAAAGTAAATAAACTTGTTTCCCGGACTTCGTGACAAAGTGCATGGACTTGACTGTCGATATTTACATTTTATCTCATTCTGATAACTTTTTTTCACGAATTTTTTTTCACACACTCACAAAATTTTTTGTTACGTCACGCTGCATGGTAAAACTAGAATGTATCTACAGTTGGTCTTTTTGACTGTAGCGAATAGTGTTGAAGGAATAATACCTCCTTTTCTATGTCTTTATTCTCTGATAAATATCATAGCAAGTTATTTGCCTCCCGAGATGGCGTAGAGAGAACCCAGACAAATAAGTGCCAAACTTCGCTACATTTGAACTCAGTGCGAAGTTAAATTACTTTTTGGCTTTCATAACCAAAGTAAAAATTAACGCTCAAATAGAACATTTACCTTTGCCTATTGAACACAATCTCCATGCAATTAGTCTGGTGAAACTCGCTGAATGAATCAAAGCGTCTTTACAATTGCAACTTTCTCAACTCTCCGGTTTATGCCCGGTTTCTACTGCGGAAATCAAAATCCTCAACTTGAAAATATTTTATTTTCAAATCACTCAAAAGTTAAAGCCACCATAAAGCCTTTACCTTTCTCCAACAGCTTACTGATTGGTCGTCTTATTAATCTATTGTAAACAATTCGTGATTTTCGCCGAGTGACTGATCAACCGGGCCAGGTGTTTTTTTTTTGCGTATAAACTACAAGAGAAAAGTCCAAATCAACTCCCTGACTAAGCTTGCATTGTCCAAATAATAATAATAATAAAAACGTTACCATGATATAGTGACAAAACTCCCAGCATAGATCATCCACCCGCTTCAGTAGGTTGAATCTGGATGACCAAGTGGTAATTATGGCGATTACCCAAGATGATCTAAGAGAAGCATTCCCCATACATGGAACTTTCAGTCCATAGCTGAGATATTTTAATTAAGAGTACTACCTGATCAGTCAGTTCGAGTGACGTGATGTCGAAAATAAAAATAACTTTCACGGCATGGCGGGAAACTATTAATAGATTTTAAAAAATTATCTGATCATGAGTCACAGGGAATCCTTCTCTTAGATCATCCTCTCTTGATATACTGCCGTCGCGATCCGATC
The DNA here is from genome assembly GCA_029204205.1 of Desmophyllum pertusum. Lineage (NCBI taxonomy): Eukaryota > Metazoa > Cnidaria > Anthozoa > Scleractinia > Caryophylliidae > Desmophyllum > Desmophyllum pertusum. The sequence continues at coordinate 6,928,423 of MU826350.1, forward strand.
GGATGCGCTTTTTTTTACAAAACTATTTACAAAATACCCAAACGAGTTGCGAAAGTCGCCTACCCGTTCTTGTTCATATTATCCTCGATGATGCAACATTTCCGCTCGTGAAAAAGGCTTAACTACCATATCTGAAATGATCATCGCCATAAAAATTATGTTATAACTGTTATCGTAGCAAAGTAAAACTGGCATTCCAGTGTTTCATAACACCCGTGTTTACATATAGCTTCATGCAAATCGGTACGCAACCAAACAGAGCGCACGTTATTACATTTTCTCTAGTTCGTTGTGGGATAAGGATCTCGTCAAACTGCACACCTTACAACTTCGTTCCCAGTGCCCTCGTTACCCTTATCCAGCGGCGGAACGGGCAACGAGATACTCTGGGATAAAGCGTTCCGCCTAAACAGGATTCTTGGACTTCTGGTTTTACTGCGCATGTCATGACGGAATGCCTTATACCAAAGGTCCTTGTTGCCCGTTCCTGCCGCTGGACAAGGGTAACGAGGGCTCTGGAAAAGAGATTGGACACCTTGCAGGATGACTTGTAGCCTACGAATAACATGCGCATTCAGGTTTGGAAACATGTGCATGTTTTCACATACGTTTCCAGTGGTTCAATTAATGACTTCTTCCTCACTGGTGACCCGACAACAGCTACTTGTAGGCTCTCGCAAATCTCTCTTAGCTCAGCTACTTTTAGCTTGCTAAGTTTCTTTGCTTTTGATAGCTCACAAACGTTTCTCTTTCCGACTTCAATGGGATGTTGAGTCACAGTCATGTCATGAAGCACTGCTTTGCGTAAATTTCAGATTCTAGGGCTTCTAAGTCTTCCTCTGGAATTTTCTTTGTTGACTTCTTCTAACTGGCCCGTTTACGTTTGGCGTTGTTTTGCTGATAGCCTCAGAAAAAACTGCTAATCTGCTGCGCTGTTCTCCACTCTTCTGGTCTGAACAAAGAATGTCCACTCTCGTCCTTGACGAACTCATTTCAAGGGATACCTGGACTGAATCCGCCTTTAGTCCACTTCTTGCTCCTGCGTCAAACTTCTGCACCAAATATGCCTTTACGTGATCCTCCATTCTTGCTGGCTTTTTGGTGGTTTTAAGGGCCCAGCCTATTGACCGGCTGTCTCTGTTGATTGAAGAGAGGGTTGATCATGATGTGGGGACTTGATTCATATTCATAGGAAGGACCGGGATCGTTCACACCAGTTACCGTCTCAGCCCACTTCTTTCTGTTGGAATCATATAAGGATTCAGATTCTAGTTCTCTGACGTGCTTCCCTGAATCCATGTGGGCATCGGCTTCTGCCTCTGTCTTAAAAATTAGAATGCACCAGTTTCGCTGCATGAGAAAATTTCAGTGCTAGGCCTGGCGCTTTCTAGGACAGTACCCCGCTCTTTCGTTCTGGGACTGAACGGCTGGATTATTTTAAGCCGGTGTCTCCCTGTTTCTCGAAACTCAGTTCGTCATACGCAAGAAGGCGCCCAGGTCCAACGTTATAGGCGACTCTTCTGATCCAAAAGAACAGTACATGTTTATGTTTTAAGCTTAAGAAAGAAGGACTAAACACTTGTTGTTTGAGCGGTCTGACCTTTAATACGTGACGCGTCACGCGTTCGTCGCTAAAGTGGAAACTACCGACAATATTTGTAATGAGTCTGATGTCTACAGATAATTTGCTTACAATTTGTTATTCGTGATAGTCAAGAGACCAAAGAACTGAGTCTTATCATGTAGCGTGACTTAATGTAACAAAAAACTTTCGCGGGAAAATTGAGCTGAGTGTCTTACAGACATATTGAAATGTTTAAGATGAAATGTAAATATCGACTCCGCAGTGTGAACTCTATTCTGAATACCGTGAAATAAGCTTACTTACTTTCAGGCAACCGTTCTAGTGAATTACGGTCTACCATCGCGGGAAATCGACCAGTAAAATATTTTATCAACAGATGAAAATTTGGCGGGAAATATTTGTGACAACATTTTTTGGCACTTTCCGAGGCCGTTTTCTCCGATTTACTTTTAGATACCAATTTTAACTCAACTGAATTTTAATAACAGTACAACAGTCTATTGTAGAATGATTTTACTTTCGAAATAAACTGCCGCACTTTTGTGAAACAGCCCTCTGAAAATTGCTAAAATTTGGGTTAAGCTCATTAGCGATTCGGCGACGATTTTTAGCACCACGTAAAAAACGTAGGATTAAAGCAAAGGACGTTTAGTAAATCCCATTCAACTAATAGGGGATAGGTATTATACAAAATTAATCAGAACTTTTGAAAGGCTTTGAAAGGGTCTTTTAGGTTAACCCAAAGTTGCCCGAAATTTCGGTTATTTTAGGCCGCTGGAGGGCCCAAATTCATGAGATAGTGATATCTTCAAGAAAAAACAACCTCTACCTCTGCAAATGCCACCGTTGTTTATACTTTCGAGTAGCTTTTATACTGTAAAAAGATGAAGGTAAACGGCCGACCTCGATCTTTTGCTCCTGCCCGGTTTTCTCTGGCAATGACACTTAAGAGCCATTCTCCGAGAATGTCGACAATCGGAAGACATTCGAATTTTTTTATAATTTGCCAAAACATTCCTTTGGGTGTACTAACTTAAGGAAAAATAGTTAAAAGTTCCAACGATTTTTTTAACGGACAAAATTTAAAAAAATTGAATAATTAGCGGTTTTCAGCTCAAAAACAGCTTCAAATTCTCACGCTTCTTTGGGAAGACGGTGAAAGCGTAAAAAAGACTCTATAAAAACGAAACTTGGCACAAATATTATTTTGTTCTTCCTCTTTAAGTCTGTGTAATAAGTTTCTTCAAACGTTGTTTCTAGCTTTTTCAATTGGAATATTTATACAGCTGCCATTTTTGTCGCTTAACACGAAGGCCGACTTTGACTGCTTTAAATGGCATCTGGTATATATCATTTGATAATAAAATCTACGTGTTACGAAACCTTGGCTATTGTGCTTTCCACCAGGAAAGTTTTAGCTTTGGGAATTAAATACTTCCCCGTCAGTAAAATAAACTGTCTTGGCATGTGAGCGGGTATAATTTTATGCAAATCACAGGCTTCGCATTCAAGGAATACATCTGTAAACGGAATAATTAACGCGAAAGAACGACTCACCATTACTTGTTACTCGTTTCTGCTGTCGTAGAAGTAAATTTCAGCTTTCTTGCTTCGTGTTGAGTCGTATAATCCATTAAAAGTCCAACATATTGATGAACGGTAATTGTAGCACGAGAGTTCGCGATGACATTTTCAACCCGGCGATGCAGAATTCCCACTAATCTCGACAGGATTTACATCGCATCGTGCTTTTAAATCTAACATGCACATATCATATGTAAAATGCGATTAAAAAAGCATTTTCTAAACAATACATAGGGAAATTACTTGCTTCTAGTTCTCGAGTGAAGACCACCACAAAAGTTAATTTGATCAACGCATGACCGAAATATGACCTTTAGTAACGCAAGGCGGCCACCCACTAGTCGCGTTTCACGTCGATTTAGTCAATGTTTAGTGCTATGTGATGCACGGGTCCTGCAGTAGCCTGCAGTACACTGCAGTACAGGCGGATTTGTTTTTTTTTAGGCGAGCACACGAAGCGCGCAACAGCGAGCGCAGAGCGCGAGACGAAAGACGAAAGAACAACCGTCTCATGCTCCGCCCTTGCTGTCACGCGCTCGCTCGCCGAAAAAACCCTAACCGCCTGTACTGCAGACTTCTTCCCACCCTCATCTCTAGAGACAGGAAGATTCCTTGACGATATTTGGTCCCTTTCGGGTCAAGTATTAAAAGTGATAAGTACAGGGCAGCGCACTGAGAAGTGAGCGTGAAGCGGGGAGTACCGCCACGCCCACGTGTATTCGCGCCTCGCTCTCGCTACTCACATTTTGCCTTCTAGCTCTCTTTTTCAACACTGGCAAATCACTTGTAGCCTCCTGTTCTGCAGACTTCAATGATCAGGGGACTCTCACATCAAATTAGAAACTAACAAATTAATCTTACTTAGTTCTGTGCCAGCTTTCGCTCGCGGTCCTGGCGGTCAATAATGCAAGATCTGGAAATGAAAAACCTTCAGAAACTGTTCGTATAAAGCTTAGAAGGTTCAAGCAAGACACAATAGAAAAATAAATATTAATAATTAGTTGTTCCTCAAACCAATAGACTAGCTATAGTGAACAACGCGAAACGTGACTACGAGCGACGCGAAACGTGACTAGTTTCGGGTGGCGGCTTGCGTTACTAAAGGGCATATTTCGGGCTTGCGTTGATCAAATTAACTTCAGTGGTCTTCACTCGAGAACTAGAAGCAAGTAATTTCCTTATGTATTGTTTAGAAAATGCTTTTTTAATCGCATTTTACCCATGATATGTGCATGTGCACGATGCGATATAAATCCTGTCGAGATTAGAGGGAATTCTGCATCGCCGGGTTGAAAATGTCATCGCGAACTCTCGTGCTACAATACCGTTCATCAATATGTTGGACTTTTAATGGATTATACGACTCAACACGAAGCAAGAAAGCTGAAATTTACTTCTACGACAGCAGAAACGAGTAACAAGTAATGGTGAGTCGTTCTTTCGCGTTAATTATTCCGTTTACAGATGTATTCCTTGAATGCGAAGCCTGTGATTTGCATAAAATTATACCCGCTCACATGCCAAGACAGTTTATTTTACTGACGGGGAAGTATTTAATTCCCAGAGCTAAAACTTTCCTGGTGGAAAGCACAATAACCAAGGTTTCGTTACATGTAGATTTTATTATCAAATGATATATACCAGATGCCATTTAAAGCAGTCAAAGTCGGCCTTCGTGTTAAGCGACAAAAATGGCAGCTGTATAAATATTCCAATTGAAAAAGCTAGAAACAACGTTTGGAGAAACTTATTACACAGACTTAAAGAGGAAGAACAAAATAATATTTGTGCCAAGTTTCGTTTTTAAAAAGTCTTTTTTACGCTTTCACCGTCTTCCCAAAGAAGCGTGAGAATTTGAAGCTGTTTTTGAACTGAAAACCGCTAATTATTCAATTTTCGAACTTTTTTAAATTTTGTCCGTTAAAAAAATCGTTGAAACTTTTAACTATTTTTCCTTAAGTTAGTACACCCAAAGGAATGTTTTGGCAAATTATAAAAAAATAGTGTCTTCTGATTGTCGACATTCTCCACAAATGGCTCTTAATCAGCTGAACGCTGTACATCATCTTTTGTCACGATTTAGTGTTCATACAGTACTGTGCAAAAGTAATGCAAACGTATTTCGACGAATTTCGGAGCTTTTCGGCGAAAATGAACGACATTTCGCTTCAAACGAAATTTAGGCAAATTTTCGGCGAAATTTCGGAAGCCTATTGTTTTGACTGCTGCGAAATTTCGCTTTGGTTTGCGAAAATTTAGAGCAAAATTTCGCAGGACCTAGTGAAATTTTGTGTGAAATTTCGCTTCGCAGTCAATGAAAATTAGTTCTATACTTCGAGCAAAATTTCGCTTGTTCGAATTTTCGCTCGCCTAAAGTACAATATAATATAATACACTTCTCTAATTTGATAGAGCGTAAGACAAAAAAATAACGAGCGAGCGAAAGATAAGATAAAAAAGAGTTACAAGAGTCACATTATAAAACTCTTCTCTACATATATATTCTGATCGAACGAAAAACAAAACAATATATAGAGTGAGTGAGAGACATGATATAAAGTTGTTTGTTGTTGCCGTCCCTGGGTCAATTTAAAACATTTGCCGTATATTTCGATTGAGCGAAAGACACGATAAAACAATGTTTGTTGCTATCGAGTGAAAGACAAAACATATAAACGAGCAAGCGAAAGACACGATAAAACAATTGTTGTTATCGAGTGAAAGACAAAACATAACGAGCGAGCGAAAGACACGATAAAACAATGTTTGTTGTTATCGAGCGAAAGACAAAACATATAAACGAGTGAGCGAAAGACACGATAAAACAATGTTTGTTGTTATCGAGCAAAAGACAAAACATATAAACGAGCGAGTGAAAGACACGATAAAACAATGTTTGTTTTTATTGAGCGAAAGACAAAACATATGAACGAGCGAGCGAAAGACATGATAAAACAATGTTTGTTGTTATCGAGCGAAAGACAAAACATATAAACGAGCGAGCGAAAGACACGATTAAACAATGTGTGCCGTTACTGTCTGAAGAGTCACATTAAAACACTTCTCTAATCAAGCGAAAGACAAGACATAACGAGCGAGCGAAGACACGATAAGGTCCAGCCTAGCCACTTGTCATTCGTGAGCACGCGGCAAATGATAAAAGGTTATGTGTAAACAGCCTTTATACCCTTTGTAATTACATGTACTAATTTCGTTTGTTCGAGTTTCAATGGTTCGAAATTTCGCTTGCAACTGCGAAAATCCACGAAATTTCGCTTCCTCGAATATTCGCAATTCCACCATCCCAGTTGATGTTGTTTGGATGAAGTCTTATTTGTATGTCCTCTTTAACCTTTCGAGTGTACCAATGAGGGTCTCTGTCAATAAACTTAACCTCGCTCCAAATAGGAAAGTGCCCAGTCTTATTGGCATGTTCCGAAACTGCGGAGTTCTGAGTACGAGCAAGCCATATGTCTCTGTCGTGTTCCTTCATTCTTTCACGCATCGATCTCCCTGTTTCACCGATATATACTTTGCCGCATTCACATGGAATCTTATAGACAACACCGTCTTGTTGAGATGGCTCAAGGACGTCTTTAGGTCGTACTAGATGTGATCTAAGTGTTGTGTCAGATTTGAAAACTGTGCGTACACCTTGTTGTTGTAGGCAGCGGCGAAGAACCTCTGATACACCTTTGATATAGGGTAAAACAGCAGTGGACTGAAATTCCTGCGTGGGTTCTTTCTCGGTTGTTCGCTTTCTAGTCTTTGCCATCTTTTTCACAAAAGAAGAAGGGTATCCGTTAGAAACAAGAACTGATGATAAATGTTTCTTCTCCTTCGAGATAACTGATGGTTCAGTTATGAGGTGTTTTGCTCGGTCGTTCAAGCACTTAACAATACCACGTTTTACTGACTGACACTATGAACCACAGTTTTATGAAAATGCCATGAATTTCTCTTGAAAACCCATGAAAACCTTTTCATGGCCCATGAATCCTGCAAAATGAAATTTCATGGCTTTATTTGAGGCCATGAATTTTCCATGAAAAATGAAGTATTATATTTCATGGCCCATGAATTTCTTGAAAATAGATTTTCATGGGTCATGAAAATGGTTGGTTTTGAGGTCATTTATTTCATGGGTCATGAATTTTCCATGAAACTCACCATAATGTATTTAATGGCCCATGAATTTCTTGAAAAGAGATTTTCATGGGTCATGAAAATGGTTGGTTTTAAGGTCATTGATTTCATGGGTCATGAATTTTCTATGAAACTCACCATAATGTGTTTAATGGCCCATGAATTACATGAAAACATATTTTTCATGGGTCATGAAAAAGGTTGGTTTTGAGTCACTGATTTTGTGGGTCATGAAATTTCCATGAAATTGATGTTTAAAAGATGCTTTAATATACTACAGTCATGTATGTAATCACTTAAGAGAGAATTTTTTTGGTGACCGCGTGAAATCAGAAAAATGTGGCACATGATGAAAAAAATCACTACCTTCATATTTCGTCCAGAGATACCCTATGGTGAGTCAATAAACGTGGTGCAATTTTTTTGTTCAAATCTTTTTTTATTTTCTAGAAAATTCGCAAAAACTGTAACGGCCGTCTACGGCCATAAAATGGCCGAAATGAGTGCTACGAGTATGAGCACAAGGCTATGTTCCTCAAAAGCGCAAAAGGAAGCAAGCCTTTTTTCAATTTGTACATTTGTTTAGGAGGCATTAACAAATGATTTGAGTCTAACAACAGAATTATTCACTTAATTTTGAATTCCCGGCACGGGTTTGAAAATCGCCAATATTTCATTGTTTAAAAATCTCAGTTTGGAGCAGTTTTTCAAGAAACATTTTTCCTATGCGGTATAACTCAGAATCACTTGAAATTAAGATTTTTGATTAGTGGAAATGTTCTTCTTTCCAAGGATATAAAAATTAGTCTGGGGCTTTTAACTACCGCAAAGAAAAAGCCCGTTAAATTTCGAAGAAATCACAACACCGACTTGTCAACAACCACAAATAATCGAATTACGCTTTCTGTTATCAAAGCCAAAATTCAACCGAAATCATATCGCTTAGCACTTTACTGGATCAGAAACTCAATATAGTAAGCTTACCTCGTAAAGCCAGTGTTTGAAGGTTGGTTTTTACCCGTACTTTCGTTTCAAATCGCCATCATGGATAGTGTTTACCAAATCACACAATTAGCATTAAACTGTTGCCGAAGGCTCTTCCATGAAACATCGCATTTCTTGGCAGTTCCAGCCATATATCAGCTTCCATACAGCTATTTATACAAGAGTCTTCTTTTTACAATAAAAAACCGTGCGTTTTGATCGTTTAAGTGGCAGAAGATCAAAGCTTTAGAACTCGAAACTTTGATCATTTGTGTGTCACGCAATGACATGTCACACATTAGAGGCTCGGTTACCAAGTTGTACCAGCGAATCAGTTTGGGTATTGTTGGAAAAAGACTGTTTGAAATCTAGAATGCTGAAACTGATATGAAGTTAATTATTTCGACCTCCGACAAAACAGTGCAACATGAATCAGGGAAGCTTAGGGAGTAATGTTAGAGTTTTCGCAAAAAAAAATTACTGTGGAACCCCGCCTTACGGCCACCCGTTAATACGGCCAGGTCGTTATTACGGCCACTTTATTTTGGCCTGAACAAAAGCTCAGTCAGTCATTTTCTTATTTAAAGAGCCCTTTTAATACAACCACCCTAATACGGCCTGTTTTCTTTGGCCCGTAGGTGTCCTGTATTACGCGATTTTAAATCTGAATTCTGTTTTACTGCTATGGCTCTAGCCGCCAGCGTAGCCGGTACCCTAAACGACTCAGCTATACGTTATTGTAACGTTTCTCATCTACCATTTTGGAAGTAATTGCTTTGTGTAAATCAGTAGCTAAGTCCATCCAACGATGACTTCGTGGTTATCAATAATGTTTAACAAATATTTTATTTTTTCAGGAATTCGCACTTGCAAAGTATATAAACACCATGATGTAGGCAAAAGTGACGCACTACTACGTTCGGCAATTCGTTCAAGGTTCTTATCTCTACTAAAATGATTATGAATCTAAATTGCATACTGCGTGTTGCTTCTATTATAACGCAATAGTCGCGCTCTGTCCTCCATTCCGTAGTCTGTAGTGTCAGCCGTCTCCTCGCCCCACTCCCCCCGCGTGGGCCAGATCTCACCTCGCCTGGCCCCACCGGGGTGGGGGGGGGGGGGGTAAGCTTGCCAGTACCCGAACGGTCATTCCTTGGAAGTCGTGTCCCAGTGTCGGTGCACTTCATGTAAATATTAACGAGATCTAAGATACCTGGCCTGATATCGTCTTAAAATTTACGTGAGCACGCAGCTAGTGAATGTAAATTAGCCTGCAACACAGGTGGTTTAGGATTTTTTTCCGTCTAGTGCTCCGCGCTCGCGCTCGCGCTCGCACTTCGCGCACACCGAAAAAACCTAAGCCACGTGTACTGAAGACTAATGTTCCCTGAAGAATCCGGTACCTTCGTATTGTCCGTTGGCCCTTTCAGAATTTTACAAAGTTTCAATGTAAAGACGCACGCTTCGCGTGCAAACAACGTGCGTTTTTACGTCTGGTTGTTATGCGTAGCCATTACTTTTGTTTAGAACATGTATATGTATTAAAGCAAGACATGACTGAGGCCCCCCATCCCCTCCACACAAATGCGTTTTCGTTTGAAAACGCATCGCTCAAAACGCTACAATAGTCATCTGCGCATGCGACAAATAGACGAATGACGTCAGCGTTTTTGAACGAAAGCCTTTATTTTCGCTGTCCACACACACATTTTCAAATGTCTCCACTCTGGACAGCGTTTTCGAATGTATGCGTTTTCGATGAAAGAGTTGTAGTGTCGAAGATAGGCGAAAACGCATCCAAAAGTATGCGTTTTCAAACGTAAACGCATTAGTGTGGACGGGACCTCACCACACTGATGCGTTTTCCTTGTTCATAACATAAGCTGATTTGAATGTTGAAACGCGCTAGCTGGCATAGACGCACTCACTGACATTAAAACCGCACAAGGGCGCGTTCGTGTTTAGAAGGGAACATATTACTAGACGGTAATATAAGATTGATTAGTGAACCAAGGGATTATATTGTGGATAAGCACTTATGGGTCACTCCCGTGTCCTTCTCAGTGGGGTGTAACGTCGCCACCAGCCCTGTTGTACTTATAAGTAAGGCAGACGAGTCCCGCGGTGTGGTGTCTTTATTCGAGAAGGCTGAAATCATACGCGCTACCACTTGTAGTCATAACCCACTGATTAATTTCCGCGCACTCTCGTTGGACGAAACACGCCACGTGGTACAAAATCGGACCGCATGCAAGTATCAGATTATATATAGCTGTTTCGAGAAACGTTGTCGGAAAAAAGCGCACGCGACAATCCCGAAAGGTAATCTGGGATATGATCAGTAAGTACGTTCCTGACACTGTAGCTGTCGAATCAACTTTTGTTGCTTTCTTTTAGCGCTCGCAAACATACTTCCACAGCGTCTCATGCCATTTTCTCAGATTTCTCTGAAATGGTAAAGTCAAGGAACCGTGAACTTAAAACTACCCACAATACCTTTCAGAATTGTCGCGTGCGCTTTTTTCCGACAACCTTTCTCGAAACAGCTGTATATTCAGTCCGATTTGATACCCGTCGCCCGAGTAGGTACAAGGGCTAGTTAAATACGATCTTTGTGCTGGACATTAAGATACAACCCTGATTTAAATTTTTCGTAAGCTTCCCCTATCATAAATTAGCAAAATTACACAGACTTACCACAGAGCCAACAGGGACAAATATGCGCGTGCGTCGAACGGAAGGATTGTCCTCGAAAGCGCTTTGTCGATGCCGCGGTCGGCCCTTTGCGATTTCCCTTCCTTGGCAGGTCTCGATAATTCTGCTGGAACACGACACTGTTGCGAGCCCTCCTCCATCCAATGCCCAAAGGGGAATGATGAGCTGGGTAGATAGTCATGTCCGAAATATCAGGAGGTGTAATGAAAAATATTGATGCTCGTGCTAAAATTAAATCGACTTCGGACTCCACACATCATTTACGCCTACAGACTGTTTGTGTGCCGAGATGTGTTTTACACATAAACCCAGAGGGAGTATCACAGCACCTTGTTCTTCAACCCGACTTCGCTTATCTTGGGAGCAGTGTCCCCCAGCTAATCTCTGAAAAGAGCAATTATATTGATGTCCATTTTCAGTACTCTAGGTACTTTTCTACTTTTGTGATTATTTATGCACTTCTTGCCTCTGAACAAAATTCCAACCAAACAAACCTTCGTTCTTTAATATTTGCTTAGCAAACTTTGAATGGCTCGACGGTCAATATTGTTAGGAACCCCACCTTACAACCTCGTTCCCAGGGACTTTTCCCTTCCCTGGGAACGAGGTTGCCCACCTTAAACTAATTTAATTTCTGATTTTACCAAATTGATCTGAGTAAATGAATTATACTCTTATTAGAAACAAAAGCATATATCCGTAAAGGTACTCAAAGGATTTGCTTGGCGCCTGCGGAACCTTCAGTCAAAGATCCTGTATAGTTTCTACCTTCCTTCCTTCCGTTTCAAACAGACAAAAATCCTCAAAATAATTATCATGTCCGCAAACGTCAATCAGGTGCCCCCTTATATCCTACAAGCTGTTTAGGCGGTACAGAACAACGGTACAACAGGCTTTTTTTTTGGCGAAAACTCCAACATTACTTCTTGAGCTTCCATGATTCCTGTTGCACACATTTGTCGGGGGTCGCAATAATTAACTTCCTATATTTTTTAGCATTCTAGATTTTAAAAACGTTTTTTCCAACAATAACCAAATATTCGCTAATCCGCAACAGATATAGGACCATATAGCCAGTTCCAGGCGTTCGGATAGTGGAGGAGAGTCGCGAAAAGACATGCGAAACGCGAAGAGTGGCGATACTTGGTAACCGAGCCCCTTTTGTAACGGGCAAATGCAACATGTCATTGCGTGACACACAAATTATCAAAGTTTCGCTTCTAAAGCTTTGATCTTCTGCCACTTAAACGATCAAAACGAACGGTTTTTGATTGTAAAAAGAAGACTCTTGTATAAATAGCTGTATGGAAGCTGATATATGGCTGGAACTGCCAAGAAATGCGATGTTTCATGGAAGAGCCTTCGGCAACAGTTTAATGCTAATTGTGTGATTTGGTAAACACTGTCCATGATGGCGATTTGAAACGAAAGTACGGGTAAAAACCAACCTTCAAACACTGGCTTTACGAGGTAAGCTTACTATATTGAGTTTCTGATCCAGTAGAGGGCTAAGCAATAGGATTTCGGTTGAATTTTGGCTTTGATAACAGAAAGCGTAATTCGATTATTTGTGGTTGTTGACAAGTCGGTGTTGTGATTTCCTCGAAATTTAACGGGATTTTTCTTTGCAGTAGTTAAAAGCCCCAGGCTAATTTTTATATTCGTGGAAAGAAGAACATTTCCACTAATCAAAAATCTTAATTTCAAGTGATTCTGAGTTATACCGCATAGGAAAAATGTTTCTTGAAAAACTGCTCCAAACTGAGATTTTTAAACAATGAAATATTGGCGATTTTCAAACCCGTGCCGGGAATTCAAAATTAAGTGAATAATTCTGTTATTAGACTCAAATCATTTGTTAATGCCTCCTAAACAAATGTACAAATTGAAAAAAGGCTTGCTTCCTTTTGCGCTGTTAAGGAGCATAGTTATTGTGCTCATACTCGTAGCACTCATTTCGGCCATTTTATGGCCGTAGACGGCCGTTACAGTTTTTGCGAATTTTCTAGAAAATAAAAAAAGATTTGAACAAAAAAATTGCGCCACGTTTATTGACTCACCATAGGGTATCTCTGGACAAAATATGAAGGTAGTGATTTTTTTCATCATGTGCCACTCTTCACTCGGTCACGGAAAAAAGTCTCTCTTAAAGTGTTTCCAACGACTGGAATTCTTAGATTATATACAGTCTAAAAGTTGAAGTCCTATATATCCTGGGTATATATTTATTCTGAAATGCCAGTTTTTACAATAACACCATCAAGGATAAGAGTTGATTTTCATTTCACACATTGGAGTGTTTTCTTGATCTTTTGCAAGTTAAGACATCATCATTACCCTGTTAAAGCATAAATTGCATGATTATAAGAGCTTTGCACATTTCCTAGGGGTGTGTTAGATTGGCCATAATCCAAAATACGAATACACAGACTGATCACTACAACAGGAATTTGGAGTTACTTAGGAAATCGAAAATGGCTTCCAATGACTACTAAGTTAAATTCAAATTACCTAATGGAAAAAGCATACATTATCAAAGAAGTCAGCTTACCTTTTGGAATGCTCAAAGTTGAACTGAGAAGGCGATTATATGAGAATCAATCCCAATGTCTTGTTTACATGTAAGTACAAAGCTTATCGGCATGTTTGTACTCTGAATATTTCATCATTCTCACAACGAAAATCCATAATTTTCAAACTTTACAGCAATATAATTGCAGCTTAGAATCACCGTGCATTTCTGAACATGAATTCTGATTACTTTCATTGCTATAACAGGCCATTAAAATGAGTAAAAACGTTGTGCTGTATGTGTATGTACACCAGCCGCCATATTGGATTTGAGATCCTGGGAACGAGGCTGATATATCCCATGATGCTGTAGTAACCAAGTTCAAAAGATCGTTTTTTCTGGCGGGCATTTGATCGAAATTTTGAAGCAAGGAACACAAGATCTTGTACTTCTGAGAAACAAAGTAAGTATGGGAAACTGTAATGAATCCTTGAAGTAAATCTTCTTTAGATAGAATACTTGCATTTCACAATAGTATGCCTGATGTGATCAGTTAATTTGTGTTATCAACTGAAAGCATTGAACTTGCATGTAAATCCTGTCTCCTTATGAATTTATACTCTAGCAGCTAGTCTGATCTGTCAGAGTAAGAAGCGAGATCTGATTGTAACCACACAATGTTGCTTTGTGTTTTTGTTGTAGCTGAGCTATTGATAGAGACAGAAAGGCTTGAAGTATACAGTCACCAGAAGGGCAATAAGCTAAAGCTTGTGTTTATAAAGCTAAGTTCACTTGTAACATCAACTAACATGTCTTTTTGATTAAAATTAATATGGAAACAATTGACCGACACTGTATTGCTATTGACAACCTACACAACGATTTTGGTGAGTGGAATAAAGTATGAACAGAAAATATTGATGTTTAGGTCTGTTTGATGTTTTGTGCCTGGTACACTGTTTATGAATGACAGCACTTTCCCAAAAATTAAGTCTCAATTGAAAACTCCAGAGTAGCAATGTACTGAAAACCAAACAGCGCCCATTTGTATGATAAGTTTTCCAGTCAAGGTATGATTAAATTCAGTTTTGATCCAGTTACATTGCACATGTAGATCAATTTAAATTACATTCAAAATTCATGGCAATTTAATGGAATTTTCATGGTACTTGTGTGCCTTCCCATACCCATGAAAAAGGTGGAGAACCAAATGGGGGTTAACTTTCATGAGCCATAAAAATACCATGGAAAGGCCATGAAAACCCTCAGAGAATTTTCATGGTCAATGAAAATTTCCATATTCACAGGATATTCATGGGCCATGAATTTTGCAACCCATTAAAAACCCATGAAAGTGGACACCATGAAAATCCAGGTGTTTTATTCATGGGTCATTAAAAACCTGACGCTGTGCCCCATGAAAATGTAATGGCTTTTTCATGGGTATTTCATGGCCTTGTACACAATGTGGGAGATTTCATGGGCCATGAATATGGAAATTTTCACAGGATTTTCATGGCTTTTTTCATGGTATTTTCATGGTACAAATCCCATGAAAATGCCATTAATTTAACCATGAAAATCCTGTGAAAAACTTGTGAAAATGCCATGGATTTGCCATGAATAAATCCACAAGATTTTCATGGGTTTTGATTTCATAGTGTGAGGATGGTGTGAATCATATGCTAGGTATTGATCAGTGTGTGTGGGCTTTCTATACACACTGGTAGTGATAAGGCCGTCTGAATCCCTTGTAACTGACGTGTAGAGAAAAGGTATACTGTTCTGACTCTCGGTTTCCATGTGTGTTAATTTTACTTGCCAAATAAATTTAATATTTATCTAATCTTGATAAACATGAAGAATGTAATTTACAGAAAGGTAGAGTCGCAAGACTTGAAGAATGTGAATTGAACTGTATTGATATTTTTTTTTCAAAACTGATCAGTTATATGTTAAGCTTGAAGAAAAAAGTATTAATAATAATAATTTATTATTCATTATTGTGAGATAGTGACTTACTTCACAAGCCAAGTTAAAACCAAAAAGAACAAAGTAGTGTTAAATTAAAGTGTGGAGACTAATTTAGAGACTCGTGTAATTTTGCCTCCCTATAATTCTTGCAAACTGGGTTAAAACGTAACACGTTTTAGTACAAGACTGTTTAGTTTTGCAATACACAAAGGATATCGTTACAGTACTGCTCAAAAGTAAGTTACCACCTCTCGTCTCGGTTATTAAAGATGTGCTTATTGTTCATCTTGGTTCATTAGGCAGATGTAGATGAACATTGAATCATTTGTCTCACGATGGAGTCACTTTGAGGTGTTGATCGCGACGTTTCGACTGCTTTATTGCTAGTCTTCATCAGGCGATGAGGTCAATTGTTTACATGTCGCTATATGTAGAACCTTGGTTCGCTGCTATTGGTGCATTTCGATCCTCATTATTATTCCGACTAGAGGTTGTTCCCTCAATGGGCTGACTAGGTGTTGTTCCCTCAGTGGACTGACCAGATGTTGTTCTCTCAGCGGTCTGCTCCACTAACGATCGGCAGTTGTTTTTCTTGATCGTAGGCATCCATGCTTGAGGAATTTCGATTCCACCATCTCTGTTGATGTTGTTTGGATGGAGTCTTATATGTATAGCCTCTTTAACCTTTCGAGTGTACCAATGAGGGTCTTGACTGGTTGTCTCCAAAACGAAGATCGAAGACCGAAGATCGAAGACCTAAAACCAAAGACCTAAAACCAAAGACCAAAAAACGAAGACCTCATCACCTTTAGACCTGTCAAATTACAGGCGGATGAGCCTGGCTTACACGTTTTGAAAGACGCCAAAATAAAACGAAATTGATGGGGTCTTCGTTTTGTAGAAAAGACCGGCTCAAACTACAAAACGAAGACCCTCGCTAAACTAGCTTTACCAGACGCCAAGGACAAGAATTCGATGGGGTCTTCGCTTTGTAGAAAAGGCCGGCTCAAACTACAAAACGAAGACCCTCGCTAAAAAGCTTTGTCAGACGCCAATAGACAAGAAATTGATGGGGTCTTCGTTTTGTAGAAAAGGCCGGCTCAAACTACAAAACGAAGACCCCTCGTACGAAACAGAATACGCTTACACAGCGCTGCTTTAGCGACTCATTAGCGCTGCATAAAGGTTGCACGACCGCTGTTTTCGTTGCGCTGCAGCAGTGCCAAAAATTGACTGCGTGAGTGCTGCATTAGCGACAGTGAGCTCTGCAGGAGCGTTGCAGGAGAGTTGCTGGTAATAAGTCACACAAAGCCATCGGGTCGATTAAGCAGCGTTTATGCAGCGCTTTGCAGCGCTGCAAATACGACTGTTGCGTGAAAGCGGGCGCTTGTTTGATAAATACATCTGTCAACAAGTTACACAGTTATTGATTCAAAATATTACACTCTTTTTTACCCCTTCCGTGCGAAATTCGCTGGCCCCGCGCTATAACTTTTTTTATAGTATACTCAACAAAATATGCAGCTTCTGATTGGTCAATGACGAGTGCATAAATAGGTTATAGAGTGCAATACGGAATTGTGATAAACGGTACCGGACAAGTAGAAACGTTTTTGCCGCTTAATGGCATTGAAATAAGCTTTCAAGTTTTAAATGGTTAAATATTTTCTAAACTATAGTACTGTAATTCTTTCAAAAAGTTCACGCTTGGTTTGCCTGCGCGTTCAAATAAAACATGTGAACACTCTGGAAACTAATGAAGCGTTTCGTGTGCAGAGTAGCGTGATGGTAGCAGCAAAATTTTGTTGAGAATATTATAAACAAAAAATCGTATGAACTGCTCGTGCAATTAGTGTTTTATGGTCACTTGTGATGTTTTGAAAGTTCTCAAATTGCACTCGTCTAAAGGCTCGTGCAATTTTGAGAACTTTCAAAACATCACTCGTGCCCATAAATCACGAATTGCACTCGCGTTCATACGATTTCCTATACTTAACCAAAAGAAAACACCACAATATATCTTATTAAATCAATTACACTTTATTTTCATATCTTGCAGTCAGTGCAAATGAAATTATTATGAGCTGATGCCAGCTGAGTTGACGTTGAAATTGTTATGCTTACGAGTTTCAGTCATACAAGGCTAAAATAAAGTATAAACTACAACTTCCAATTTGGTAAACTTAGATCTTTAACTTGCTTATTGTTGTAATCAATGAAGTTGCAAAATAATCTAAAATTGAGCAAGGAGTTAATGTAACTTCCCACTAAAGTAAAATGTACGGAATTTTTAAAACTATATACTCGAATATACCGGTCGATTTGTTTCTATTTCTTTGAATATTCATGCTCACCTCGATCATCTGCCTTGTCCATTTCTTCGGGAAATTATATTACAGACAAACCCAACAACAGATTGGAGAAATATCCCAGCAGACAAATTGACATCATGCATCCTCTTTGCCAAATTATTCGAGCAATATGTTCATTGTTGCGAAAAGTCTCTGCATACGAACAATTGGCTGTTTTGAAAATCAGTTATCTGGGAAAATCAAACAAATAATTTCCCAGATGGTGCATCCAAGAAAGTTGTTCAATTCACCACAAAATATCATCCTTTTGCTTCATTCCCTCTCTAATTCAACGGTTGAACAGTGGCTGGTAATCGAGCCAAGCAGTGCAGCCACTGAAACAATGACATGTTGTCAAAGCCAACCAATCACATTTTAGTACATATCTCTGAGATCGCATTCCGGCAACTCCATCACGTTTTCAGTACGTGAATTGTGCCCATGAAAACATGGGAACATTATTATTTATATGAGAGCAGAATTGATTTTAAAAGTATAATGGCACTGGGCAGAATATAGTTGGGAAGCCATTTTTGAAATGGCGCTATAATACTGCGAACTCGAGCCATTGGCGTACTTGTCCTAGGCATGGTAACGTAAGTACATTCTTGAGTATAAAGAGCTCTCAGTTTTGCTCGCGAACTCATTTACTTGCAGATGAAAATAATGTTTTAGTTTTGTTTCACAAAGCGCTCTAACACAATGATATTGTCAGATGTACACTCAGATTATTTTGTAATAAACTGAAGTTTCAAGGCCTTTGCTTTTGTTTACTGTTGCTAATTGACCTAATTTATTCGCCATTTTTACCGCATGTACTTTTTCTCAGTCCGTTCAGGACTGCAGTGTCCTTGCAACCTCCAAGCGTCGCTGCAGTAGTGTTAAAGTGATTTTTCAGATTTAACCAAAAAATTTCAATGCGTTGCAGCCGTAGCTTAGCGCTGCACAACGCTGCACAGCGCTGCTTTAAAAATGTTTTACGTCGTAACGTTTTCAAATGTTACATTTACATCTGATCCTCATCGCAGCTTTTAAGCAGCGGCATGCAGCGCTGCTTTACCGATGCTTTAACGATGCTTTACCGAAGCAAAATTTTGCAGCGCTTTTGCAGTGCATGATATTTTTGGTTGGCTGCTTGAGCGACTCACGAGCACTGCTTTAACGACGCTTAAGCGCTGTGCAGCCAAAAAAGTGAACTAACGCAGCGCTGCAGCAGCGTTGTGTCGTTCGTACAGGGGCCTCGCTAAAAAGCTTTACCAGACGCCAAGGACAAGAATTCGATGGGGTCAAGAGACAAGAAATCGTCTGACAAAGCTTTTTAGTGAGGGTCTTCGTTTTGTAGTTTAAGCCGGCATTTTCTACAAAACAAAGACCCCATCGAATTCTTGTCTTTGGCCTCTAACCACAGGCGGACCATCCTATGTTTGACTGGTCAGTGTTTAAATAATTTATTCAGGTCACGAACTACAGACTTACTGTGACGGTTGAGATTTGGTTCACTAGTTTAGATTTAAGAGTCAACTTGATCTGTATTGTTCAATAAAGTTTAGAATATGTTATGTTAATTGAGTCATGTGTGCTGTTACTTTGTCATTCCGGGCTGTTTAAGACGTTTTATTTTTTGTCATTTATTATTTTGATCCTTGATCCTTTATCCTCGATCCTTGATCCGGTGATCCAGTGATCACAAGCTTCTTTTGGCTCGTCACGCAAGATTGCGTGACGAGCCAAAAGAAAGTCTGCGTACGTATGAGGTAAGTCCTTGGCGTCTGGTAAGCTTTTTAGCGAGGGTCTTCGTTTTGCAGTTTGAGCCGGCCTATTCTACAAAGCGAAGACCCCATCGATTTCTTGTCTTTGGCGTCTGACAAAGCTTTTTAGCGAGGGACTTCGTTTTGTAGTTTGAGCCGACCTATTCTACAAAGCGAAGACCCCATCGATTTCTTGTCTTTGTCGTCTGACAAAGCTTTTTAGCGAGGGTCTTCGTTTTGTAGTTTGAGCCGGCCTTTTCTACAAAACGAAGACCCCATCAATTTTGTTTTATTTTGGCGTCTTTCAAAGCGTGTAAGCCAGGCTCATCCGCCTGTAATTTGACAAGTCTAAAAGTGATGAGGTCTTCGGTTTTCGGTCTTCGGTTTTAGGTCTTCGATCTTCGGTCTTCGATCTTCGTTTTGGAGACAACCAATTTTGTTGGCATGATCCGAAACCCCAGGGTATAATAGTGACAGGGAGGCTCGAATGAGGCCAAATTGTTAGACCCCAAAAAATTATAATGAAGCCAAAACCAGACCCAATAAAAGTCCAACAGCCCAGAGCGTAACCCCAAAAAGTCCTCTTTTTTCTACTTGTCATTTGCATGTAGTTTATGTTTGTAAATGAAATTGTCATAAAAATGAGAACCCTGGGTTATGCTTTTTTCAACCCCCCAAAAAGGCCTTACCAAAATCTTCCACCCCCAAAAAGTCACCATAAAATTTCTAACCCCCAAAAAGTCCTCAGATCACAAATTTCAAACCCCAAAAAGGTCTTCGAGCCTCCCCGTCACTATTATACCTGAGTACCCCCCTGGGTCCGAAACTGCGGAGCTCTGAGTACGAGCAAGCCGTATGTCTCTTTCGTGTTCCTTTATTCCGATATATACTTTGCCGCATTCACATGGAATCTTATACACAACACCGTCTCATCTTGTTTCTCGCGAAACGCGTCTCGTTTCTCGCGAGATTCACTGAGCCGGCAATTTAGGAATATATTACTCGCAAACTCGCAAGTGACAACTCGCATGTCAATGACGTATGTATCAAATGTTTTAGCTCTATGATCCGTTGCCAAATCGATGGGACCAAAGGTCCATGGCCAATGTATAAACAAGCAATAATTCTACATGTTGGCACCGTCCTTAAACAATAAAGCATTCAGGCTTTTGAATCGAAATGCCGTGGAATGCAGTAAAGGCGCCGCTTGACTTGAAGTTTATTTGTCGCGCTTCTCTATATGTCTATATAAACTTTTCACGCAACTGCAGACACGTCAAATACTAATTCGGAAACCGTGGCTTGTTGATCGATTTAGATGCCGCTTGACTAGCTTTGACTTGAAGTTAATTTTCCGCGCTTCACTATGAGGGGTCATCTCCGCCAAAATCCTGTTTCAAATTCTGTTATGGAGAACCTGCATATTTTATTACTTTTCAGCAAATTCTTTTCTCAAGACGTTAGAACTGAAATTGAACAAACGGAATAGAATTTAGGAAAACAGAACTGAAATTGAACCAACAGAACGGAATTTGAAACAACGGAACAGAAATTGGAGCAACGGAACAGAAATTGGAGCAACAGAACAGAAATTGACGTTGTTCCAATTTCTGTTCTGTTGTTCAACGAACCGAGTGGAACCTGGGAAAGAACCAGTTGCACATTATAATTTATGAAGATTAATTCGAAAACAAAACTCCGGCAACTGATGAGATCCATATGGAGGATCGAAACCATGGTCTTGCCTGCCTGGACATCACCAAATAGTGGCATATGCTACACGCAAAACAGTCGACCTGCGCCAGCACTCAAACATCTCATGGGAGAGCAAAAATATTCCGGCGCACTTAAATACAATAGCATCAACTCCATTTTAAGAGAGGTTTGCGAGAAGAGCATGTGCGTTCCAATCTACATAACTACATAACTCCACGCTCTAACTAAAACATAGAGTGCCCAGAAAACCAGAAGAAACTACCTATACAAAACGCAAAACAGTCGACTTGCGTGAGATATTTATATTTCTATCGTGTGGTGCTAGAAGGTCACACAACGAACAAAGGAGGATACATCGAGCTCAGGCTCGGTCAAATTGATGCAAGAGATCAGGAGAGATCATACTACATCTCTCTAAACAAATTCTTGTAGCTTCGTAGAAGAAGCTCTAGTAGTCTCTGGACCAGGACAAATAATGATATCCGTTATTCCAAACGACTCATCTTGCAACAGCTTTTATAATTATCAATTCAAATGCCCATTCTCGACCCCAGACCTTCGCTGCTTTCTTGACTACGCAGTTCAAATGCCGGGCCCGGCGCTAGAAATGCAAGAAAGCGACATCCTACACGGAATATTTGATATCTAGTCCTTCCAGATAGAAACGAGCCGAAACAAACCTTAGCAATGAGCAACGCAAATTTAATACGGAGGTGTCAAACTCATGACCTCTTGTAAACAATTTGCTAGAATGTACATATTCAAAGGCTCTACAGGAAAATCCTCCTCAAATAAACATATACTGCCCGTTTAGAAACACACTTGAAGCAGACTACATTTAATAGAGAACGGCAAATATACTAATGTCACGAACTGTGGGAGTCGTGTAGGCCTGTCACCTTTTTTTTAGAGCGTGGAGTTATGTAGATTGGAACGCACATGCTCTTCTCGCAAACACCTCTTAAAATGGAGTTGATGCTATTGTATTTAAGTGCGCCGGAATATTTTTGCTCTCCCATGAGATGTTTGAGTGCTGGCGCAGGTCGACTGTTTTGCGTGTAGCATATGCCACTATTTGGTGATGTCCAGGCAGGCAAGACCATGGTTTCGATCCTCCATATGGATCTCATCAGTTGCCGGAGTTTTGTTTTCGAATTAATCTTCATAAATTATAATGTGCAACTGGTTCTTTCCCAGGTTCCACTCGGTTCGTTGAACAACAGAACATAAATTGGAACAACGTCAATTTCTGTTCTGTTGCTCCAATTTCTGTTCCGTTGTTTCAAATTCCGTTCTGTTGGTTCAATTTCAGTTCTGTTTTCCTAAATTCTATTCCGTTTGTTCAATTTCAGTTCTAACGTCTTGAGAAAAGAATTTGCTGAAAAGTAATAAAATATGCCGGTTCTCCATAACAGAATTTGAAACAGGATTTTGGCGAAGATGACCCCTCATACTTCTCTACATGTACTTTTCAGGAAAATGGATCTGTGGTTTGTTGTTGACATGATCGATTGTCTGTGGTTTGTGTCAAGAGTTATTTTAAACAATAAAGCATTCAGGCTTTTGAATCGAAATGCAGTGGAATGCCGCAAAGGCGCCGCTTGACTTGAAGTTTATTTGTCGCGCTTCTCTATATCTTTTCACGCAACTGCAGACACGTCAAATACTAATTTGGAAATTGATTTAAACTATGTCTGTGTATATATGGTTAGCCTGCGTAGCCGCTCGCAGGCTGTGCATGGTTTGATTAGCATGGAGGCCGCCGTGATTTAATCGATTGTGTGGTTTGTTTATCGATTTGATTAGCCAAGAGGCCGCCGTGATTTAATCGATTGTCTGTGGTTTGTTTATAATTATCGATTTGATTAGCCACGAGGCAGCCATGATTTAATTGACTGTCTGTGGTTTGTTTATCGATTTGATTAGCCAAGAGGCCGCCGCTATTTAATCGATTGTCTGTGGTTTGTTTATTTGTGCATTGTTAACATTTATTTTGTTAACATTTCTTTTGTTTACAATTTTATGGTATAAGTACATATTGTTTACTGCGCAAGCGTAGTAGACACAAAAAACATTTAGCGACTTAGACTGACCTGCTTAATTATAAGTTGATTTAGACCTCATTAAATTCTCTTAAACCACGGCCTAACTTTTTAGACTAACTTTTTAATATTCGGCCAATATATTCCGACTGGTTTGAGTTTCATTTTAAAGCAAGTTTCTGTTCGTAAAATAAAATATTTCAATCATTTCAAAACGTTCTGATCTTGTTTGTGTAGTCTGTGCTTCGCACACACAATATAAAATTAATTTCATATGTAAACATGCATTCGTCTTCAGTTCTGACATACACAAAACTCTTGGAAAGAAACATAGGCACGCAAGGCGTGCGGGAGTTATTTTTAATTATTATTATTATGGTCTACATTATAATCAAAGGCTCCCATGAGCCAGCTCAGCAATGTAATTGATGTTAATGACGTTCATTGAATGCAGTTGTTGGCTCTTCCCTGGGAAAAATTTGACTCTTTCTATGGTGACTGATCAGCAGTCTTATATATTGAGTCTTAATGATGTCACGCAACTCTTACGTTCTGCAAAGACGCATTAATATATAAATAGACAGTGCAATCCCCATTTCTCGAACCCTTGATTTCTCAAAAAACCCAATAACACGAACCAAAAGTCATTTCCCTTGGATTTGTTTCGCTGTAATTTTACCCCCGATACTGTATAAAAATATATTGGGCAACAGTCAGCCCAAACTCAATAATACAAATCTGACATACCAAAACACAATAACTTTGACATAAATATTGATTAGTATTATTTTAAAGTTCTGGTTTGACTCTGGTATTCCAGTGGAATTTGACTTAGAGTCTTGCAAATCAATGATTCATAAATACACAACCATACTTAAAAGGATATAATTCACCCAAGGTGGGGGAGTTTGATCAGATTTGAAACGCAAGTGCTGCAAGCAGAACAATCAAAATGTTTTCATCCTTGCATGTGCTTCTCGATCGGTTTACATGTATATGGACACTTGCACTTGTGTGCCAAGTAAAAACAAGGCTTTAGATGTGAAGGTGCATGTAGGCTTCTTAGTACAAATATTACCTACAGTTCATAAGTATGTGTAACAGAGGTTATGAATGTTTTGTGTTTATAGACTGATTCAGATAAAATTGGACTTTATTCATACAATACCCTATAGCAGAAAAATTCATCAGAGAAATTTGAAATCATGTGCTATCAGTTATAAACACATTTGCCTCAGCTGAAGCCTGCTTTTCTACACGGAAACTATGAACAAACTTAAGGTCTACACAATAAGCTACAATATAAACAGGCAAAAAGGTTCTGCAGCCAAAATACACTTTATATGTTTTCGACCAAAATACACTTAATTTGTTTTCGGTTCAAAGCTATCAATCGATCAAATTGTACCCGATTGTAAACCTTCGTATGACAAATGACAAAAGTTTAAATTATATTGCAATAATTTATTGGAATCAAACGATCAGTTCAACAACAATTTTTGTTATAAAGCAAATAAAATCTAGACATACAGTAACAATTACCGGCCGTCCTGTGGTGTCAGTTTTCCTTTCCTAAGTCTTGAAAATCCATTTGAAGTGAAGGCTCTAAAACGCCAGAGTTCAGTTGAATGCTTCAATGTTCCGGCTCTTTTTCGGCGGTCTATCAATTTAGTCACCTAAAATATGCCCTGCTGGAACCGTTCTGTTATTCCCGGTGTTTTTGAAGTTGTATAACCCCTTGATTCATCGGTCGGGCATAGGTCCAAATATTTGTTGTCAGATGTGCTTTGATATAGAACCACAGATGTCAGTTCGTGAAAGAAATAATTTCAATCCTCCTGAGTAGCACTTCTCAAACCAAGGAATGGAGGAATTGCAGAATTTATTCGTTTGTAATGGCATTGGAACTCCAAAAAGGTCTATCTTTTAAATGTGTAAGACGAGAGAAATGCCGTCCTGAAAATTAAAGTAGAAACAACCCGCCATTTTGTTTTCCTATGCGGTCGGGTTGCTACCCCGACCCCTGATGCCTACCAAATATTGCGCCTGCAATATTTTTTTAGTGTTTTTCCCAGGCCTTATACACTGGTCAGCGGAACTACCAAGAAAAGTTTGCTCATGGCAAATTTTCCCCACAACCACGAAACTCATCAATCGCGCATATGCTGATTGCTGAGCTAACAACGATCGAAAACGGCATCAGCGTTTTCACGACGGGCATTCAAAACGGCGTGTTTTGATACCATCCCATGCAAGTATGTGATAAAATTCATGTTGTTTATTCCAAATTAAATATATTTTATCCTTCTTTTCCCATTTGCATGGATCATGATAGGGCTAAAAGAAGAAAATAAATGTACAGGTCCTTTTTAGGCAATATTTAAACTGAATGCAAAAATAGCTTATGAAATAAGGATGGGATAAATCACATGGGTTGGAGAAGAAAAACAAAGATATCATGTTACATGGTTTCAGAAGATAACAAAAGTTTCATATTACATGGGTTTCGGAAGAAAAACAATAGAAGGGCGTGGTGGAAAAACGGCATTACGACAATATAATTATATTGTCATAATGACGTTTTTCCACCACGCCCTTCAATTGTTACATATGTTCACGAGGAAAACAACATCATCTTATACGCTTGGGAACAAACAAAGACAAATGCTGCAGGAAATCAATCCACATAGAAGGTTAAAAATAGCATTATAACCATAAATTTCCTTAGCTTTCATTTCTGCAATGTTGCATGGTGCACATGCGCACAACAACATCAGGTATCTGATTGGCTATGATTAACTTGAACTTTGTACCGGTACAAGTACCGTAAATCGGGGCGCTTATTTCAAATTTCAGGTTTTCTCTTGTCAATTCCATAATTGAAAGAAGTTGTATTTTTATAAAATTTTATTTTTGGCAAGAAATCTGTAGTAATTCTGCCTTCTCTTACTTCATACATTCGTTTTGACTGCATATAAGGAGAGGGGTGGGTTTATATTATGATTCTATAGGGGCGCTTATTTGAGGGGAGGCGCTTATTCGAGGATTTACAGTACGTGATAAAATTCCTTTTGCGTACCTTTAATTTCCAACAATATTCACAATCTCTAATAATTTCTCATCATGCACAAGTCTAAGCTACGTACCAGAAACAGCGATCAGAACAGAAATACCAACTCAAGAATTTGACACTGTCTGTGAAAACAGCAAAATTATGTAAAAGAAAAGCCTGTACATTGCAGTAGCACAGTGATTGTGCACATCTTTCTATGATTAATTTAAACTTTGTACAGGTACAAGAAGCTACAGCAAACGCGTTCTAGGAAACTAAAGAGAACGTGTTCCGATATTATACAGTAGGTAAAGTGCATCAAACGTCCCGACACAAGATTGTACCGTGTGTTATTTGTGTCCCTGGGATCTCAAGTTTTCGGCAGTCTCTTGCCATCTAAATTGCCACGAATGATAATATTTTTATCATAATTCGCAACACAGAGTTTATAATAATAGATCTGGGGAAAAACTAGGCTCCTACACTTTCTTTTGGCTTGCATGACGAGCCAAAAGAAAGTCTGCTAAGAGGCTAGGAAAACACAAAACTGTTCAAATAAAGGGCTTACTATCTCCTCTTGTTTATGTTTCGCTTAAAATTTTAGATCGTTCGATGTCGCAAATCGATTATCAGTTATCCTGCATTGACTAATTTTGGCATTTCTTTCACTGGTTGTTTCATGCAGCCCAAAATAACACATTTGGAAGTCAAGGTTATTTCTAATCTTTCAAACTGAGGTAAAAATAAATCTCAAATGACTGAGGTTTTTAAGAAGTTTATGCTCGAGAGTTGAGTCTGTACTGTGTTTAGTTTTAGAAGCATGGGAACCAAAGCGTCTGATTGGTCAGTCGGTAATTCGATTTACAAAGTCAACAAACCTCAGACCTGCCAACTCTCACGATTCCGCCTTGAGTCTCACAATTTTTGACCTTTTCTCACGATCTCACGACAAAGCCGCTGTATCTCACGGTTTTTTCTGGAAGAGGTTTTGACATGAAATTTGTATTAATTTGAACTTCAGACCAAAGGTCCAAACAGAAAGGCAATAAAAATCCCTTGATGTTTGGTCAGTAGCCGTGAAAATAAGGTCACCTAGTTCCTAGACCTCTGTTTTCACCTCGGTTAATCCAGTTCGGGTCACATGGTCTCACTGACCTCGATTCCATGTTTTGTTTCCCAGCCTGCATATTATCCTTTGCAAGCTTCTTTCCCGCTTGTACAGTCGGGTAAAAAATGGCG
The DNA here is from genome assembly GCA_029204205.1 of Desmophyllum pertusum. Classification (NCBI taxonomy): domain Eukaryota; kingdom Metazoa; phylum Cnidaria; class Anthozoa; order Scleractinia; family Caryophylliidae; genus Desmophyllum; species Desmophyllum pertusum. Next base: position 6,956,071 of record MU826350.1, read on the forward strand.
AAGCGAGCTCGTAGTGATTCAGAGCTCGAGAACTGTTCGGATGAGAATGAATCCCTAAAATAAAGCAACTGTAAGGTAGGGTAAACTGCTCCTGTTAACATGGATACGTTTTCAAGGGTTTCATTGGTCCAATTGGTTGCTTTAATTTTGACGTCAGGTCTAGCTAGGCATATTAGGACAGGGGAAAATTGAAAGGGCGCAAAGAGCCGGCAAAATTTTTGGGCCTGGGAAAAGTAATGAGATCTCACTACTTTTTGTACAAACTCCAGATTTTTTTGGAGTCATCTCCAGATTTACCCTTCTGGGGGGCTGGGAGGTCTGAAATCTGTTTAAACATGCACGTAACGTTGGCCGCTGCCTCAAAAGTTTTCTGTTTCGTCCTGATCATGGTTTGTGATATATAACGGACTTCCCGTTTGTTTACACATGATATAAAGAAAAGGCGAAAATTTACGATGTGTTGTCTCGCATAAAAGCGAGAGTTTTTCCCCACCGAACATTTAGGAGAAGTTGCAATGAAGACGTGTGGAGAAAAAATTGCGGTTTCAGAGCAACATCTTTGCTTTCGGTCAGTGATGAAGACCACCATGTAGAACTTAGCATTCAAACTACCATTGAACTTGATCAACATATTTATTTCGCCGATGGCGACACGACCTTATAGCTCGAATGGAAGCTGAGAGTGGCAAAGGAGTACCAGGTTACAATTTATTAACCCGGTTAGTAAAATAGCTTGTTTGTTTTTTTGTCGTGATTCACCTTATACCTCTACTCCGCCAAAGTTCTAGGAGGAGAGCTAGAGATGAGTATGAATATATATGAATGTATTCGCCTTGTGAAAGATTTTCTCGGGAAAGAACGAAGCCCGGACTCGAGAGAGCGGCGGAAATCGAGCCTATGTGAAAGTTGGACTGGTCCAAATAAATATTAATTTAGGACCGCGTAAACACATCGGAGCGGCGTACAGATTTCGCAACGTCGGTGAGTTTGACTCGTCAAAATATTAAATCATTGTACTCACTACTAGGTGGACACACTAGGAGCGCCAATGCGCCATTAGATCAAATTTTTTATCAAGGCTACGTTACATTTCGCCTGAAATACATTTCTTTTCCGTGAAGGAAAACAGAAACTTGCCCAGACTTGCAGATTTATGTAAACAGAAACTTGCTGAGACGTGCAGATTTATATTTGGACGATTACGTCATAGGGTCACGTCGAATCGTGACTTGAAGAGATTGTCTGTGAGGTGCGTACGTACATCACATACACTTGAAGCGCCATTAGATCAAATTTTTTATCAAGGCTACGTTACATTTCGCCAGGGTCATAATATTGTCCTGTTTGTTTTGTGTGAAATACATTTCTTTTCCGTAAAGGAAAACAGAAACTTGCCCAGACTCGCAGATTTATGTAAACAGAAACTTGCTGAGACGTGCAGATTTATATTTGGACGATTACGTCATAGGGTCACGTCGAATCGTGACTTGAAGAGATTGTCTGTGAGGTGCGTACGTACATCACATACACTGGAAGCGCCATTAGATCAATTTTTTTATCAAGCTACGTTAGATTTCGCCATGGTCATCCTTTGCCTAAATGATATTTTATGAATATTGTCCTGTTAAATAATTGTCATTTTGTGTGAAATACATATCTTTTCCGTATATTTTCTGAGAAAAACAGAAACTTGCTGAGAAATGCAGATTTATAAATAAGGACGATTACGTCATGGGGTCACACGAGTCACGTCTAACTGTGACTTGAAGAGATTTCGCAACGTCTGTGATAAACCAGGGTCACCGTTAGGTCAAATTTCATATCAAGCTATTACTTTGGATTTGAACATGAATACTCTGCTGTTTATTTAGTGTGAAATACATTACTTTTTCGTGTTGGTGCAGCAATTCACTTCCTTGTATGCAGAAGATTTATAAATAACAACCATTACGTTACAATATCACATTTTGACTCATGCAATTTGTCGAACTGTGACTAGAATAGCTGCGAATGATGATGGTGCTGCGATTGATGGTTCAACACCGATTCGTACCTATGTTGTCGTGTTTTTTCCTCTTATTCAACTTTGGCTTTATATTGAGGAATGATCTTCAAAGACTGTTCAGAGGCAAGAAAATTGACAGTAGGCACTATACGCAAACATCAGACTTCAGCGTGACTGCCGTGACTAATCTGATAGATTTCAAGCAAGAAAGCAGGTAAAACGGCTTGCTTGCTTGATAAAAAAAGCCCGGTTATATTTTCTTTGAAAATTCTTGTTTTATATCTTGAAGGACTTTGTGTACAATTATGTGAAGTATAAAACTTGACAAATTGTCGCCTTTGCAGGGCTCGAAAAAAATTGGAATTCCAGCTTGCCCTTTGGACAAGCAACTCTCAAATTTTGCTTGCCCGGGGCACCTCCCCACTTGCCCAGGTTCTCAAACTCATTAATTATTCATGAAACAACGAAAACGAAAATACACTGGGTTAAGCCTTCAGTTTGGCTCTCTGTTCTACCTACCTGTACTGTAATGTGTTTTTGGTTTACTTTACTTCCAAAGTTACAAACTGGTTTGCAGGGTTGCCCCTAAGAAAAATGTCTGTGCTTGTGCCTCTCACCAGAGACACAATCTATCGGCATACATGACGTATTCAATGGTTTGCACGGCTTGCAATGCATTATGGGGCGATTTTAAAACATGGCCGCTTCTGGAGCCGAAAGAATCTTTGTTGACGTGTTTTGGCCTATATTTCTCTTAATGGAAGTAAAACAAGACCAGATAAATTGTTTTTTAACTTTAATTTATTCTGCGACTGATTTTATGGCAAAGTTAGAACTGAAAAAGCAGGTTTCCCAGCGAACGGTAAGTTAATCGCGCACACACGTCACAGTTGTTTGTAGGCGTCTCCTATTTCCCTATTTCAGCCTATTTCCTTGTAATTTTCGTCAAGCTTCAACTCTTGATTACCCCGACCAAATGTGCTTAACATTTACTGTTTTGTTTCACAAAATCGTCATTTTAACAATGTAGTTGGCAGAAGGCTTTCCTGGGCCCTTGCCCGTCGGGCAAGTGAGCAGAGAAAGTTACTTGCCCGACAGGAAAATCTACTTGCCCCGGACGACCGGACGGGGGTTTTGTCGAGCCCTGAAAAGTTGTTTTTGTCTAGATCTAACTTTTTCGCTTGCGATATGATCGACCAGCTTTTGACTTATAATTCTCTTTTTTAACTCTTTTTACTTTAAGGTATCAGCCACCCTTGAGGACCGTCCTCGCGCGGATCGCTGTAGCGTTAGTTGTTTTTATAAAAAACCCTATAAACCATTTTTTTTTTTTGAAAGTTTAATAATTCCAGATTATGGCTTTTTATTAATAAAAACGATAAACTTAAATGTGTTTCGAAAATGGGAACCTTTGTATAAAAGTACATGTCTTTATAAATCATGTTCCACTCCCTCCGGAAATAAACAGAAGAAAACGATTAACACCGTATTCGCTTCTCAACACGTTCGGCTAAAAAAGCGTGTCTCAGATTTTTGACAAGTGCGTTTGTTTTCTTTTATTGGCAAATGAAGTTGGGAGTGACAATAATAATTTATTAGTTAGCACTCCCTGTGGAAAAAAAGCTCTAGCTTTAAAATTAAAAGGAGTATTAAAATTCGCAGACACGGTTTTGTAGAAGAGATGTATGTCATCATTCTGGCCAAATTTCAGCCAAATTGGTTGAATGGCTGCCGACTTGGAGTTCAAAACGCACGCGTCGCTCGGCAAAATTTTCCTTCCGAGATAAAAAGGAAAATACATTTTTTCGGCATCTTACCTGGAATGAAATTATGACACCTAAACGTCCATTCTGATCGATACCATAGAGGGATCAACTTTCTCTAACAATAGGACTTTGACAGGTAACAACATGTAACAGGAACAAACGTTCGCGTAAACACTCACAATAGCCAGGCGATAGCGAACAGAACGGCGCCTCAAATCAGATGGAACCGACGAGATCACAAAACGACTGTGCTGTAAGAAATTAGATTAGCTGGGTAAGAAGTTCTTCTATCTTCCACAGTTATTTTCACAGGCACAGTATGCGAATATTGGAGTAAATGCAAGCGGGTCGCACGCTAGCGACTTGTGCGGTGTTTTGTGTCGCAGAATCACTTCAATCTAAAATTAACTTTAGGTAGTATTTGTACTGTTTCTTCTAAAGTTTCGTATATTCTGGAAAATTGTGCAAATGTGGAGCTGAACATTTTTCATTTTACAAGTTGAACTGATGGACAGCTGAACGGGTTGTATACGGCGAGCAAATCGTGCACATCTGCAGAATTGTGTTGAGACGAGCGAAACTGAGCCAGTTGAAATCAAGTTCACTGAAGGAAAAGGAAAGAGTCAATATCTATATGGATGGAGAGAAAAAGAGTGACCTTCCAAGATAATTTCACTTTGAAGTGATCCGGCTTCGAGTGTACCATCACCAACGCTTGACGAACTGCGATATTGTTTTCAATGCTTCGTCTGTCATGGATATTTATTGTACTGATTTTAAAAGCTTAGTCCAGCTGGAATTTAACAAGCCTCTTCGAAATACAAGGTAACAATTCTGAATAGGTTAAGCTTAAATTTGTAGTGCAATTCATTCATTTTGAACGAATTTGTGCAGATTTGTATTGGTTTCCGGACTTTCCCGTAAATTGTTTCAGGCTTCCTTTTATAAATAGTGCTTGTTCAGTTGCATTTGTTGTACAATTACAAGCATTTCCCATTAAATATTTTGTTCCAAACTTTGCTGCATTTTCTAGCAGTTTTGTTACTTCGTCTTCAGTCAATTCTGCCGTGAAACAATTTTCTCCGGCGGCCATTGTTCCTTGGAGAGAGAAAAAAATTCAGCTCTCTTTCTCGCCGAAGCGTTCATGGTATAATGGCTCATATCCCATGGCCTCTAAGCCAATCACAACTCTAGAAATGCATTATCCAATGGTTCAGTTTTTAATAATATTAGATATTTTACACAGTTTTAAATATTTTCAATTTGTTAGTATCTATTTTTTTTTTTGTGTCCCCAAATTAGTATGGGATTTTCCCAGGCTATAAGGCATTGACACATTAATAAAGTTTTCTATCGATCTATCTACTGTAAACCAAGGAATACTTCATTTTATTTCACTTTATTGCTATCGGCATTTCCTGTATTGTATTGCAACAGCTGGTTATAAATTTAATGTAATTGAGAGTTCAAAGTAATGTAGAGTTCAGGATTTTGCAAGTCAACTTTATAGATGTCAACATTTCATTGTTACAAGCATCTATCAAAAGAGGCATGTTGTTGTTTTGTTGTTGGAATATTACAGTCATTGGAAATCAAAAATCTGTGAATAAGTTTGTTTCATTTAAATGTAAAGCCACACATGCATATTGTGGACCTATTTTTTTAATGAGTTCAGGACTGTCCTCTTGTACCTACAATACATAACATACATGTCACCTTTTTTTCTCTTCATCTCTTGCTTGGTTGGACTCTTGCAGATCTCTTCTTAGTTTCTCATTTTCTTCTTTTAACTGTTGTAAGTACAAAAAGGCTATTTCTAATGGCTGATGTATAATAATTATTATTATTATTATAAGTTGGTTCTATTCAAGAGTGAGTGTTACCATATAGGAAATGTTCCGAGTCTGGCTAATAACATGACTGTTTAAGCTTATAATAAAATTATGCAGGGAAATTTGTCACATACATGTATACTTTAGCAGCAGGGGGGGGGGGGCCAGACCGTCCGGAATTTCTTGGGGGGGGGGGGGGCCAAAGCCCAAGCCGGCCAATAATTGAGCAACAACAGGAAGTGAACGGGCTTAACGCGCACGCTTATAATTGAAGGGCTGAGGGCATATCCGCCTTATGTCGATTTTGAGCCGTTGGAGTAAATCAGTAATATATTCTCACTGGGATCCCCTACAAACAATGTCTGGGCTATGATTAGATATGGGGAGAATCAGCCCGAGGCGATAGGGAGCAGGTAGCTCCCAGAGGAGAGGATGGCTTATCGCTGCGGGAGGTGGGTGGGCGAAGCAAAGTGACGGTCGTCCTGTCGAAAAGACTGAGCGAGTTATGGCGTGAGGTGTGGACTGAAATACTGAACACGGGGTATAAGGTTACGTAACACATCCCAACGGACCACATACTGCACGTCGAATATATCTAATCAGGAATATAGAGGCATTATATGCGGGTTCCCCAGAGAGAATAGTAATATATTCTCACTGGGATCCCCTACAAACAATGCCTGGGCTATGATTAGATATGGGGAGAATCAGCCCGTCGGCGATTACTCCCATAGTAACTCTAATAGGGAACTTCATGACCACAAAGCTGGAAATCCAGTAATACTTTGTATGCTCCTCCCATAACTCAAAAATACTCCCTTCCGGGATTCAGTGACACATACCCAGGGTTACCAAATATATAGTCCATGATCCACAAATCTAGAAAACACTCATCACGACACAACATTCTGGGCTATTAAATAGGGCTAAACTCTAAACTCGTATAACATTCTGGGCTTAGAGGGCTAAACAGTAAATGGCATAACTGAGGTGAGTAAAACCAACCACGCCCACTTTTCCCCAGTTGAAAGGAGGTCCATAATAAAGGCTTGCATTAAAACCTATGGCAAGATAGGAAAAAAGCAAACAAACAAACAAATTACTCCGGCTTGAAAATGTTTAGAGTTATAAAACGACCCTTGGAAATACCCCCAAAAATAGGCCGAAGACTTTTCTAACATTTCATTTCTTGACAAACAGATGAATCTACGGCCACCAAACCTTAGGATCTTTAAAGAGCACAATCTAAGTTGAGGTCTGAACCGATAGCTCAGAGACTAAAACACAGAGAGCATCGGGGCTGGGACGCTTTGGGGTTTACCCATAAAGTCACAGTAACAAACAGATATGGAACGACACAGCCTCCTATGGGCAAAAGTGACAACGGTTTGTAGCTATAGGTTGCCATAAAAAGAAAATAAATCCCACTAGGGACGGGTAGGACCCCAAAGCGAAGCAACCCCAAAATACCCCGTCCAGGGACAGAGCAATGAAGGATATTAGATAATCCCTTCGAGGAAGCTTCGCCAATAAAGGCCACCCACAGAAAAACGAAATAAGTAGCGAGACGAAATCACTTGGTACAGTAACTGTAAGAATAAAACTAGAGCCAACAACTAAAAATTCAGCGAGACACATACATTATAACCCATCAAGGAAATAGCCTCGCTAAAACAACGAAGTTCGGTGAACCCACTGAAACAACTCTGCGAGGCCGTGGAAAACAAACAGGCCATCGGAACTGATTCGGCGCAGACTGGCGCAGAGACAAAACTCGTTATACAAACAGCTAAATTCGTAGAGACAATGACAAACTAATTCGACGAGACAAACGTCCTACAACAACTATCTATAAACTCGGCGAGACAAACTGGCAAAATAAACTGGACTCAGTCGGAGCGCGGGACAAACTCGCAAAAACAACTGATCTCGGTACGAAAAACTAGCAATAGCAACTAAACTCAGCGCAATAAACTCGCAATAACAACTGAGCTACGTGCGACAAACGCGCAATTAAAACTGAACTAGGCGCAATAAATTCGCAATAACATTAGAACTTGGCGCGACAATCTCCAATAACAACTGAACTCGGCGCGATAAAACTCGCAATAACAACTTCTGAACTAGGTGCGACAGACTCGCAATAACAACTGAACTAGACGCGACAAAACTCGCAATAACAACTGAACTCGGTGCAACAAACACGCAATTAGAACTGAACTCGGCGCAACAAACTCGCAATGACAACTGAACTAGGTGCGACAACCTCGCAATAACAACTGAACTCGGCGAGACAAAACACGCAATAACAACTAAACTCGGCGAGACAAAACTCGCAATAACAACTAGTAAACTCGGCACAACCAAACACGCAATAACACTAAACTCGGCGAGACAAAACACGCAATAACAATTTACTAAACTCGGCGAGACAAAACTCGCAATAACAACTAGTAAACTCGGCGCGACAAAACACGCAATAACACTAAACTCGGCGCGACAAAACACGCAATAACAACTAAACTCGGCGAGACAAAACTCGCAATAACAACTAAACTCGGCGAGACAAAACTCGCAATAACAACTAGTAAACTTGGTGCGACAAAACTCGCAATAAGACTAAACTCGGCGAGACAAAACTCGCAATAACCGTGAAACTCGGCGAGACGGCAAAACTTGCAATAACAACTAAACTCGGCGAGACAAAACTCGCAATAACAACCGTGCAACTCGGCGCGACAAAACTCGCAATAACAACTGAACTCGGCGAGACAAAACTCGCAATAAAACAACTCGGAGAACTCGGCGTGACAAGCACGCAATAACAACTAAATTCAGCGAGACAAACACGCAATAACAAGTGAACTCGGCGAGACAAAACTCGCAATATAAACAACTGAACTACGCGTAACAAACACAAAATAAGAACTGTACTCGGCGTGAGAAACACGCAATAATTCAACTAAACTTGGCGAGACAACTCGCAATAACAACTATTAAATACTCGGGCGAGACAAACCCGCAATATAAACAGCTCAGTGAACTCGGCGAGACAAACTCTGCCATTCAACAACTAAATTCGGCGAGACAAACTCGCAGGTACCAACTAAAACTCGGCGAGACAAACTCGCAATAACAGCTCAGTGAACTCGGCGAGCCAAGCTCTGCCATTCAACAACTAAATTCGGCGAGACAAACTCGCAGGTACCAACTAAAACTCGGCGAGACAAACTCGCAATAACAGCTCAGTGAACTCGGCGAGCCAAGCTCTGCCATTCAACAACTAAACTCGGCGAGACAACTGACTCGCGAGAAACAAAACTCGGCGAGGCAAAACTCGCAAAAGCAATAATACGGACAAAACAAGACAGTGAAATTTTGAACAAACTAGTTACCCGCTAGAGACAACCTGTTCTTGATCTGACGGAAGAAGGACGGCCTGCACTCGACCGCAGAATGGATTCTCGAAAGTCAAAGCATTGTACTGTGCCGGAGCAGGTTGGTCTCCTTGAGCAGCTTAAACAGGAGCAGTTGGGACGGCAATAACTTCTAGAAGTAAAGCATTATCAATGGTAACGGTAACTTGCACTGTCATGAAACTTGGTAGAGAGGGCAGCGATGAATTTCAGCAGAAACAAACGAAGCAAAGTGACGGTCGTCCTGTCGAAAAGACTGAGCGAGTTATGGCGTGAGGTGTGGACTGAAATACTACACACGGGTTACACACAAGGTTACGTAACACATCCCAACGGACCACATACTGCACGTCGAATATATCTAATCAGGAATATAGAGGCATTATATGCGGGTTCCCCAGAGAGAATAGTATTCAAATATTAGCTGTTGGAAGATTGTTGAACAATGGAAATCAGCGGAGATGTTCAAACCGGTAAATCGGCAAACTTCATGTTTCACGCTGTTATTTTCGAAGGTTCGAGTCCTTTGCGCAACATATTTTTCTCTGTGTATTTTTTTTTTAAACGAACCAAAATACTGGGCGATGTTTTGCAACTTATTTGTTTATCACATGCCAAAAAGGAGGTAAATCTGAGAAGGAAATTTTTTTCTCAAAATCGACATAAGGCGGTTATGCCCTCAGCCCTTCATATTATAATCGAGCCTCGAGCCAGGAGAAGCCTGGGGAGAGGCGTCTCTCCCCAGGCTTCGACCGACTCGAGGCTCAATTATATCATTGATTTAATCGAGCCGCGATCCGTCAAAGCCTCGTATTTTGTTCATCATCTACAATTAGACAAGGTATGGTGTCAATGGGATACAAAATGAGCTGTGCAAAGCATCGAATTCTTCCCAAATTGGAAACTTAATGAAGTCTGCCTTGCTATAAGTAATTAAATACACGATTCTAATATCCTTCTGTGTAAGACTGTTGAACTCCTTCGAGTCACTAGAAGACTATGTGTTGTAATTTTGTAGTAGCTCCATTGAAACAATTTTACGCAAAGGAAACAAACGCACAGACTACTCTAAGGTGAAGAAACCTTGCCGTCATGGCCTCTTCTGATTTAATTACTCAGCTATGTAAACACACTTGCACGAACGGACTTATTAGATTACATTGTTTGTTTCATCACGGTGTTTCATCACGGTAATATGGTGACTGCAGTCTATTAAAAATCTTGATACAAATTTCATCAACAACACAATAATTATAATAAATGAACAAAAAGGTTTTCACACTAAATATTGATATATTTTCTGATATACTGAAGAAATAATGATCTATTGTAATATAACACGCCTTGTTACACATTGTAATGCAGTGAAGTAAAGCGTGACAAGCATGCGTGACGTCTCAAATGATTGTTACTCCATATGATATTTGCAAGCACCACTTATTTGTCGCTTAATAAACCGGGCAAGGCCTGAGGCCGAGCCCGGGTCATAATTCAGTCAAAGTTGTTTTTGATTTTTTGGTGTCGAGCGCACTCAGGTCCCCACTCGGCCAATGGGTAATGAACTCCTGCCTGACAAAAGTTTACAAGCGTATTGAGTTTTACTTGAAGAGAGTATTCCATTTCAAAAATGCGTTTATGAGTTCAAACTTGCTACACAGAAATTGTCAACAGAGGTTTCGGCAGAAATAAGATCAAGATGTGCAGGTCATTTCAGGTTGTACGTTGTACTCACAGACGAGAGGATTGTTTGTGCCGATCTTGTATTCCATTGCGCAAACTGCAGACTTTAGCGTGACTGGCGTGACTAACTGTACTTTCTTGAGGTTTTTCACCAAGCAAGAAAGCAGATGAAATTTAAGCACCCGATTTTAATTTTACCCCTACGAGAAGACGTTGGACAGTGTTATAGTTGAGCCGCTATCGTTTCGTGCGCTGACCGGGGCACGAGCCATCCTGGCCATCGCTTGAAGAGTTGATTTAGCCGTTATGCAATCATTTGGATTTTTATGATGCCAATAAACATGCACGCGAGACTGACGTCAAGTGCTTTGGTTCATTCCTTTGACAATTTGCATTGAATCCCGAGTTTAGCAATGAAATACTTTAAAACCTATCTTTATGATATTTCCATATTTAAAGCTTAAATAGCCTTGACTAAGAAAGTAGAGTTTCCATTTCAAAGACCCGTATGTGATTTTTAACCACATAAATTTTGAACAGACTTTTCGAATACCCATGTTGCGAAAAAGATCAGAAACTACAATAGATATCACCCTGCTAAAGATAGTTTTGAATATCACGCAAACCTCGGACCAAGGTTTAGCGTGACTGGCGTGAAGCAAGAAAGCAGAATTGTTGAGCAAGTGAGGAGAATTTAAATCCTGAGCTTAGCAATAAAATACTTTAGAAACGTATCTTTATAATATTTCCACAAGCAAGAACCTTAACCAAGGAAGAATAACTTTTATTTCAAAGGCGTGTATGTGAGTTTAAAGCCCAAAATAGCCCTTGCTGTACATACATTTTAAACAGACTTTTCGCACTGTCTAACAATGTCCCACACAAATTTTTAGATATGTTTTCAGGTTGTTAGTTATATGCTTTTGAAATGTATGTCATGATTAGATATGTTTTTGATATTACATACCCAAAATGTATTTTTCGAGTATACCGATGCGAGTGTCAAAAATATACCAGAAATGTATTTTGACTTTTCCAGCTTGAACATACCAAATACATAACTTTGTTGAGTAACATTTTTGTAGCAAAAACATATTACAAAATGTACTTTGCCATTCACCAGTGCAACATATACCTAAAATGTAAATTCAACATACTGCATTACTGTCTGAAAAGTACCTAAAACATATTTTATAATTCACTTAATTTTCATCATGCTAATACCCAAATATTTGCCTCCCACATTCGGTTCATGGTCAACTATAAACTATTGCAAGACGTTCAATGAGTGTTATGCATGATCAATTCTTTAAACCCTGTGCCTGCTCGCACAGGATCGTGTTACACGAGTTGTCACATGATCGATCGTCTGTTCCTTCTGTATTGCACGCAATCATTCAAAACACTTCAAAAACGAGTAATTATTTTTCCAAATGTTCTAACCAAATCTACACTAATTATTAGTCAGAATTATCTCGGTAGAACAGAAACTTATTCTAGGTTTGATAAGAAACAAGAATTTTCGAAGAAAATATAACCAGGCTTTTTTTTATCAAGCAAGAAAACAGTTTTACCTGCTTTCTTGCTTGAAATCTATCAGATTAGTCACGGCAGTCACGCTGAAGTCTGATGTTTGCATATAGTGCCTACTGTCAATTTTCTTGCCTCTGAGCAGTCTTTGAAGATCATTCCTCACTATAAAGCCAGAGTTGAATAAGAGAAAAAAACATGACAACATAGGTACGAATCGTTGTTGAACCATCAATCACAGACGTTCCGCGACAATGGCGCGTTGCACCATCATCATTCGCAGCTATTCTAGTCACAGTTCGACAAATTGCATGAGTCAAAATGTGATATTGTGACGTAATGGTTGTTATTTATAAATCTTCTGCGTACAAGGAAGTGAAGTGCTGCACCAACACGAAAAAGTAATATATTTCACACTAAATAAACAGCAGAGTATTCATGTTCAAATCAAAAGAAAAAGCTTGATATGAAATTTGACCTAACGGCGACCCTGGTTTATTACAGACGTTGCGAAATCTCATCAAGCCACAGTTAGACGTGACTTATGTGACCCCATGACATAATCGTCCTTATTTATAAATCTGCATTTCTCAGCAAGTTTCTGTCTTTCTCAGAAAATATACGGAAAAGATATGTATTTCACACAAAATGACAATAATTATTATTATTTAACAGGACAATATTCATAAAATATCATTTAGGCAAAGGATGACCATGGCGAAATGTAACGTAGCTTGATAAAAAAAATTGATCTAATGGCGCTTCCAGTGTATGTGATGTATGTACGCAACTCACAGTCAAGTCACGATTCGACGTACGTGACCCTATGACGTAATCGTCCAAATATAAATCTGCACGTCTCAGCAAGTTTCTGCTTACATAAATCTGCGAGTCTGAGCAAGTTTCTGTTTTCCTTTACGGAAAAGAAATATATTTCACACAAAACAAACAGGACAATATTCATGACCCTGGCAAAATGTAACGTAGCCTTGATAAAAAATTTGATCGAATGGCGCTCCTAGTGTGTCCACCGTAGTGAGTACAATGATTTAATAGTCAAACTCACCGACGTTGCGAAATCTGTAGGCCGCTCCGATGTGTTTACGTGGTCCTAAATTAATATTTATTTGGACCAGTCCAACTTTCACATAGGCTCGATTTCCGCTGCTCTCTCGAGTCCGGGCTTCGTTCTTTCCCGAGAAAATCTTTCACAAGGCGAATGTATATATTATACTCTCCCTTAGCTCTCCTCCTAGCACTTTGGCGGAGTAGAGGTATAAGGTGAATCACGACAAAAAAAAAATGAAGCTATTTTACTAACCGGGCTGGGCCCTAGGCCCATGCCCGGTTAACAAACTGTCAAGCAGAGAGCTTCACGTGGTTATGTAACTGATACAAGTATCTGTCGGTATCCTAATACAATCGAGCGCTGTTCAATTCAAACGTCTCGATCGTTTCATTTGGCAGGCAAGTTTTGAAAACGGTTTCACTGTTTAGCAGTCAATTTTATGCTAGGGAAAAGGCAATTTTGAATGAAGAATATGGACTTAAAGTTTACTTTGAAGGACAGAATTGTGTGGACGGGAATGTTATTTTTCAGCGTGCAAATTACAAATCCGTTCCGAAACAACATTCATCAGTTTCACCGTGGCCGGGCCGTGGAGATGCGGGTATTAAAATTTACGGCTCCAATTGGGTAAGTGCCATTCCTAATTCTTGCAGCAGATTAGTTGTCTTACTTTGCTATCTCGAATTTGCTTCCAAAATGTTTAATGTTTACCCTTCGATTCCTTGATGCCGTATTTCGGTTTTTGTTCGATTCGTAACTTAACCCATTCCAGACCATGAGTTTTGTCAATATTTTAATCAAATGTGGTAGCTTCAGAGCCGTCTTTACCTTCTGTGAGTTCTGTCTTGAAAATCAAATAATGTTTTGAAAGTGCCGTATGCCATTTTGTTGAAGTGATCGATCGATATATCCACTTTCTTCTTTCATCTGAAACGCAGCTTTCATTTGAAATGTTTAAATCGCCAATAATGAGAAAGGAGAATGAATACAAACAGGAATTAATTTGAGGGTTGACAGAAACCTTGTGATTTATGCAGCTGCAAAATCCTGGCGGGAATCTTGCCGAGAACTTTGGCATTCCCGGCGGCCAAAATCTCGCCGGGATCCCGCCGAGAATCTTTCCTGGCGAGATTCCCGCTTGTTCTGGGATTCCCGGCGGCGAAATTCTTGGCGAGAATCTTGCCGGGATTCCCGGCGGGAGCGAGATTCCCAGCGGCCAATTTCTTGCGAGGAATCCTGCCGGGAACCCGCCAAGAATCTTGCCGGGGTTCTTGGCGGAAGCAGGATTCCCAGCGGCCAATTCCTTGCCGGGATCCCGGCACGAATCCCGCCGGGATCCCGGCAAGATCCCGGTGGCTTTTTTACAAGGGCAGGGCTTATTTTCGGAATTTTACGGTATTTATAATAGATGTAATATTAACTAGTAAAGTGAACTGAGACTTCTTTATGACCAGTGAGTCCTGAATTGAATCCTTGTCAATGGCACCAAATTGCACTGAAGTTATTACAAGTTTGCAATGAAATAATGTTAAGAGCAATGTTTACAGTGGAATGACAATACTTGCAGCCAAATTAATGTTATGTTCTTTTAAGTTAATTGTGATATATTGCACTGGAAATACAGGATTGCTGATATGCCTCTTTTAATAGATGAGGATGAAATGTTGATACATTTTGTAGCTTGCAGACAACATTATTTTTATTTCCTCTGGTTTCTACATTGTTTGTACTCTTTGTTTCTGGATGCAACTTTGAACTTTAAACTAAAGTTTAACTATATATAGCCGGTTATAACAAGCTGTTGCAATACAATACAGGACATTTTGAATAACAATAAATTAATATTACTTGCACACTGAAGCACTCAATTTATTATGGCATCATGTTCTTGTGATGTTTACATGTATACAGATCCGGATTTCATAATCATATTTCCTCTGTGTTTCCATTTCTTGTTCTTGAGTGCAACATGGAAATAACTCTCCGTCTGTCAGGATATGAAAAAAAAAAGTTGCATAACATTCAAGACTCCATTGGCTCCAATGTGTGACAAGAACAGAGATGTAATGCAATGGTTTGATACAAAATGGTCAAAATGTAGCGAAAAATACATAGTAGTTCAGGTTTTGTTCAGCACTAGATATAAAGCCGAGGCGAGCTTTCGTGGGCAAAATAACTGCTGTGAAGACTAGAAAACTGAGGAACAGCTCAACAACATACAAGAACCAGTGCTAGTACTGCAATTCAATATGATTGAGCTATGTTTTGCCGGACGAACGCGTCCAGATTTTCTACATATACGCATGAATCGATACTGTACAGCAAACCGAGAAGCAATAAATTGAACAGAGCTTACCTTAATTGAAACTGCAACGAGAAGGAAAACAGTTGAATCTCTCAAAAACAGCCAAAAACCAAACCACGCCACGCGACAAAATGGTGGATTTTTACTCGAGTGGCCGAGGCAATTTACTAGTACCCATTCCTCTCGCACTCGCAAACACCACTGTTCAAAAACGTGGTGGGCGCAACCGACAAACCGACAAACCGTTACGTATTTCCGACTGTGGCATAGTGTTGGATTACACTTCATGTAAAACCAACACAAAAATCTATCGATTCCGGTTTGTTACTAGTAAAAAGCTATCCTAAAATTTAAAAGACAGACTGAATGATACAAATTAGCTAACACATGCTTTTTAATCAACTTTTAAACAGCGATAAGGAATTTAAATTACGACAGTCGGCCGGTATATCGTTAAAATCTTTTACAGCATGATAAGAAAATCGTTGTTTTCCCCAGTTTCTCTTGGGTTTAAGAAGATATAAATCCTGGTTTCTGCGAGTATCATGACACTTGCTCAATTCTGCTTTCTTGCTTCACGCCAGTCACGCTAAAGTCATCAAACTCCCAACATGAACATCTGGACAACAGACCTTGGTCTGAGGTTTGCGTGATATTCAAAACTATCTTTAGCAGGGTGATATTTCTGATCTTTTTCGCAACAGGAACATTCGAAAAGTCTGTTCAAAATTTATGTGGTTAAAAATCACATACGAGTCTTTGAAATGGAAACTCTACTTTCTTGGTCAAGGTTGTTAGCCTATGGAAATATCATAAAGATAGGTTTTAAAGTATTTCATTGCTAAACACGGGATTCAATGCAAATTTTCAAAGGAATGAACCGAAGCACTTGACGTCAGTCTCGCGTACATGTTTATTGGCATCATAAAAATCCAAATGATTGTGCCATTGCACATCAGTAATCCTTTCAAAAATTGAAAGTCTTCAGAAACGCTTGTCCTGCTCAATCGGCATAACGGCTAAATCAACTCTTCAAGCGATGGCCAGGATGGCTCGTGCCCCGGTCAGCGCACGAAACGATAGCGGCTCAACTATAACACTGTCCAACGTCTTCTCGTAGGGGTAAAATTAAAATCGGGTGCTTAAATTTTATCTGCTTTCTTGCTTGGCGAAAACGTCAAGAAAGTATAGTAGTCACGCCAGTCACGCTATTTAAGTCTGCAGTTTGCGCAAGTCTGTGAGTACAACGTACAACCTGAAATGACCTGCACATTCCATGAATGACGAAATGGCCATCTTTATCTTATTTCTGCCAAAACCTCTGTTGACAATTTCTGTGTAGCAAGTTTAAACTCATAAACGCGTTTTTGAAATGGAATACTCTCTTCAAGTAAAACTCAATTTCCATCATCTTAACTTAAATAATTCCCTTCCTTTTTCCAGAGATGAAGACCGTTGAAGTTCATTGTGTTTTTAGACAACCGCATGTGACTAGCAGATGTATCATGTTGGCGCATAAATTTCACTCTTGCCAGTTTTTAATTTTAGTCATAACATTTTGTTTCGGAAATTTCAACAATAAGTTGTAGAGATTGTCCTTTTCCCTAAATTGTCCTGATTTGGGGCAAATCACGCCTGCGACTTGTAGGAAATCAGGTCAATAAATAGAGCTTCTGGTGATTATATTCCGAATTTGGGCGCTACACGCATGCGTCTTTTGCACAAGTAGCTTGTAATGTACCATAAGGGAAACCGCGACACAAAAGAAAAATATATATACCTTGCGCCGTTGCAGTAATATTTGAAGCGTTGTTAGAAGCAAAATCTTGTAATTTAATTTTCCATAAGTTTCTTTAAAATTTCCAAAAGTCAACATCTTAGAAGAGAGTGATTGAGTGTGCCATGACAAAAACTACCCATATGAATATATTGTGTCACGCAATATATATTGCGTTACCCAATATAAAAAGCGTGCAGGGTCTCAAGAGCGGTGATATTTTCGCGTGGGCCATGCCTTATTACCCACCCATTTGTATAAAAAATAGGCCCGCGACGCGTGCTCATGGCTACTAAACGGAATGGGTTAGCGACTCTCACGATTTCAATCAGTAAGTTATATTTTTCTCTACCCAGCAGTCATGAATCCACATCATCCCTTTATAACATGTATACTAGACATACTAGATATAAACATTTTCACACCAATGGCTTTCGTTAACTCTCACCAGACCTCTCAATTGATAATATAGGTCAAGACTTCGTTCTCCGAGTTGTCGCCGTTGAGGATAGTGCAGCAACTTTGTTGGTTTTGTTATTTTTTTCTTTGGTGTATTGCATTTGATAACCCTAGCCCTAAGGCAACATCTCTTGCTTTGGCTAACCACACTAAAATAATCAGGCCCGTAGGGCGAGGGGTGTGACAGGTGCGTCCGTGGACCGATGGCTGAAAATAAAGTGAATTAAAAGCTCTAATTTGCTAACTGGTGTAGTCTGGAAATGAAGCCTGAATCAACGAAGATAACATCAAAGGTCCGCCATTTGTAGATTTGCTGGGTGACATATTAAATTTTGGACCAGATCTTGAGATTCTATAAGCTGAATTTAACGTTAACGATAAATTCGACCTAAAACCCTCATACGAAATTTTAATCCCCAGGCTCTATCAAAATGAGAGAAGACTGGGTACCCCAATAATGAACTGCAAAAGGGCTCAGCATGTGTGTCAATATTGGATAAAATGGACCGAACAGAGCCAGAGGTCACAGAAGAGCGAAATAGAAAGGCCGCAGCAAAATCCTGTCAATCGATAGATACATTTGTCCATAAATTGTAAATTACATGTCACATAAAGTTTCTTGTTTGTCAATAATCCATTTTGAATTTAAAAAGTGCAAGAAATTTTTATGTTTATACGTTCGCTTTTTGCTGCCTGGTTTCATATCAAAACGCACAAAATGCGAAATACAGTCGAACCTCTCCACAACGGCCACCTTGGGGACAGAGGTAAGTGGCCGTTGTAGAGAGGTGGCCGTTATGGGGAGGTAGGGGTGTAATATGACACCATTTGTTTTTTGGGGGGGACAACATTTTTATTTAAAAATGCTTATTATAGCATATGAATACGTAACACAATCAAAATGTATCAATAAAACAGAAACCAAAATGATGTTCAGAACAGGAATGTTAACAAAACAAAGCTAGTAAAGTACAGTGAGTACATCAGTTTGTACATCGTTTACTTTCTCTTTCGTGAAATTAAGTTGTCAAGGGTTGTTTGCTTGAGTGAGTGGCTGCGAGGTTCTATTTTAATGTGACTTACTGTGCCACAAAGCATGTTTTGTTTTCAATTTCGCAATGCAATTTAAACACAGAGCCTTATCAGCTGTACTCGATTTACGACTGAAATAAAAATACAGTACTGTAAAAGCGTAAAAAAAATGGTAAATAGAAAAAAATGGGGGCCTTGTACTTTCTAGTACTGTGTGACTCTTCCATCAGTGGCTAAACACGTGCCGCAATATAAGATACTGTATTGCCCGACGATGCGTGGTACAGATGAGGTTGCGTGACCTTTTATTACTGTACGCCAAAAAAGATAGGGTTTTGTATATACCGTTCGTCAGTCGTTGATTAAGTGGCCGTTGTGGCGAGGTTGGAAGCTGGGACGCGCTTTAGTGGCCGTTGCCGTTGTTGAGAGGTGGCCGTTGTAGAGAGGTTAAAACAAGAGTGAATGTATGGACTGTCCGCCGGGACAAAAGAAAGTGGCCGTTGTGGAGATGTGGCCGTTGTGGAGAGGTGGCCGTTAGTAGAGGTTCGACTGTATCAAAAATTTCCCGGCGGGACCCCCCTACAAACTCGGGAGGCACTCTAAAGTTAGTACGCGCAAGGAAAAGGAGACGTCTGCACGCAGGCTATCCCCTCCCCTTTCGCACTTATTACGGACAGTTTTGTTTGTCCCGACGAAAAGCTCATATATTTTATCTTACATTACATCGGTCACTTTTCCGCTCCCATACAAAGTTAACCTCGCTTATCTGTGCACTGTATATTTTCATTTAACATGACATGTTTGACAACTGTCTGCTCACTGTGCTGCGTGGCAGGCGTAACACAAAAGTTTCACTTCCTTGGTCTTTTACTGCAGTCATTAGACGTTGCTTAATACGGACAATTTTTCGTGTCCGTCTTATCCGGGTTCCACTGTACATACGAGGCGTTTCAATCACAGTCAAAACAAAGGGATTTGACTTCACGAAAGTGAGAAACCTGAGAAACTGAAAAAAACCTGCCAAAAAAAACCCTGCAAACTGACCCGACCAATTACATGCCGCGAAATTATTGACATATTATAAATAGACGACAAATTATTACACAAGAATCCATCAAAGAACAGTTCTCATCTTGCTTCCTACTATAATGTCACGCAAAAAGGTGCATTGTGGTAAAAAACTCGATTTTCCCCCGCATTATATACTTATACAGATTAGAACTTGTTCAGTCCGGTTTCAGACTCCCTCACATGGCAGCAAATAAGTCACAGAACAGCCATTTGTACTAGTACAACTTAAATTTTATCTTATTATCAAAGAAACTGCTATTCTGGTATCTTATGTCAACACATAGTCTAACGTCATTGTTGTTTTTGTTCCGTCTTATCTTTCCTCAACACATGCACACACAGCAAATAAGTCTGTTGTTTTCAACCTACGCTCTACAAGTGACTCCACCATGTGATGATTCTGTTTGAATCACTCATAAGTACAGTTGCATCAACAGTCTTTCAACTGAACTGAAGCTGTGAACAATCAACCTCAATTCAAAGCGGGCTGGAAAAGGTAATTACATTTCACAGAAATGCTAACTAAAACTACTACGTAGATCGAACTTTATGTGTAGACAACTACAACAATAACAAGGTGTCTGAGGATATTTTTTTCCTTGACGAAGATAAAGGACAGCAAAAAAAGCGATTTTGTTTTACTCCGGCTTTGCCGTCGTGACTCACCGCTCTATCAGTTTGCGCAGAGGGAAAAAACTTTTCACCTAGGGTACTATAACAACTGTAAATGCCTCAATTCTATCGTCTCCATGTCCTCCAAACAGACATTTCAGCCTGCGTAGCTGGCAGTTCGTTCGTGGCTTCGGCACGCGCGTATTTTGCCATCGCGCGCCAACGAAATCGCCAGCTACGCAGCCATGCTGGTCGCTTCTTCTCGCGGCTTCGCTCCCGGGGGGGGGGGGGAGCACTCGCTTATATACGCTATATAGGTACGTGCCGCTGGACGGGGTTTTTAAGCAGTTTGGTCTGGAACAGGGTATAACAAACGACATTTTTTGGTGTGGAACAGGGTACCAGTTTCCCAGAAGTTGGCACAAATATCGTTAATTGATACTCTGGATTATGTTAGTCAGACGAATCGAAACGCGTAGGAAAGAAGCTTTACAACTGCTGCTTACTAGTTTAGCCTTTTGGGTTAGAAAAAAATCGTTAAAAATCGTCTGGAACAGGGTATCTTTTTTAACATTTAGTCTGGAACAGGGTCGCAAAATTAGCGTTTTGTAGTCGGTACAGGTTAAGGGGTTTTATAGTCCAGCGGCACACCCCCACCCAAATTTTTTTGGGGAGTACCGCTCCCCCCCCCCCCCTCCCCGGGCTTCGCTCCTCGCGCATGACGTGACTCTGCTCATATCCTAGCTAACTGAACTGGGTAATTACAGTACACTGCACGATTCACGTTTAACGTAACAAATTTATTAGGTCACTTTTAGCAACACTCTGCTCTTGTAAACTAGCTCGCCGACTTCTCAGTTGCGGACAACAAACTCTGTTCAGTTTATTTACCTTCATGTCATTTTGATCAGTACATCTAACAAGACTTGAAACCCAAGCTAATTTGAATACAATCACCCACTGTTTTCTTAAAACAACGGAAACTGTGCTCAAATGAGATGATCTTATCTTTCGTGTACAAACCAAGCAGATAAGTTCGTCTTTAATTTTAGAAGATATTTTCATATTAAAATCATTCCTCGTTTTGAAAAAAATTTAACACACTTAACAATAGTAGATCTAAAATCCATTTTCTAATATCATTTTGTCACGATGTCCAACGTCAGACTCCCGAAAGCGCGGTGAATTAATTTTCTGCAATCCAGCACGCGGCTTTGATCTTTGTCACAACAGCATTCGCAGCATTCATGCTGACATAACAAAATTCTCAAATCATTCATCACTCATACTCTTCTGATTGTCGTCATACTGTAATATCTTTGTTTACACAGCAGCATTTGCGCTGACATAACAGAATCTAAAAATAAATTGCACATCAGCCTTTCAACAACTGAAGCTCTGAAAGATTTTCAAAGAGTTGTAAATTCACGCTAGCATAACAAAATTATTTGGTCCCTCAGCAATACTTTCTTCTCTGACTTCACCCCTCGCGCGCGCGTGACTAAATGAGTTAACGAATATCACGTCACGCGACAACCTTTTACCTGTAGAAATTTCATTTATCTCTTCAGTTATCAATTGCTCGTTTTAACAACTGAAGCTGTGCCGGAATGATTTTCAAAAATTCTGCTCCAGTAAACTAGCTCGCCGTCTTCTTTTCGCGGCTTCGCCCTTCACGCGTGAATGACTCCTTGAAGCCTAGCCAAACAAATACAGCTCCCACATAAACATTACTAACTAGAAAAAAAAATGATCCGTCCTTCTTAGTAAATATCTTAATTTTACCTATTCCCTTTTTAGCAACCTTTATCTTTATTTCAGGAAAGTACAACTCAAACAAATGAATTGTACGAAGGACTCTAAAAGACCGGCGGTTACTCAAGAAAAGCTTCAACAATGTGACTCAATCAAACGCGACCCTGTTCGTGCAGTTGTCAAAGAAATACACCTACGTAAATAAAAACATTTAAAAACAAACGTGTCTTTCATATTTATTTTGCAACGCAATTTCTCTCCATATAGCTCACTAAATATGCCAATCTTCTTTTTAAGCATTGCACTTGACACCACTGTCAATGAAGCGAAACAATCGAACAATGCCATATCATGTTCAGTTATTCAAAGAATTGTTACAAAAAAGTCTTACGAAGGAATGTTACAAAGAATGCTGCGACGACGACAATAATGGCCACTTGCGCAAGCGCAGTAGCCATAAAAAGGGTTATATTACCCGCGCCTTTTCGCAGTCGAGCCAGATCAACCCTGTTTTGGGCATCCCTTCTTTAGATGATATATTGTAAAAAAACGATTTAGAAACGATTTTACCACATTTGGAGCATTTCCTTTGGACGCTTTTGTGTTTCTAACTGTTTACAAGCGTATTTTTTATGCTCATGAAGAGAATGGCATTGTGTAAAAAATTTATCACAAGCATCACAAGTGCAATCACGAATTGGCCAAATACTTGCGGACTTTTTTGTTGTCACGCCATCAATAGCAATATATCTTCCTTCGACTTCTTCGCAAAAGGATTTATTTATTACTAAAGCCATGTTGTATACAAGTAGTAGCACATTTCTTCAATATAAAAACAATAAAATTATTATAAGCGTGCACGTTAAGCCCGTTCACTTCCTGTTGTTGCTCAATTATTGGCCGGCTTGGGCTTTGGCCGCCCCCCGCCCCCTCCTGTTCGCCCCCTCTGCTGCTACTTTATCACAAACGTTTTAACAGCATGTAGAGAAAATGCCTAGTACTTTTTCATCATTTGGATGCTAAATGCCATTCAACCAAAATTCCCCTTCACTAATATAAAAAGCTGCTGAAAAAACATATCACTGAAGCATGCAGTCTTAAAATCCAAACCAAGCAAAGCAATATAACAGAAAACAAGTCAGATACATACATGCTTGGTGATAGTGCCCTATTAATATTGATTATTAATATTATTAAATAATTATTATTAATTACAATATGTGACCTCTCATGCGAAAACGTACACTAACGGCTTTCCATTTTAAAACGGAATTCCGTCCCGAAAAAATTTGCATCCGTTCGAACGACTTGGGTCATCCGTTCAAAAAATATATCTATCCGTTCGAATGGCTTCGGTCATCCGTTCAAAAAATATATCTATCCATTCGAATGGCTTGGGTCATCCGTTCAAAAAAAATCTCTATCCTTTCGAATGATTTGGGTCATCCGTTGAAAAAAAATCTCTATCCTTTCGAACGATTTGAGTCATCCGTTGAAAAAAATATCTACCGTTCGAACGGCTTGGGTCATCCGTTCAAAAAAATCTCTATCCGTTCGAACGGCTTGGGTCATCCGTTCGGAGTAAACATTCACCCGTTCGAAATGCCCTGCACCACAAGCCGAAAATGAATTGACCAAAATGTTTTCGGCCAGCCGGTTATTTCTTATCCAACAGTGAATCTACAAAGATGCCAAATTGTAAACAAAATGTCACGACAAGATCAATGAAGACTTTGTTTTTCGAATTCGTTGATGCCGCTAAGAAAAATTCACAAGTTGACAATTCAAAAGTCTATTGACAATTTACGACTTGCGAATTAAAATAATTTTATGCAAGACTGTGAAATTTGCGCGGCGGATCAACCATCATTTATAAACTGATTTCGGGGCATTTTCGAATGTAACCGGCTTTCGGGCCGTGCACCACAAGCTGAAAATGAATGGACCGAAATCTTACGGCCGGCGAGGTTATTTCTTATCTGACAGTGAATCTACAAAGATGCCAAAGTGAAAACAAATGTCGCGACAAGATCAATGAAGACCTTGTTTTTCGAATTTGTTGATTCAGAAGTTGACAATTCAAAAGTCTATTGACAATTTACTACTTGCGAATTGCAAGTTCGTGAAATTTGCGCGGCAAATCCTGACCATTGAAAAGTAATGTTGCATTACCTGTCACGACTGTTTTGTATTTCGTATGCAAATTTTGGCCAGTTCGCAAACTACACAAAGTCATGCTTCGATGAGTACAACCGAGTTCGCTCGCAGTTCAGCTGTTTGCTCTTTGATAAAAGTGCTCGTATTCCGTTTTAAAGTCTAACAGTTTAAACATCAGTGTAGAATTGCATTGTTACAACAAGTGACGCTGCCGAAAAGAAAAA
Source organism: Desmophyllum pertusum (assembly GCA_029204205.1). Lineage (NCBI taxonomy): Eukaryota > Metazoa > Cnidaria > Anthozoa > Scleractinia > Caryophylliidae > Desmophyllum > Desmophyllum pertusum. Next base: position 6,980,761 of record MU826350.1, read on the forward strand.
AAACTATAATATCAGTGTAACGTTGGGCCGATCCACATACGGTTTTGTCCCACAGGTCGGGGCTAGCTTGTTCGAGACAGCAACTACGACTTCAGCTAGAACTATATATCAACTAACTTTATTGAGATCAACTACGGTATTTATAAGTACATGCATTGACGTAAATTACTATACGTAAGAACATTCTAGGAAAGGTAGTTTACATAGCTCAACCATGAATCATGCTGAATCATTGTGAATCATCGACAAACTAGTATTTCAATCCTACGCTCGCATGTGTACGTGCGATGTAAATATAGCGATAGAAACCTAACACCTAGTTACGCAACTAGTCGGTATTCTATTACTGTAATGCTAAGTCACGCTCGCTACATTACACCCTCCTTAGAATTAGGCATGTCCTCATGCCAACTGTTCAGTTAATCACGCACGGTAACAGCGTAGCAACTAGCCTAACTTAAGAAAAACTGAGCGTACAAAAATCATATGTGATAATATTAAAATTAATCAAGAACAAAGTCTCTGAGCCAGGTGGGTGGCCTGCGCTCTCTTCTAGTTTCGTCTTGGCCGGGTGGATCAGGGTCATCCAAGGGGTCTTCTGCTTGTGTGCCATCAAACACAAGGACGGGTTGATCCACAGCATACATAAGATCCGTTGCATCTGGTACGTAGTGACGTTCAGCAACTGCAATTGGTTCTGGTTCAGCGCCAATTACATTCGGGGGGTGTGCGCCTGTTTCTGCTAAGCGCGCATGACATGGCTTAAGGCGATTGAAGTGGACAGTCTGTCTTCTCCCTGCTGGATCTCCTTCAGGCTGAATGCGGTAGGTCACGTCTGAGATACGGTCAACAACCACAAAGGGGCCTTTCCATGGGGAGTACAGCTTCGCTGACTGACCTTTCTTGATTACCGGGAGATAGAGCCACACCCGATCTCCTACAGCATACGGTTGTCCAGCTGCTCGCCTGTCATAGTACTCTTTTTGGCGGTACTGTGCAGCTCCGATATGGGTTCTCGCCAACTCGTGCGCTGCTTCCAGACTCTCTCTCAGCTCGCTGACATACTCGGGGTAGTCATCCACGTGGTCTGGGGTCCGCCCAAACATCAGGTCTGCTGGCAAACGCACGTCACGCCCAAACATTAAACGAAATGGCGGGAACTTGGTTGACTCATGAACGCTGGAACGATACGCCATCATCACTTTCGGCAAATGGATATCCCAGTCTCGCTGGTTTTGGCTGACATATTTAGAAAGCATCGACGCTAGCGTACGATTGAATCTCTCAACCATTCCATCTCCTTCCGGGTGATAAGGGGTCGTCCGAGTCTTTTCCACTCCCAGTAGGTCGCACATTTCCCTGAACAGGGCGGACTCGAAGTTACGGCCCTGATCAGTGTGGATTCTTTCTGGCGCACCAAATCGACAGATGAATTCGTCTACAAGTTTCTGCGCCACGGTCCGTGCCTGGGACGGTACGCCACGGTCTGTGCCGTGTTGGGTAAGGGTAGCTTTCGGCCCATTTTGTAAAATAATCCGCCACCACCATGATGTACTTGTTGTGATTTTCCGTCTCTGGTAGAGGTCCAAGTATATCTATAGCCACTCTCTCCAGGGGGTAACCAGGTACACAGCTGACCAGAGGAGCACGAGGGCCTGCTTTGGCTGCTTTCCCTGAGTGGAGCATTTGACGCAGTGTTGAAGCCAATCTTCAACATCCTCTCGCTGGCCGGGCCAATAGAAACGTTCACGGACCTTTCCGAGGGTCTTCGTCACGCCCAAGTGACCTGCGCTTGGACTGTCATGAAGTGTACTCAGGACCTCAGGAACAAAAGACTTAGGGACAACCAACAGCAACCTCGTTTCAGCACCTTGTTCGTCTTCCCATCGCCGGTACAGGACTCCTTCTCGTACTTCTAACGCGTCCCAATGGGTGCACAGCTTACGCACTGCAGGGCCTGTTTCCTGTAGCTCACTCTGAGAAGGCGGCTCAGCGTTTCGCTCTCTCCAGGCTAATACACGACCGATGGTAGAGTCATCCATCTGTTCCTTACGAAGTTCTGCCGGCTTCCACTTTGGGCACCAGTTGGGTGAGTGTTCATTGGTAACCGTACTGACCACAGGGATACCAGGCGGCACACTGTTTGGTTCAGGGGGTCTCCTGGACAATCCATCAGCGTTTCCGTGGTGCTTGCCGGGGCGTGCCTGGACCTTGAAGTCAAACTCTGCAAGCCTCTCCAACCAACGCGCTACCTGCCCAGTTGGCTCCTTGAAGTTTGTCAGCCATCGAAGTGCAGCATGGTCAGTTCTTGCAACGAACTTTTGCCCGTATAGATAGTGTCTGAAGTGCTGTGAATAGTACACCAGGGCCAGCATCTCCCGCTTGGTAGTGGAGTAATTCCTCTCCGACTTGCTAAGTGTTCGGCTTGCGTATGCGATCACCTTCTCCTGGCCATCTTGCACTTGGGAAAGAACAGCGCCAATACCGAAATCGCTCGCGTCGGTGTCCAAGATGTACTCCATTTCAAATCTGGGATAGCTGAGAATTGGGGCTCTCACGAGACATTGCTTCAGTTCCAGGAACGCTTGGTCACAGGCCTCTGTCCACACGAAGTGCTTCTCATTACCCACAGTCAACAGTTGGTGCAACGGTGCTGCTACTGAGGCAAAGTTCTGAATGAAACGTCGGTAATACGACGCAAGCCCTAGAAAGCTACGCAGCTCCGACTTGGTTACAGGTACTGGCCACTTGGATACCGCCTCGACTTTGGCTGGATCAGTTGCAACACCCTCCTTAGAGATGACATGTCCTAGGAATGGTACATTCTCACGCAGGAGTCTGCATTTCTGCGGCTTCAGCTTCAGACCAGCTTCTCGGAGTCTTGTAAAGACTTCTCGTAGGCGACTAAGGTGCTCTTCGAAGGTGGAACTGAAAATGATGATGTCATCAAGGTACACGAGACAAGTGGACCACTGCAAACCCGCTAGCACAGACTCCGTCAAGCGCTGAAACGTCCCCGGGGCTCCCGTCAGACCAAAACTCATCACGCGATACTCGAACAGACCTTGAGGGACGACAAATGCTGTCTTCTCTTTGTCTCGAGGATCAACCGCCACTTGCCAGTAGCCGCTCGCCAGGTCAAGAGTGGAAAAGAACTTGGCTCCACCCAGGGCGTCCAAGGTAGAATCTACTCGAGGCAGGGGGTATGCGTCTTTCCGTGTGACGTCATTGAGCCGTCTGTAATCCGCGCATACTCTTGTACCACCGTCCTTCTTCCGTACCATCACGATCGGACTGGACCAAGGACTTGTTGACCGCTCTATGATTCCATTATCGAGCATGTCCTTGAGGTTTTTCTCCAACTCTTCGCGCTGGTGGAACGGAACACGTCTCGGAGCTTGCTTAATAGGTGCGGCGTCTCCAGTAGGGATACGATGGTAGACTTTGTTTGTCTTTCCAAGGTCTGAGGAATCCTTTGCTACGATGTCTTCAAACTCGTCTAGGAGCTCCTCCAGTCTCGCTCGTTCAGCGGTGCCTCAGTTCTGCACCATCCCAATTAAACATCTTCGCGACTTGCTTCCTGGCTCGGTTCTGCCTGCTTGGCGGTTTCTGGACAGAAAGAACTTCGTGTGGCTGTGCTACGGTGACGTCATTCTCGTCTAACGGAGTAAAGGTTCCCAGGGTAGTGCCTTGGTACAGGACCACGGGGTGAGGAGAAGGGTTGATCATCCTCACGGGTACCAGGCCCTCTTTCGGCTCGGCTACTACTCTCGCCAACATCAGTGAATGTTTGTCGGCAAATCCAGGACTGGGCTCAATAATACCAGTGACCTTATCACTAATGACCCCTATCCTCGCCGGCATCAACATTTCATGCAAACCTGGCACCGTAACCGTCTCTGCCAAACTAATCCTAGCACATTCCAGATTACCACTACCTTTACAATTTATTGGGACACTAACACCACCAGCCTTGACCAATTTCCTTTCAAAAATCTATCAAACACTTGTGTTTAGCCAAAAAATCTACACCAACCAGACAATCCTGAGTGATATCACTAGCCACTAAAACAGAATGCACAGCATCGATCCCGCCTAGATGTATCCTAAACTTACACATCCCAAGGACCTCAAGCGGCTGACCATTAGCAGATACCACGTTTTCCTTAGCCTTTTCAATCGCTAAACTTGGCCTTACCAATTTTGTCCAAAATCCGACTACGAACAAGAGTTACCGCAGACCCTGTGTCCAGCAATAAATTCATGCTACAACCCTCTACCCGCCCGGGTGCATACACTGCCGCGCTACTAGTCACGCTACATGCTCCCAAAGCCTTGGATTCCAACACGCCTACGCTCTCGCTCGGTTTCTGGATTCCAGTGGACGTTGTTTCTTGGGCCTTTGTTGTCTGGGTGGCTGACGCTTGACCTGCTGCGCCAGCCACGATTAGTTTCCCGACTTCGCTCGTTCGGGGCAGTTTGACCGAAAGTGCCCCTTTCGCCCGCAGTTCCAGCAAGGCCTTCATCCACGCAACTGGTCGCGCCTCTTTTCCTCGCGTGACTTCTCACCGGGAGCTTTGCCGTGCTCCGTCAAAAGGTTTACCACGTTCTCGAGGGCAGCGGTTTGCCTCGTTAGCATTGCTGTCAAGCGATCTTCCGCTGAGACCTCGTCTGGTGTCACGGACTGCACGCGAACTGGTAGTTTGGGTTGTTTTAGCTGGCCATTCTCCGCCTCGTAAATAGCTTCCAGTTGGACTGCCCGACTAACAGCTTCGTCCAGACTCTTAGGGTTGCCTTCCCGGATCCGAATGCGCCAGTCGCGGTCGTCCAAGGCTTCAATAAACCGATCCATAGCCAGCTGGTCTCTTATTTCTTGTGACGCGTCTGGGTATGCTTTCACGGCCATTCTGCTAAGACTGGCCGCGAGTTCACCGAGTTTCTCGCCCGATGCCCGCTTTCTCGCCCGAAATTCCGCCTTGTACAATTCTACGCGTTCGGCCGGTGCAAACTTTCGCCCGAGTGCTTCGACTAGTCCCTCGAACATTCCGGATTGGATGACGTCACTCAAACTTTGATACGTTTCTTGCGCTGGTCCGCGAAGTCGAACAGCTAGAAAGTCACGTTTCTCTTCGTCAGTCCACTTGTTGAGGGACGCACAGTTCCTAAAGTATTTAACCCACGATGACCAGTCTTCTTTCTGACTCGCAGAAAAGGCTTCTGGCATAACGAGCACGCGGTGATTTGTTTGCGCAATAGCAATGGATGCACCCGAAGCGGATGAGGATTCACCATCAGTTTTACCCATAATAACAACTATTTTAATGCTTAAGTAACAAGGACAATGCAACAATTTACAACCAACAATGACTACCGGTAACTATGACTTAACCTAGCCCACAACCAACAACAATAGAACCGTACGAAACAAAACTCAGTACTCACACAAGAGCCACAGTCCAGGATTTGCACGACACTCTTTAGTCGAATCCACTGTATCTTCTCTTCAGCAACTGGAGTTTAGATCCCACCGCTGCCACCAATGTAACGTTGGGCCGATCCACATACGGTTTTGTCCCACAGGTCGGGGCTAGCTTGTTCGAGACAGCAACTACGACTTCAGCTAGAACTATATATCAACTAACTTTATTGAGATCAACTACAGTATTTATAAGTATATGCATTGACGTAAATTACTATACGTAAGAACATTCTAGGAAAGGGAGTTTACATAGCTCAACCATGAATCATGCTGAATCATTGTGAATCCTCGACAAACTAGTATTTCAATCCTACGCTCGCATGTGTACGTGCGATGTAAATATAGCGATAGAAACCTAACACCTAGTTACGCAACTAGTCGGTATTCTATTACTGTAACGCTAAGTCACGCTCGCTACATCAGTAAACCAAGCGGCAAACAGCGGCTACGCTTCGAATAATCATTTGACCTTTGTATACATGGTTTTGTTTGCATTCTAATCAGAGAACTCCGGTCGAATCATCACGTTTTAAGTTAGGCTGCTTCAGTCTGGGTTTTTGGTTCAGTTTCTGTTCTCTTCAACTGTTTGTCTGCTTTTTTGGATGCGTGTAGAGTGTGCCAAGGCTTGTTGATCAGCCGTTAAAAATGATTTTTATTTGGCCGCTCAGGTTTAGCCGTTTGCGTAGATAATTTTCTTTCCTGTTCAGCGATTCACGGTTTTGCGTTGAAAATTTTATATGAGCCGTTCAGCCGTTCAAGGTTATCTGTTCGAAATTTTTCATGAGCCGTTCAGCCGTTCAAGGTTATCCGTTCTAAATTTTTCATGAGCCGTTCAGCCGTTCATGGCTATCCGTTCTAAATTTTTCATGAGCCGTTCAGCCGTTCAAGGTTATCCGTTCAAATTTTTCATGAGCCGTTCAGCCGTTCATGGCTATCCGTTCTAAATTTTTCATGAGCCGTTCAGCCGTTCAAGGTTATCCGTTCGAAATTTTTCATGAGCCGTTCAGCCGTTCATGGTTATCCGTTCAAAATTTTTCATGAGCCGTTCAGCCGTTCATGGTTATCCGTTCGAAATTATTCATGAGCCGTTCAGTCGTTCAGTCTCATCCATTCAAAATTATTCATGAGCCGTTCACCCGTTCAGTCTCATCCGGTTTTTTTTTGGTGACCCGTTTCTCACCCGTTCAATAGCCGTGCGTTTCACCCATTCGAACGGATAGCCATGTTGTATGTTTTCGCATGAGAGGTCACATATTATAATCATTATTAATATTGAGCACTGTTGTCATCAAAGTCATCAGTAGCAGATCCAGGTGTACTCAAATGGAGGGGGCATTAGTGAAGATGACCCTTTCCGTGCTTAAAAACAGAGGGTGGAGTGCTAGTGAAGGTGGACCTTTTCTTGCGAGAATAAGGGAAGGGGGCTTGAAAAATTTTCAGCTCTTTGGGCCTAATATTTTTCAACAAAAAGCAGACCCCTCCTCTAGATCCACAACTGGTCATCTTTGTTTGTAACGTCATGCAACGTCATGGAGTGTCATGCAACATCATGTAATGTCATACAACGTCATGCAACATCATGCAACTGGAGAAAAAAGTGTGTGAGATAACAATAACTTTTGTTTGTGACAAAAATAACCCAGTGTGTATTGGGATTCAGCCTTACCTACCTGATTCAGTTCCTCTATCACCATGGCCTGAGTCTCTGAACTGTCCAGAGGAGCTACAAAGTAATTAATACTCCCAGACACTGGTGACTGGCCAGCGGCATCAGAAATGTCTTCTGATCCACTTTCACTCTCGCTGTCTGTGCTGTCTGAATCATTTTTTGTAACAACATTTCCATCCAACATGTTCAGTTGTCCATTTTCATCTCCCTGGGAATACAAAGTTATTTGAATTTGTTTTGACAGCACTGATGAGCCACCTGGCTCCTCCAGACTTGAACCCTTTAACCCCTACATAAATTATATGGTTTTCCTTTTTGTGTCTACTGCGCTTGCGCAGTAAACACTATGTACTTATAACCATAAAATTGTAAACAAAAGAAATGTTAACAACGCTCTATTGTTAACACCAAATCAATAAACAAACCACAGTTTCCTAATTAATGGCCGGCGCTTCGATACCATACACAATAATAAAATATAAATCAAGCCTTCGATAAGATGTACAATAAATCAAGCCTTTGATACGATACGCAATAAATCAAGCCTTCGAAGCGATCGCAATGAATAATAATAACGAATTTATATAGCGCTTATTCATCGCTGTTCTAAGCGCTTTACAAAGTATAATGGATAAAAACTAATGAATCAAGCCTTCGATAGGACACCCAATAAGTCTAGCCTTCGATACAATCAAAATGAATCAAGCCTTTGCGATCACAGTGAATCAAGCCTTTGCGATAAGGATACCCAATAAATCTAGCCTTCGATATGATCGCAATGTTTCAAGCCTTTGATAAGATACGCTATAAATCTAACCTTTGATATGATACATACATCAATCACAATGAATCAAGCCTGCAGAAAGATACGCAATGATCTAGCCTTTGTTACGATACGCAATGAAGCAAGCCTTCGATAAGTTACACGATAAATCTAACCTTCGATACGATCGCAATGAATCAAGCCTTCGATAAGTTACGCAATGAATCTAGCCTTCGATAAGATACGCGATAAGTCTGAAATCAGGCCTTCGATACTACACCATTCTTGCAAACGATCGAAAAACGCGGATCGAAAGAATAAAGGAACACGACAACGACAACAACAACAAAGACAGAGACATGTGGCTTGCTCGTACTCAGAACTCCGCAGTTTCGGAACATGCCAAAGAGACTGGGCCCCTTCCTATTTGGAACGAGGTTATTAAGATTATTGACAGAGACCCTCATTGGTACACTCGGAAGGTTAAAGAGGCCATACATATAAGACTCCATCCAAACAACATCAACAGAGATGGTAGAATCGAAATTCCTAAAGCATGGCCGGATGCCTAAGATCAAGAAACACAACTGCCGATCGTTAGCGGAGCAGACCGCTGAGAGAACAACATCTAGTCAGTCCACTGAGGAAACAACACCTAGTCAGCCCACTGAGGGAACAACCTCTAGTCGGAATAATAGCACCAATAGCAGCGAACCAAGGTGCTACATATAAGCGACACGTAAACAATTGACCTCGTCGCCTGATGAAGAATAGCAGTAAAGCAGTCGAAGTGAGACAAACGATTAAACGTTCAATAAGCGCATCTTTAATAACCGTGACAAGAGGTGGTAACTAACTTTTGCGCAGTATTGTAACCATATCCTTTGTGTATTGGAAAACTAAACAGTCTTGTACTAAAAAGTGTTACGTTTTAACCCAGATTGAAAGAATTATTGCAAGACAAAATTGCATGAGTCTCTAAATTAGTCTCCACACTTTATTTTAACATTACTTTGTTCTTTTTGGTTTAAACTTGGCTTGTATACACCCTTCCATTTCTTCCCTTCTATCCCCACCATCCTTTCCAAGCTGGCTAGTGTATTTTGAGTAAATCATATTTAGTGACAAAGACTATACCACTTCCAAATGACAAATCAACCTAGGGAAAACATTGCAGTAGACACATGTACGCATTGCGTACCTATTTTTATATTAGTAACATTAGTATAATTATGTGTACATTTTTTAACTAGAACGTCTTAAATAGTATAGTGTCCCCAATAATATTAGTAGATTTCATTCTGCTATGTGTTCATTGACACTATAATAAAGTTCATTCATTCAACCCCTGAAGTAAAAGTACTCTTCATTTGTACATCCTTTCTGACCGCTTTCAAAGGGGAGGGGGAGGGTATAGTGTTTACTTCTAATTTTATGGCACTGCAGGGGGCACTTCAAAGGGAGGCACTTATAATTAATGAACATTATTTTAATATTTCTTTGGCATGTGTTCTTTCTTACATTAATTGGTGTATTTTCCTGATCTGTCTTTACCTCGTGGACTTCATCATCGATGATCTATAAACAAATAAGTTAAGCACTCAGTACTGTAAAATGGTTATCAAAGATATACACTCATTTTTTTTGGCATTGTGTGGTTCCAGAAAATATTCATAGCCCTCCCCCCCCCCTCCCAAATGAAAAATAACCTACAGAAGGTGTGTAAATGTAACCCAGAGTCTCAACGACGAGTGCAGACCCTTAGCAAAAAGTGTACCCTGCGAGGGCCCTGTGGGAGCCCTGCAACAGGGCTGTAAAAAGAACCTTGTTACAGCCCTGTTGCAGCTCGTGAATTGGCACAGTTAGCAAGGCTGTTTTTACCATGTAGCAACACTGTAACAGCCCTGTCATGGTATAGCCCATTCTACTACAGTAATTCCATGTGGCAGCCCTGTAACTACCCTGTCACATGCTGTTTACAACCCTGTCAGCTAGACAGCCATGTTACAGCTCGTGAATTGGCACAGTTAGCAAGGCTGTTTCTACCATGTAGCAACACTGTAACAGCCCTGTCATGGTATAGCCCATTCTACTATAGTAATTTCATGTGGCAGCCCTGTAACTACCCTGTCACAGGCTGTTTACAACCCTGTCAGCTGGACAGCCCTGTTACAGCTCGTGAATTGGCACAGTTAGCAAGGTTGTTTCCGCCATGTAGCAACCTGATAACAGCCCTGCCACATATTTCAAAGCAATACATTTTACAGAGCTCCTGAAACAGCCCTGTAGCAGCTTGTTTACATACCTAGTGCAACCCTGCACTAATGGTCTGCCAGAATTGGCAGCATGCACATACATGTAGATTAAAATGTACATACACTGTACATGTAACTACCTGTATAGGTTTATATCAACCCTGCTTTTAAAATATATGTGGCACACCAACATTGCTGCAGATTGCCACAAAATCAAAGAAAACATTATTGATTGGAATTGTATTGGAATTATTAATTTTGTTTTATTCCTTAATTATCTGGCTGCTGTTATCAACAATAATATTGCTGCTGTATGTATAGGTTTATAAGTTTATAACAACACATTTCAAAATTAAACAATAATTTTTTTAACCAAACTAACATTTCTTTTAACTGCTGTCAATGTCTATATATACAAGTACAGTGTTAACTTGGTACACTGGATTAAAGACCAACAGAAACATCAAGCTTCTGTTCATAATTTATTGTACTCATCACTGAAATTGTAGATTTTTCTTATGTAACATATTCATTTAGTGCCATTTTTTAAGGCCTTTATATGCACATGTATGCCGATATATTTTGTCTCTGGAAATGTGGCGATCGTGTTTGGCTCACATAAACAACAAAGTTAGCGGCTGGAGAGTCTCAACATATTTTAATTTAGAGTTTGTGGTAAGATTGTTCTTTCAACGTAGCATGACGACTAAAAATTTGTATTTGGGGACTATTTTTTTCCAGTTAGTCACGACTTGACAAATTTTTTTTTAACAATTTTTTTTTTTTTTAAACAATTTTTTTTTGCTGCTCAGAAATGTAGAAAACGCGTCTAAGAGACTTCAATTTTTCAAAATTTTCTGGGGGTGAAAGAGCTTCGCTCATTCCAAAAACATTCTCCTGGTACTTTACAGCATTCTCCTGCTACTTAAATTCTTAATGAAAACCCTGAAGTCCACCAGAGCAGCCAACCAAGAGAGACTTGCTAGGGAGTCTTGCCAGAATCTATGACCCACTTGGACTTGTGCTGTACAGAGACGTGTGTGACAGCCGCATTGCATGGGACAAGACTTTGCCAAGCTTGCTGTTAAACAGGTGGACCGCCTGGAAGAACTGCTTGCCTGAAAAAGTTGAGATATTATAGTCTAGCTAAGTACCAGGAATAAATTGAAGCTATCGATCTCCATGGGTTTGGAGATGCCAGTAGCAAGGGCATTTCCACAACAGTTTACACAGTGATACATCAAGCTTAAGGCATCAACCAAGGTCTTCTAACAGCCAAATCACGCTTATCCAAGAAGGGACTCACTATTCCCAGACAGGAACTAGTATCTGCTCACATGGCAGCAAACCTCATTCACAACGTGAAAACAGCTCTGAGTGGGTTCCCAGTGAGAAGTGTCTACTGCTGGCTTGATAGTAGCGTTGTCCTACACTGGTTAAAGGGTAATGGAGATTACAAGCAATTTGTTGCAAACAGAGTGAGGAAGATCCAACAGCACGACTTCATCCAGTGGAGACATGTCAGGTCAGAAGATAACCCAGCTGATCTTGAGGTGGGCGAGTGGACATATCAGCAGATTTGTGGTGGAAAGGACCAGAATGGCTCGCTAAACCTGACTGTTGGCTGCCAGACGTTGTTACCTGTCCTACACCCGAAACTCAGGTGGAAGCTAAAGCGATCAAGGAAGTTTTGGCTGTAGCAGCAGTAAATGAGGATATCCTAAATGAAATTCTGGAAAAGCACGAATTCTGGAAAGCCATCCGAATCGTTTCATGGATAGGGCGGTTCCTGTACAACTGCAAAACTAAGGATGCCAACAAGAAAACGGGTCCTCTAACTACCGAAGAAACCGAGGAACAAATAACTAAATGGGTTCGAAAAGTACAGAGCAGAAGTCAGATGACAGAGAAGTTACAAAATGACAAGCTTAGCCTCAACTTGCAGAAAAACAATCAAGGAATCTTCAAGTGTCGAGGTCGAATTCAAGGAGACTACCCCGTGTATCTACTGGACAAAGAGCTTTTCAGCGAGAAACTGGTCGCAAATGCGCACAAGACAACGCTCCATGGGGGAGTTGGTCTCACGATGGCTAAAGTTCGAGAAAGGTACTGGATACCACGACTGAGGCGACTAACTAAGAGAGTGATCAGAAACTGCAACGGCTGCAAACGGTTTCAAGCAAATGCCTATGCACACCCGCCTCAAGGAAATTTACCTAGGGACAGAACCGAAGGTTGTGCGCCATTTCAAGTAATTATCGGAGTCGATTATGCTGGACCTATCAAGTACCGAGCCAGGGAGTTAGAAAGAGGGGAAGGCATACATTGTGCTGTTTGCCTGCAGTCTCACCAGGGAATTATACTTGGAATTGTTGCCAGACCTCACCACGGAGGAATTTCTCGGAAGCCTAAAGCATTTGGTAGCAAGACGAGGAAGGCCGATAACGGGAAAATGTTTGTTGCTGCTTCAAAGTGGTTAAAGCAAGTAGAGAGAGAGGAGAGAGTGCACAATTGGCTGGCTACACATGGCATCAAGTGGCAATTTAACTTAAGCCGAGTTCCATGGTGGGGAGGACAATTTGAGAGACTAGTGGGGTTAGTCAAGCAATCCCTGTACAAGACCATTGGCAATGGCAACCTGCTATGGAAAGAGCTCCAAGAAGTCATCCTAGACATCTAAATCGCACTCAACAACCAGCCTCTTAGCTACGTGGAGGAAGACATACAATTGCCCATGCTAACGCCCAGCGCGTTATTGTTTGGCCAACCAAACCTTCTTCCTGAAATGGACCCAGACCGAATAGAAGTAGCTGATCTCAGGAAGCGTGCTCAGATGTAAAGAAGTCTTGTGGTCTAGGTGGACTCGCGAATACATCAAGGCGCTCAGGGAACGACATAACCTGATACATCAAACCAAGACGATGAGTGTTAAGCCTGGTGATGTCGTACTTATCAAGGGAGTGGTCGACACCCTGATACCAGGCAGAGATGGTGTCATCAGAGCCGTATGATTAAAGGCGGGAAAATCCTTCCTGGAACGTCCGATTCAGCACCTATACCCATTGGAACTGATGTGCGACATGCCAGCCAAAAGGGGAACACCCCTGAATGCAGAAGCCCAGGTGTTCCGACCGACAAGACAAGCCGCAGCTGTAGCCCAAGAGCGTATCAGAGCTATGATAAATGCAGAGGATGAAGACTGATTGACTTTACGAACACTAATGAAACATTGATTTCCTTGTTTGATTTGTTAAGAGAACTTTTCTTATTGTTATATTTGCCCATATTCATTGTCAAATAGGGGGAGTGAGAGAGGTTGACAGATCGAGCTCACGTGATTCTAAGAACTTGATCTGATTTGACACGCGATACGATTATGGTGTAATTTTAGATTTCGAAGCGTCGTAGCGTGGGAGAAATAGAGCTGTAAGAGAGCTGTAAGATTGATTAAAGCGTTTAAGTTCATCATACGTCTGTTTTTGTCGAGAACTTCAAGCTATTTCCGACATTGACCAATTTTTTTTTTTAATTAATTTTTTTTTCACAATCACACATTTACAAAGGCTATCTTTAAATAAGTGGATTACAATAGTAACTTAATAGCTAACAGTTTACAAATACACCATATTTGATTACAAAGACTAAATACCGTAAGCCACACCTTTTTTCCTAGAAATTTCATTCCAAATCAAGGGTGCGGCTTATCTGCGAGAACATCTATCAAAGGTTCTGTAAATTTTCCCCAATCAACACTTTTTACTCTAAGCTTACTACACAAAACATTAAGAGAGTGAGACTATGGTGTTTGCAGTGTTGCCGAGGACTTATGATGGCAAATGTGTCGAACTTGTTCTCAAACTCCCTTTGAGCAATACTTATGTAATTGTCTCCTATGGATGGCTTCCAGACATCCTTGTAGACGTGATAACCACAAACAGATGGAGAACTTTATAAACTTCTCCATTTGACAAGCGCATGAACACAAACGAACGAACGTGAACGGCACCGTAAACCATATTTATTTTCCTCGCTCCGGGCCTGACACGGCAAGGTGCCAATGAAATGCCGGTTACTAAGCTCTTGATGCAATAAAGCATGCTTTTGTGTTGACACGCAAACTTCCCTCAAAATACTAACTTGAATGAAGAAATTATGACAAAAAACTTCCATGGAGAGAACAATCATGTGCCTAAGTAGGTAGTCATACCCTTTACATAATATTATAACAGAGTTGAAATTACATTTCTCAAACTCATTAATAATTCATGAGCTAATTAACCTATGAGAAGCCACGCATTTCGTCACGTGTATGAGGTTTGATACCCGGTGAAGAGCATGTGGCGGGAATGTTTGTGCACGATTCTTGATATCCAATTAAATGACAGATGAAGATCACTATTGATCTTCATATGAACATCACTAGTGATGTTCATATCCAATTTTATTGGATATCAAGATTCTTGTGACATTTATATGACTTAGACTTAAACTAAATAATTATCATGTAAGCATTTTTCAAAGAAAAAAAGAATTCGATGTTTTACCAGCTGGAGTCGAACCTGTGACCTTCTGCACGGTAGTCGGACGCTCTACCATTGAGCTACAAGCTACTTGAATGACTTAGTGCATTAAAGTAGATTATCATCATGCTCGAAATGCAAAATAACAAATTTTCAATCATTTACATGACTTCATGATCATGTTTCCCCAACGGATTTAGAAACTGTTAATAAGTGCAAAACAATATTTCATTACTACTATTCAGAGCTTACGTTTGGTAACCGTAAATTAAGAACTGGAAAACAATGCAGGTCAACTACTACTAATTAGTGCTTTCTTTTTAAAGCATTTGTTTGAGAAACTATTTCAAAAACTTGTGCTTCGTGTTTCATCACGATTTCCAAACACTCGAAAACAATAAAAACACTCAGCCTACGGCCTCGTGCTTTCATCTGTTTTCTTGTGTTTGGAAATCGTGATGAAACACTCGCACTCGTTTTTGAAATAGTACATAAAAAAAACTATTAAAACACGATCAACACAAACGATTGATACAAACTTTGAACACTCAATACGATTGATAGCTTTTACCTTTATTATGTTCATTGAAGTATAGTTAGTTTTTTTTAAGACTTGACTGTGAACTTTTTAGTTTTAGTTTTTTCCAAAATTTGAGCTTCTAAACTTGGGGTGCGGCTTATCTGCGAGTGTGGCTTATACACCGGTGTTTATGGTAGTTATGCTTAATACAAAATATTATAAGTTATAAATGATAGTCTACTTTAATAAAACTCTTCCTCAAAACATTTCCATTTTTTCTTGAATACATTCATCTTATTCGATTTAAAGTAAATATACTTTTCGGCTATGAAGTTGACCAATGCTATGAAACAGCCTATGAAGTTTTGAAATTGAAAACTTCATAGCCTTATGATATACATGCCAACTTTTCCTGAGTCAAATGCATGAGATTTATTAGACTGCGAGCAGTCCCTCTTTCTTTCTGATATCGAGCGCGAAGCGCGAGCGAGCGGGAGATGGGCTGAGCGGAAGTGAGAAGAGCGAAAGATAGAGGGACTGCCGGCTTTTCTGCATCCGACGCGTGCTTGAATTTCCCGTTGTACAGACAACGGAAAATTCGGATTGGTTAATTAGACAATGGACGCTGTCAGATTAGTTTGATTAGTATTAACTTCTTGACAACCTCTTGACGACTTGTTGACACTACAGCGGCTTAGATTTCATAGCGCGAGACATCAATAGCGGCAACTTTGTGGCAAGAATGCAGAATGTTTTCAATGTTTATCTTTTCATTTGAACGAAGTAGTTTTAAAGGAAGAACAGAAGCAAGCAATCGAAGCTTTGCTGATGGGAAAGGATGTAATGGCCGTTCTTCCCACGGCCTTCTGGAAGAGGATGATTTATCAGAGTTTTGTTAACGTGAAAGATTCGACCTATTCCGCATAGAGTCACAGGTCTACTCCGCATCTGATCATTGTTCGCCAGAAGAGCATCGTCCAACGATTTTGGCTTGAGGTTGCTGACGAGGATAAAGACAGTCTTTGGACTTTCAGACATTGGCGACAACAAATGCTGATGGTTCACTTCATGAATACAGCTTTTTCCACATAGCGCTGAGTTCCGTTGATTGATTCATAATCTAAGATCGTACTCAACACACACCCTTGCGGCTACAATGATCTGAGAAAATAGAGAGGCTGTGAACAGACTAACTCAACACAAAACAAGCAGTGTTATTTTTTCGTGCAATTTACCTCGCAAAAACTCACGAGTCGCGTGTGTAACAAGAATCCTTTCTTCGCACCCGGGGGCTGGTTTATTTTTGGCCGTACGTGACCTAAAGGGCAGAGTTTGTTATTTTAAAAGTTAATTTTCAATTGCTTACGGCTTGGTGGGTGGAGTTATCTGGCACGCGTCGGATGCAGAAAAGCCGGCAGTCCCTCTATCTTTCGCTCTTCTCACTTCGTGACTCACTTCCGCTCGGCCCATCTCCCGCTCGCTCGCGCTTCGCGCTCGATTTCCGCTCACTCGCGCTTCGCGCTCGATATCAGAAAGAAAGAGGGACTGCTCGCAGTCTAGAGATTTATGAATTTTATTTCCAAAGATGAACCGACGATTTCCGACCGTTGCCGAAGACATCCGGAGATTTCCGAAGATGATTCAAAGATTTCCGAACGTTAACGAAGAGTTCATATCCAGTTCTACAATGTGTTCAGACACGACATATAGCGTTATTTTTTAGGACTAGGTTTCCTCGTATTGGTTCAAGTTTACATATCTGACATATTTTTCGATAGTGTGTCAGTCAATGCTGTAATAGCTCCAATTTTTCAGCCAGGCGTGAGAAATTGATCCGCAGGCGTGAGCGGGCCCTCACGAGATCAAACTTTTCAACCGGCAGGCGTGAGAATCACGCCTAAGGCGTGAGAGTTGGCAGGTATATGAACATGCTATGAAATGCTCAGTGTGAAGCACAGTGCTATGAAGTTCTCTGAGACACTTATGAAGTGCCTATGAAGTTGACTGATGCTATGAACAGTCTAGTATGTTTTTAAACTGAAAACGTCATATAACTATGAACATGCTATGAAGCATGTATGAGACTGACTGATGCTATGAACATCTTCTAAACTGAAATTTGGTTTCGAAGGAAGTCAGCCTTTTTTCGTCGGTCAATTCAGTGCAATATGAAAAGAAAAGCAATCCACAATTATGTCTCAATGAAGTTTTCTAAAGTACTAACCAGCAAAAAAATGGGAAAATAACCAACATCTTACGTGATTTTACAACTTCAGAATAAACGGTAAACAAACTCTTAACGACAAAAAATTATTTTAATGTACTCACCTTATGCTAACTTTTACATAGAGCAAGTTGTATAGGCGAATAAAGCATTCCAATATAGCCATTAATTGAGCAAATGACAAGAGATGAAATTTGATGCGTATGTGAGGAACCCCACTCAGTGCCAAGTCTTCAGAACCAATCACCGGCGTGATACTCTGTCAAAGTGACAGGTCAAGTTTGCTCGCGCCATCAGCGTGCATCATTATACACTTAATGACTGTTCCCGAGGGATCAGTCATTAAGTGTTTTGTTATATAGCAACAAGCAAGACTGAGAAGACAATTTGAGTTAATTTCATGAGCAAAACACGCCAAAGGTTTTTAATAAATACACACTGAAGCGAACAAACAAATCTGATTCAAGCCACTGAAGCTAAAAAATACTCTAATGATTTACGGCTTGGTCAAGACAGAGGCAAACGTTTACCTGTTAAAGTGCCTATAACCCTTGCTCAGACTATATTTTCCCCGAAAGTAATTGCCTTATGGAACATTATTTTGCCAAAAAAACTTCCAAGTTTTGAATTGCCATTTTTTTACAGCTATTCAAAGTTAGCGAAAAATCATCATTTGTGCTTCCTGTGTTATAATAATCGAGCGATAAAAGAGTCTGGGGACGAGTGTTATAACAATAATAATAAAATTATAATAATAATAGAACACATTTATGACGTAGCCTCCGGAACACGCTTCTGACGGTCTTCACAACTTCACTGCTTTTCTACTCTCTAAATCATCAAAAAATGCCAGATCGATGCACGGTATACGGGTGTTCAAACACAAATAGCATAGGAAAGGGAATATCTCTTCAACAAGTGATCGTCTTCCGTAGGCTACGTCACAGAACAGCTCGGCCCAGGCTCACCGCGCGCGCAGATTTTCAGCGCTGAGGCGCGGGTTTAAATGCTTCTAAAATAATGAAGGAAAAAGCGAATTGGATTTTTTCTTTTCAATATAATATCTTCAACCTTCCTAGTTTAAGAAAAATATATAGCTAGCGAAGGGTTATAGGCACTTTAAGTATATTTGGAATCTTTCTCGGCAACCGTACGGCTAATTTCTTCAGCTGAGAGATTTGAAAACGCTTCTTTACCGGCGGCTCCATTTTTAAAACATCCTAGCTCGATACACAGTACAATCGGATTTTCCCCGCGCTTTCCCAACCAGTGACGCGGGTCGCCAAAAACATCACACCTTTTGTCACGATGTAACCACGACCGTCTGTTGAAAAGTTATACTTTGGGAAAGTATGAGTTTTGTATTGTTGCCCGCGTGGGCAACATTTGATTTTAGCCTATACCACGTGACCAAAAACCAACCAATGAGAGCGCGCGTTAGATTTTTCAGTTCCATCTAAATGAAGCATGATTTGTATAAAAACGGCAGCAAACTTCTGGCGCGGTCTTCAGTTTAGCAAGTTAAATGAAAAGCGAGCAAGTCAAACTTTTCTTTGGATTAATCTTCACTCAATCTCTTCTAAAGTTTCATATACAGTAAAAACCCACATAAAAGAACACGTGTTTTGGGGGTTCAGGCTGATTTTGTTCTTATATATCGGGTGTTTTCTGGTACTTTTTTGACCAAATTTGACCAAATTTCAGCCCGAGTGTTCTTAGTCCACTTGTTCTTTTATGCGGGTTTTTACTGTATTCTGGGAAATTGTGCAAATGGTTTACCTTAAAATGGGAAGATCTGAAATAACTGTGGAGCTGAACATTACATTCATTTTACAAGTCGAAGGGACTGAATGGAGCCAAAGAGTTCACTTGTTTATGGCGAGCAAACACTTGACGATATTTATTGTGCTGATTCCAGCTGGAATTGACAAGCCCCTTCGAAATACAAGGTAACAATACTGAATAGGCTAAGCTTAAATTTGTGGTGTAAACAAAAATTTAACGAACGAATTTAAGTCGGTTTTCAGATCTTCCCGCAAATTGTTTAGTGCTTGTTCAGTGTACATTTACAGGCATTTCCCATTAAATATTTAGTTCCAAACTTTGTGCATTATAGTACACTTAACGTTTGTTTGATTTAGAAGGGCTGAAGTTTTTTACTTAATGATTTGAACCGCATCTTTTTCCAATTTCACTGTCTCGATCCTGAACAAACCGCCCTAACAAAATTGTCTGAATTTTGTAATGAAAATTGTTTTGAAAAACATAAACTCGTAATTAGCGGGCTTCCCAAATAAGGTAGTAGTGGTACATTGCCTCATATGCCTTGAGTAGGGAACCAATCCGATTGTCCAAAATTGCAATATCCTGTGGTGAGTATATTATAAAACTCGATATACGCACACTAACCATGAACCAATTCTTAATTAGTTTGTAGCTTACTACATCTTGCAACTAGGCATTCAATTTTAGGTATATCGTTATTCAAAACAACTTTTATTAGGTTTTACTTCATAATTAATTCCCTGTCTATGTGAATTTTCATCTGGCTTTGCTCATTTGACATCACAGATCAACTAAAGATAATTTTCCAGCTGATCACACCTGGCTCCTACACATCTTTAAACTTCTGCTAACTACATGTACCTCATCAAGTGAATTGTTCACTCTTCAAAATTACTTTGCATCAATTCCCACAGTATGCCACATTAATAAAATGGCGGAGCTGAGATGGCCCACACAAACCATATATCGCGAGTCTACCTCTGTACTGAAGGTCCATATCATGTAGCTATAAAGAAACGCTGAGCTTTCGAGAGGTGCAAGTGATGGATGCAAGTCCACCAAGGGAGACCACATCTGGTGTAAAGATATCTAGATTTGGACGAGTTATCAAGCCTCCAGACAGACTTCACCTATAAAGACGGCTGTGAACATGGATATGAACTATGAAAAAGAAAATAGGACTTGACTTAAATTGCATTTATATTCAATGGATTTTTCTGGTTAATTTGAAAAATAGTTTTTGATCATATTCGATACTCGAAAGGGGAAGATGTTGTGTCAGATGCAATCTTAGATTAATCACACATCTAGAAAGTTCCATTGAAGTGAGGCCAGTTTTCACTACAGTTTAACACATTGACTACTAAACCGGCCATAAACGGCCAAGAAGAGACCACAGACTTGTACCACTTGTGACGTCATCACTGTTCACGCCAGAGGATGTCTTTGATAATCAACGGATAGAGTTGGAAAATGTCTAACAAAGCATGCCTAAACGACCACGAAACGTTAAATTGGACCAGAGATACACACAAAACAACTTGGATTTTTTCCTCCAAAATCACCAAAAAACGCGACCTTCACTACCATTGACACTCTTTGTCAAAAAAATTTCCTTTTCCCAACGTTTAGGCTAAAACTTTTTCAACGTGAACAAAGACGACTGAAAGGCCAACAAAACCACAAAATAATATGAGAGAAAAAGGAGAGCGAGAACGGCAAAAAAAAAAAGGAAAAGAAAAGCCTAAAGTCAGGTGGGTTTTTCAAACCCAAAAACTATGTCGAAATTTTGATTTCTGCGCATGCCCGAGGAAAATATTGAATTTGTTGCTTCTACGTAGAAGGGGATGTTAGTTGCCGTGTTTTAAACTAAGTTTTAGACAGTTTGACATTAAACTGTTGAGATAATGGCCAGAAATAGGCATCTGGGATGTTAGATTGACGTTTTTTGGAAAAAGCCCAGTAGTCAATGGGTTAACTAATAAAGATCTTTCTTTTGATTTCTTTCGACGAAAATAGTATCAAACACTTCACTTTAATTGACAGAAATTCTAATCATATTAAATTCCCCAAATTTTTGAGATAGAAAACAATCGCTATATGATAAGGTGACAGAGAGGTCAGTGTAATGTAGACTACGAGGAAACCCTCTTAGTCTGCCATGTGAGAAGCAAAATAAAACGAGAGGAATAACACATGTGGCCAATTTTTCCTCTCGTCGCTCGACGGACGAAGGAAAAGAGGGACTAAAATCTGTGATCCCACGCATTTTTGCATTGCGAACCATTTATTTGTATTCTAGTATCACTACCACAGGGCACGAAATTGCACCTGATACAGTCGCCAATGCGCCTACGTTCTCCACATTGGTGACCAAATCCTGAAAATTAGTCGCCAAATTGGCGACTACGCCGACTAGAATTCTGACATCTTACCTGAAGTTTTCAGTTCTAACTTTGCCATAAAAAAGTCACACAATAGATTAAAGTTAAATCAAAGACTCTCATAAGGCTCAGCAATGTAATTGATGTTAATGACATTCATTGAATGCAGTTGCTGGCTCTTCCCTGTGAAAAATGAGGGATGGGCTTTGCCATGTTATCTGGGCAGGAGTTATTTGACACTTTCTGTGGTAACTGGTCAGCAGTCTTATATCGAGTCTTTATGTCATGCAACTCTTACGTTTTGCAAAGACACAAATATATAAAATTAATAGACAGTGCAATGCCGATTTCTCGAACCCTCGATTTCTAAAAAAAACCCAATAACACGAACCAAAAGTTGTTTCTCTTGGATTTGTTTCACTGTTATTTTACCCCAGATACGTACTATATACAAGCCTGCAAATTAGCGCCGGTCAATGGACATTTGTCCGGTAAATTTGAGGTTTTGACTGGCGAACGCTCAGTCTGGCCGGACACGCTGACCGGGCTCTTCTGTTACGATGTGAAATATGAAAAAAATATTTTTTCACTCAAGAATACCAAACGTACTCTCTTGCGAATCGCCGGCGATATTGGTGACTAAAAATTCTGCTTTAGTAGCCACTTTGCGACTACATTTCTCTACGATTTAGATTATAAATTCAAAGATTAAAGTTCAAAAACAATTTATCTTGTCTTGTTTGGCTTTCAGTGCAGTCAAATTGCTCCATGTTTTTGTTTTGCTGTAAAAATATCATCTCTCGACTTCAGAAAACTTGAAAATGGCTGCCGTGTTTAAGTCGCCCTATAATGCATTGCTAGCCCTGCGCTATTGCGTATGTCATGTATGCCAATATATTTTGTTTCTGGAAATGTGGCGATTGTGTTTTACAAAGCTTATAGTAGCTGGAGAGTCTCAACATGTTTTAATTTAGAGTTTGTGGTAAGATTGTTCGTTCAACCTAGCCTGGTGACTAAAAATTTGCATTTGGGGACTATTTTTTTCCAAAAAAAATTTAAAAAAAAATAGTTATTTTAAATTGTTTTTTTGGGGCTCAGAATCGTCCAAAACGCATCTAAAAGACTTATACAGTAGTTTTATTATACTGAAACAGATTGTTCTCTCAAATTTTTAAATTAAGTGCGGGAAAAAAATTTTGTCCGACCAGACTAGCTGCATGCCAGGTCAAACCTTGTCCCTGGCCTGACATATGACAGGTTTATAGAAAAAAATTATTTGCAGGCTTGTATATATAAACTCAATAATAAGCCCAAACTCAATAATACAAAACTGACATACCAAAATACAATAACTTTGGAATAATTATTGATTAGTATTATTTTAAAGTTCTGGTTTGACTCTGGTATTTATTCACCTATCAATGTTAAACCCGAGGGAAAGGGAAGGGGGAGGCTGGGCATATACAGGGCATTTGACTTCCATTACCATCCCCACCCTCTGGAATTTGACTTAGAATGATTCATAAATACACAACCATACTTAAAAGGATATAATTCTTAAAGGGGCATTGAAGTCATTTCTATTTAAGCAAGCATTTTTTAGCTGAATTTTCCATCTTGTGATTTTCCATATTGTGATTCAATGATATATTTTATATTACATGTTATATTTATATAATTTGAATTATATAAGAATTTTTTTTTATATATATATTTATAGGTTCGTTATATTGTGTTTACATACACACCAATGCATGATAGTTTTTAATTGTTATGTATTGGTGTGTATGTGAACACATTATTGTTTACTTATATTTTCATTTCCTATGTTACTTATATTACTCTATTTTAAGAGCGCATTTGAAAATTCTCAAATTGATATTTGCGCTATATAAATCAATAAATTATTATTATTATTATTATTCGCCCAAGGTGGGGGAGTTTGATCTGATTTGAAATGCAAGTGCAAACAGAACAATCAAAAATGTTTTCATCCTTGTGCTTCTCAGTTTACATGATGTATATGGACTCTTGCACTTGTGCGTCAAGTAAAAACCAGGCTTTAGCATTGTGAAGGTCTGGGGCGGATCTAGGATTTAAGGAAGGGGGTTCGAGAAAACTATTGCCGAAGGCGGGAGTTTCAAGGGGGGTCCGGCATGCTCCCCGGGAAAATTTTAAAATCTAAGCCCTCAGAAATGCGATTTCCAGCAATTTGAAGGGCAATTTGAAGTTTTTTATTGGCTATGAGTTTGTTACAATAAATATTATCTTGCTCTAACTAGACAAAATTAAAAAAGAACAAGCAGATTATGCCAAAAAATTGACAATAATCGAGGTGGATTTTAGTCCAGTTCTGGCCCTCTCTCCAGAACTGGACTAGGTGGATTTTTGTTGTTCAGAAATTCTAAATTAGTTTTTAAAGGTATTCTATTTGATGTACTCATCACAAACTTATTAGATGCTGTATTTAAACAGAAATCATGCTTCCTCAAAAATTGGATCAACGTAACAAGCAGCATTCTCCGGGGTTGTTGTTCTGCAGCGTCGTAATCCACGTGTGTCGAGCTTATCGTAGTGAAAGTGGTGCGACATATGTAAAGAGTTAGCAGTTATTTTATCACATACACAGATAAGCTCTGAAGCAGAAGCGGTAAAAAAGGAACAATTTTAGGTAAAGATTATTTGGGGGTATTTGACTTCAATGACAAAGCGCTTTTTTGAGGTTTTTGTCTCAATTGCAAGCTTTTAGTATAGTTTCTACTTTTTTAGATTGGAGAACCCCCCCCCCCCCCTAGATCCGCCCCAGAAGGTGCATCCATGTAGGCTTCTTAGTACAAATATTACGGACAGTTCATAAGTATGTGAAACAGAGGTAATGAATGTTTTGTGTTTAATAGACTGATTCAGATAAAATTGGACTTTATTCATACAAAATTATATAACTTAATAAACATATAGCAGAAAAATTCAACAGAGAAATTTGAAATAACATGTGCTATCAGTTATAAGCACAAGCCTCAGCTTAAGCCTGCTTTTCTACTACAATAACATGCAAAAAGGTTTTGCAGCCAAAATATTGATTCAAATATATAAACACTTTATTGTTTTCGGTTCAAAGCTATTGATCGATCGATCGATCGAATTGTACCCGATTGTAAACCTTCGTATGACAAATTACAAACGATAAGTTGAACAACATTTTTTGTTATAAAGCAAATAACATCTAGACATAACAATAATTACCGGCCATCCTGTGGTGTCAGTTTTCCTTTCCTATATGTCTTGAAAATTCATTTGAAGTGAAGGCTCTAAAATGCCAGTCAGAGTTCAGTTGAACGCTTCAATGTCCCAGCTCTTTTTCGGCAATTAAATTTGCCTGAAATATGCCCTGCTGGAACCGTTCTGTTATTCCCGGTGTTTTTGAAGTTGTATAACCCCTTGATTCATTGGTTGGGCATGGGTCAAAATATTTGTTGTCAGATATGCTTCGATATAGAAACCACAGATGTCAGTTCGTGAAAGGTAAGAAATAATTTCAATCCTCCAGTAGCATTTCTCAAACAGAGGAACGAAGGAATCACAGAATTTATCCGTTTGTTGGCATCAGAACTCAAGAAATGTCTCTCTTTTTAAATGTGTAAGACGAGAGAAATACCCTCCTGAAAATTACAACCCGCCATTTTGTTTTGATATGCCTACCAAATATTGCGCCCGCAATATTTTTTAGTGTTGTGATTTCCCAGGCCTAAAATACGCTGGTCAGCGGAATTACCAAGAAAAGTTTACTAACGAACAAATTTTCCCCACAACCCCGAAAACTCATCAATCGCGAATTGCTGAGCTAAAAACAATATTTCTCTGGTCTTGTTTTGCTTTCATCACGAGAAATTTATATGGGCCAAAAAACGTCAACAAAGTTTCTCTCAGCTCAGTAAATAAATCGCCCTATAATGCATTGCGAGTTGTGGAAACCATTTCAATACTTCATGTATGCCAATGGATTGTGTATCTGGTGCTGAATTTCTACAACAACTGCCAGGCACTTTTCTTAGGGGCAACCCTGCATGCAAACCAGTTTGTAACTTTGCAGGTAAATTGAACCAAAACACATGGAAAGTTGTTTCTTTTGTACATGTAAGTTGTATATTGAAGCCTTTCACCTTTGATACCTGTATAATGACTGTAATGGGATGTATCAGGAGGGGGATATAATGGGCTCCTGGATGTATGTAAATTATAAATAATAACATGGGTGACTATCGGACACCAAGACTGTGTTCCTGTATTAAAATAGTTATTATTGTTTATTGATTGGTTAATTAATTAATTAATTTAATTAATTTTTTGGGGGGGCAACCAAAATCTGAACACTAGTCCAATTAGTCTTTAAGCTTAAAACCCTAAGATTTATTATGTTAACCCATTAAATATTTTGTGTTCATAATTAGGTTTCCACCCCAATTAAAAAGAATAGATTAAACTAGTAATAGTTCTCACTATATCTGCCCCCGCCATTTGATGATATTACGTTTTGTTTATAGAAATATTTCAGACATTTTTTAAGTAGATTTTGTGATGTAGCTCATAATGATCAATGGCGTAGCAACTTACTGATCGTTCAATCCTTGAAATAACACTAAATGGAACAAAACTCAGTTATTCAGATAAATAATAACGATCTGGGTTTATTTATACTGAACAATGAAGTTTGTTGAAAAGATGCTGATCCTTTTGACTGGGTTTTACTTTTTTTGACTAGAGATTCTGATCTGTTTACGTCTGTTAATTCGGGAATATCTCCCTCGTTCACAATCAAATGAGGACTGTATCTTTCCAAGTTATAAAATGCGTTTATTCGTAGATTCACAGTTCTTTACACTCACAATTCCGTTCCGTTCTATTCACTATTCGTTCTGAGGCTTAACCTCTTACAACAATGTCTTGGAAATACAAGAATGTTGCGGTTGTAACCGCTAATCTTAGTCTTAACGAGTTAATATTTATATCAGACAGCGTCTAACAGAGTTTTGGATCGAGTCTGTCGACCCCGTTGCTGATTTGTGTGTGACAAATCAAGTTGTGTACCGAACAATTCTATCCGGTACTGTTGAATGACCTTTGTATTCAAAGAAATCACTGTAATGCAAGATACTCACCTTTGAATTGCAAATTTCTTCAGACAAACGGCGAAATACGACAGCTTTAGACAGCTTTGGTTGTTTGTTCCAAAGTGAGCTGACCTCAAGCCAAAATTACCCAATAGCACCTTGCGGCCCTGGTGAAAAATTACCCATTACCCCCCCCCCCCCCCGCGCGCCCAGTTTTGTCAAATCGAGATTCATCCGCATACTGTAACATATATATCAATATATTTCAATATATATATATATATATATATATATATATTTTTATATTTTCTTCAATTCCATATATATACACGCGGGGACTACTATTCTGCCTCCTCTGGGTTTTGGCCTCTGGGCCAAAACCCCTCCGGGGGCAAAAAAAATGTTGTTGGAAAAATGGCGACTAACCTTTTGTAGTTGGCGACCACTCTGGAATATTTAGGAGCCAAATGGCTCTGGAAAAAAAAGTTAATTTTGTGCCCTGTGCCAGATGTCCTGAGTGAGTTTTGACTCACAGTCGATGACAGACATCTCATTAATTAGATAAGAAAAATGTGGAAAGTGAGTGACACTCGACTGGCTACAATACTCTCGTTTGACACAAGGGTAAAAAGTAAAAAATAAAAATTATGCTATTCAGGCCTCATTAATTTTGGGCTGAAAGAGGATTGGCAGACCACCAGGGTCCTTCCTCTGGATCTGCCACTGACGGGGGATTTGCTTTAGAATGTTGGCCATTGTAGGAAGGTTCAATAAGATTTCAATGTCAGTTGGCAGGGCAAAAAACAGACTAATGTAAAGAGGAAGCCATTATTGTAAAGAGGTGGACTAGCATACATGTATGGTTAGATACCTGTAGAACACGCTTGTTTCTTGAGGCCAAGTCATCTGACAGAAATGCTTTGAAAGAGAAGGGATTGGCTTCTTCTTTCCTGTCACCATCATCAACTGAGAGTCAAATACAGTATCTATGTTAACAATAATGCAACAATCTCAATTGTGAACAAAACTACAGTTGAACCCCGCTAATTTGAACTCGGTTATTTCGAATTCCCCGTTATTTCAAACTCGAACCCATTTCCCTAGGATTTGCCCCTGTTTTTTCAGTCATGAGCTTACTATCAGCTATTTCGAAAGTCGGTTATTTCGAATTCCCCGCTATTTCGAACTAATATGTGTTTCCCTTGGCCTAAAATCAACCCCGTTATTTCGAACTCTAATTAATTTAAACGTTGATGGCCAAATATCAGACGGCATCAGAACACAGCTGGAAGCGCACTGAACTTATTTATAACCTCTTTATTGCACTTATTTTGTAATTTATATATCTTGTTCTATTGCGCACAGTTCCAGTTGTCAATAACAGTATAGAAATTTGTTACCCATAACAAATGTACTATGTTTTGTCAATTTCTTGAAATAACAAATTATTGAAGGGTCAAGTGGAAATTAAACTATGCTAAGTGAATGCCTGAATTTTTGCATATTAAGCCTCCAATTAAATAGAAAAAACATTGTATTTTGTATTTATTAAAGGAATGCTGCCTAGTTTCCAACATTGATAGGGGGAGGGGGGGGGGGGAGCTCTTTGCACTATTCGCATAAACGAGAGAATGGAGTCTTTAGAAAGCCAGAGAGTCGTTTACATAATAACGTATTAGTCGCGCAGATACTGCCAAATTCCCAACAAGAGAGAGCTTTCGAGCGTGAAGCGCAAGCAAGTGGGAATGGGCCGAGCGGAAGTGAGGCACAAACGAGCCTCGCTTCTGCTCGGCCCATTCCCGCTCGCTTGTGCTTTGCACTCGCTTGCTGTCTAATAGCCCTTTTCACGGTTAACTTGCGATATTTGCATAACAATACACTTGAACATAGAAGCGAGGCAATTTCGGGCACAACTCCTTGAACTCTTTTAGTATAAAAACAGTTTTAAAATGTAGAAGAACTACAATTCTTTTAGTTTACATTGTTTTTAGAAAAAAAATTGTAAAACGACTTTTCTCTATTAATAAAGAGTAGACTCGCATAAGCAACAGGGAGATCGGATTACAATCTTTACGGCAAACTTTAACTAAAAGAGTTGTATATTTAGTTCTTCTCCATTTTAAAACTATTTTTATGCTAACATAGTTTAAGGAGCTCAAGAAAATCACGATGTTTTACAGCTTGTGCCCGAAATTGCCTCGCTTCTATGTTTAGCTGTATTGTTATGCAAATATTTCAGGTTAACCGTGAAAAGGGCTATTGAGGCGGAACCAATACTCGTCCAATACTCAACAACAAAAGCGTACTTTTCCGTTCAATGAAGTACTGTGTTCGCTAATAAACTGTGGTAAGCTTTTCTTGTGGAATATTTCAAGAACTGGGTACATAATATGTTTCAAGAGAACGTTTGTCAATAGTGTTGAAGTGAGTATTGTAGTGAGTGATGTTGAGTATTGTTGACTTGTGTCAACACAGGGTTCTTTGCAACATAAAGTCAGGTTGTTGATTTCGCTTTGGAAAACTTTACAAACTTTACTTTGCTCAAATGCTCAAACTTCACTAAAACAAAACATGCTGAAGTTCATTGACGACGGCATTTACAAATCAGGTGAATCTTTCGATTTTTCGATCGAAGGTAGATTTCAACAACGTAGGTTCTTGTTGTGTTGGTTTTGTATAGAAAGAAGAGAAGAAATGTCAGAAAAAAATCAAAGGCTTCTATGAGCCACTCATGAATGATAAGAAAATTCTAACAGAAAACCAAGTGCTGCGGATGGAAATTGATAAGCAAGTCAAACAAGAATTATGAACATACAACTGCCTGATTCCCCATGATCACAGCACAGTGGCTGCTAATTTGTTGACTATATTTGTGAATACATGCCACCCTTCAAAGTGATGTTATCATTTATTGGTCTTGAAATCCGAATACATTTAGCACATGGTGATGCAGTTCTATTAAGAAGCGTTCCAAAATTCTTTTTTCCATAGCCCAGTCCTGATCAGTTCCTAAAAATTCAAGATGGCTCCTATTGTTGAAAAGCTCCATCGTTTAAAAGTCCCAAATAAACTTGTCCGTGATTCAGATAAAGATGAACTTTATTCTTGCAATTGTGATAGCACACTCTCAACACGCTAACACAGCTCGCTTATTGTGTCCAAGGACACGCTTTATGAGCATATTTAATTCGTAGAACAAGAAAGGAATGTGTGTCAAAATAAAATAATGGGATTAGGAAAAGGATATTCCAAGAAATCACATTCCTTGATCCAAAGTGGCATTAAACATTTAATAATTATTATTTTAAAATATGTTTAAAATGCTTTCCATGATTGCTTTACAAATTATCTATCGCAAAATCCGGGCGCAAAATAGTTTGTCCATTCAGTACAAGTCAATGATCTAACAATAAAATCACATCAATCTATTTATTAGTTGCTAAAGAAAATGAAGCACATGCCATCGCGTTGTAGTCGATTGCAACAGCCACAGAGTAGGTTCGATCGATCGATCGAAGATAAGCTTACAATTCCTTCGCTTGCCGTGCTGTTTACTCACATAATATCTAATAGTCCTTCCTTCTTTCAATGGCAAAATCTCCCATGTAGATATAAATACCGGGAAAATTGAAAGATTTGATTTCAAACGTTTCCTCTCGAAACATTCACAACAAAAATGGCGTCCAAAGCTGTTTCGTTCCATGCGTGGAAATCCGGCATTCTCGCGAGTGTCGCGTATCGGAAGTAATTTTGATTGGCTATTTAGAAGTCATGTCAATCAATGTCAATCCATCACGAAAAGGGGGCGGAAGGCATCTCGCTGAGGAATTGTGTCAGGCTTAATTTTTCAGCGCGACCACGTAAAGACGAAGAGTAAAAGAGAGCGCGGAAAAATTCGCCTGATACTCAGGTTACTTGTTCCTGTTCAAAGAAACATGAAAAGAGCACTTACACGACACGAAAATCGAAATTTTCTCTAAAAGTAGGAATAAATTCGCAAGAAAGCTCGTGGAAGAGAAATTCTCTAGTGGCTAATTTAATCTTGACCGTGTGGTAGTCACGGCAACCGGAGGTCTGGGGTAAGTCACCATAAAAACAAGTAGTCATGCCAGTCTCGCTAAAGTCCGCAGTTTGCGTGAAACCGGAAGCCGATTCCCCGCTGGGATCGAATAACGCGCAAAGGTCACACCACCAAATTTAGCACATTTTGCAACAACACTGCTGTTCACTGCTGTGGAACATTAAGACAAATTTTGTCTTTGCTTTTTTCAATGCGATTCCTGTAATCACAGGCAGCCCAGGCTCTGTATGCGAATAATAAATATTCAATGTTCATGTTCATGGCGGAAATTTGAATATTTATAGCAAATGTATGAGAAACTCACGAAATACATTCTAAATGCTATATTTTCGAAGGAAACTAACTACATGTAAAACTGACTTACATTGTGCAAGTGTTTTGTTATTTTGATGTTTGGGTGTTCCTGGTGCCAGTTTAAAGCCATTTAGACGAGTTTTGCTTTTCAGTTGACCGTCCATTACGAACAAGAATTTTCAAAGAAAATATAACCGGGCTTTTTTTTTATCAAGCAAGCAAGCCGTTTTACCTGCTTTCTTGCTTGAAAGCTATCAGATTAGTCACGGCAGTCACGCTGAAGTCTGATGTTTGCGTATAGTGCCTACTGTCAATTTTCTTGCCTCTGAGCAGTCTTTGAAGATCATTCCTCAATATAAAGCCAAAGTTGAATAAGAGGAAAAAACACGACAACATAGGTACGAATCGGTGTTGAACCATCAATCGCAGACGTTCCGCGTTGCACCATCATCATTCGCAGCTATTCTAGTCACAGTTCGACAAATTTTGCGAGAGTCAAAATGTGATATTGTAACGTAATGGTTGTTATTTATAAATCTTCTGCATACAAGGAAGTGAATTGCTGCACCAACACGAAAAAGTAATGTATTTCACACTAAATAAACAGCAGAGTATTCATGTTCAAATCAAAAGTAATAGCTTGATATGAAATTTGACCTAACGGCGACCCTGGTTTATCACAGACGTTGCGAAATCTCTTCAAGTCACAGTTAGACGTGACTCATGTGACCCCATGACGTAATCGTCCTTATTTATAAATCTGCATTTCTCAGCAAGTTTCTGTTTTTCTCAGAAAATATACGGAAAAGATATGTATTTCACACAAAATGACAATTATTTAACAGGACAATATTCATAAAATATCATTTAGGCAAAGGATGACCCTGGCGAAATCTAACGTAGCTTGATAAAAAAATTGATCTAATGGCGCTTCCAGTGTATGTGATGTACGTACGCACCTCACAGACAATCTCTTCAAGTCACGATTCGACGTGACCCTATGACGTAATCGTCCAAATATAAATCTGCACGTCTCAGCAAGTTTCTGTTTACACAAATCTGCGAGTCTGGGCAAGTTTCTGTTTTCCTTTACAGAAAAGAAATGTATTTCACACAAAACAAACAGGACAATATTATGACCCTGGCGAAATGTAACGTAGCCTTGATAAAAAAAATTGATCTAATGGCGCTCCTAGTGTGTCCACCTAGTAGTGAGTACAATGATTTAATATTTTGACGAGTCAAACTCACCGACGTTGCGAAATCTGTACGCCGCTCCGATGTGTTTACGCGGTCCTAATTAATATTTATTTGGACCAGTCCAACTTTCACATAGGCTCGATTTCCGCCGCTCTCTCGAGTCCGGGCTTCGTTCTCCCGAGAAAATCTTTCACAAGGCGAATACATTCATATATATTCATACTCACCCCTAGCTCTCCTCCTAGCACTTTGGCGGAGTAGAGGTATAAGGTGAATCACAACAACAACAAAAAAGCTATTTTACTAACCGGGCTGGGCCCCAGGCCCACGCCCGGTTAATAATTTAAAGGCCGGCGACAATTATGTGAGAACGGATCCAATGGTCCGCACTCGAAGCTCAATAAATTCCATAAAAATGCTCCAGTCTCCTCAAAATTACCTTCATTGCAGACGTCCATGCTCTTAGCTTCTGTTCGCTACCTCTAGGGTTCCAAGGTTGACTTTAATTGCTCGAGAAACGCTCGTGTTCAAGCTCTTGTCTTTAATATTTTCTTTCGCGTTGTGCGTGTCCCCAACGTCTGAGACACCTCATTTGAAATTCAGCGACATCGTGACCAAATTTACCTCGACCGTGGAGAGGCATGGTGCAAAACTCGTCTAAATGGCTTTAAACTGGCACCAGGAACACCCAAACATCAAAATAACAAAACACTTGCACAATGTAAGTCAGTTTTAGTTCGTTTCCTTCGAAAAGATAGCATTTAGAATGTATTTTGTGAGTTTCTCATACATTTCCTACAAATATTCAAATTGCCGCCATGAACATGAACATTGAATATTTAATATTCGCATACAGAGCCTGGGCTGCCTGTGCTGTAATAAACTCAATACATGTACGCTGATAAACTTCAGGAAATATTTCAGCTCGTACAGCCTTGGGAAACGATGTCTGCGGTGAACCAAACAGACTGGCACGGCCGAGTCGGAGGTCCGGGGTTAGCCTGCGAGCAGGCTCACAACAAGGGTTATTTTCCCTTGTCTAATTAAATATTTTGCTTGTTTCTTTACATGAAAAGAGCACTTACACTCGACACGAAAATCGAAATTTTCTCTGAAAATAGGAAGAAATTCTGATGCAATATAACTGTAACGCCGTCAACTAAAGGTCGATATGGAAGAGAAATTATCTGGTGGCTAATTCTATACAATGTCAATCATGTTTACCCTGTAATAATCACAAGGGTTGCGTCATTTAAACCGTGTTGTTGTTTTGGCTAAGTTTAAAGCTTTCTGAGTAGAAACTGTAATATCTAACCAGATGCCGTCAACTAAAGCAAATAAACATTTGAGACATTTGACCGATCCAAAACAAAACAGAAATCCTCTATTGTGGTTGAGGTGCATGTAATAGGTTTAAACAGAACACAAATTATCTGGTGGCTATTAA
The DNA here is from genome assembly GCA_029204205.1 of Desmophyllum pertusum. Classification (NCBI taxonomy): domain Eukaryota; kingdom Metazoa; phylum Cnidaria; class Anthozoa; order Scleractinia; family Caryophylliidae; genus Desmophyllum; species Desmophyllum pertusum. The sequence continues at coordinate 7,014,490 of MU826350.1, forward strand.
AAATTTTAGCCACTGCATAACAACGGAAAATCATTTTCGAGGTATCACAGCACACTTTGTGATGTGTCACGTTCCTTTCCAGTTACTTCATCACTTAGTAACGCCAAAAATGGTTTAATGCGCATATATATCTTTCAACACCTACTACTATGAGCGCGGTCACCAAGTTACTATGGGGTAAAAAAACGGCCCAAACCTTGAAGCGGGCATCGGCCGCTTTAAAAATTCCAGCACAGCAAAAGTAGAGGAAAAAACATCGTGCAAAGCGAGTTCACTCACTCACTCACAAGCAAAAGGCGAAGAAAAAAAATTTGAGCTCAGAAAAATTGCCCAACCCCCCTCAAAATAAAATGGTCCATCCCTAATCGCTTCAGCGTTACGAGGCGTTTATATTTGAAACGCGTTTGCATGTTTCAAACTGTGTTGGAAATGTTTGTTTTTTCAGCGTTTGAAACGTAGAGAAACTACTGAAGCATAAATTATTCAACATACCGGTATACTTCAAGTGTAAATCACAGTCACCGTGGCGCAGTCACACTTTTGATTACTGTGAGTTCAGTAATAAAATGACTAAACGGCAATGAGAAAGTTTTTATGGGTGCATGTATCTTGACTTTTGAAAAGACAACAAATGCAATGTGTGAACATTGGCAAGATATCTGGGAAAACACAAAACTGTTAGGGCTTCTTATGTTTCGCATCATTTTAGATCGTTCGATATATGCCACAAGCAAAAATTTACTTACGCAAATTGTCGCAAATCGGGCGCCGCAAATCGCTTTTCAGTTACGTTACTCCTATCCTGTGTTGATCTTGTGCGTGATAAAGTTAATTAAGACCAGTCTTTCACGCCTTTCACCAGTTGTCATTCTGCCTGATACACACCAAAATATCTAGCATTTGGAAGTCCAGGTAATTTCTAACCTTTCCAGGTAAAGTCAAAATACATCTCAAATGATTTAGGTTTTCAATAAATTAAATAAAAGATTCCGTGTTCGAAGCCTCCAAATGGGACAGAAAGTCTGTATTTGTTTTAGCAAAGCTTCTGATTGGTCTGTCTGTAATTAGATTTTATCAAAGTCAACAAATAAAGCAAAATATGCCCGCACGTAGGCTGAATCTCTCTGGTCGCTGAAAGTATGGTGCTTGTATCTTGGACTAAAACATAGCTTTCTGTACCAGGAATATACTGCCTCAAAAGCCAAGGAACTCTCAGCTGATCGCAGTTCGAAGATTTCATAGGATAGAATTTAAATAATTGCGAACAAGGTCAGATGTACGTTTCGCTCGTAACGCAATCGTGCCATCTTTCGTACAGAACCGCTCAAGACCCGTGCTATTCGTTGTTAATAAAGTCCACTGTGAAATAAGCGGTAGATTTTCGATTGTAGGTGGCAAAATCGCCAGCTGTCGGCACATTTTATTTATGCACGATACAACCAACGTTTTGTGTGGTATGCACACGTGCCCCAAGCGATATCGATTGATTACCGATTAGTTTACCCCATAGATACATATAGACATATATGGCCATAGTGAATCATCTGCCCACCATTCCAATACCGCAGAGTTATAAATAACTCTGCGCTAATAAGCAAAATGTGGGCCATTTCCTGTGTTATAATTTATTACATGTAATAATGACGTCAAGCTCTGTCAAAATAATACAATTCAACTGAACCCTGTTTTGCAAACTTTCGAGACTTGTAGTACAAAGAAGAAGAAAGATCGGCAAGATATAAACCAGTGTTTAGACCATCATAATAAGATGTACCTTCAGTTTCGATATTAGCGAGGTCATGGTTATTTCGGGTAGCCAGGTACTCCTATTATTTTTTTCTGTTCAATTGTTGTAAATACTTTTAGTAGCCTGTGGGGTAAAAAAAAATGTTTGTTGTTGTTGTAGCATTAGATATGTTACGGATTTCTTAAAAATGAGCAAAATGATCGCAATCCACTTGTGCGCGTGAGGACTGTTCCATTGATATAAACAGAATTATCGAGCAGTCCAAACGAGCAGGCTTCCGATGCTTATAGCAAAAACTAGCTAAGAAAAATTACGAAACTAGAAATTGAGAGTTAACAGAACATAAAATAATGTACCTGTAGTATGAATGTTAACCTTAAATTTTCAGGGGTTTCCTTAAACTTTGCCAAAATGTTCACATTTCCAGTCAATGCCTTATTATAATCTTGCTAAATTTCTGCACATGCGCAGACGTTTTTCCACGGTGTCGGTTAGACAACCACGAAATAGTTCATCGACTATTAAAGGTATTTTTGGTCGTTTTAAATCGTTTTGCAACTGGAAATAAATCCGCTAACCATTTAGGTAATAAGCTTGGAGGCTTTGGAAAGCTTTCCATCAGAATTTGACGGTATTCAAGCGATTTTTTACCCAAATTATAATTTTTTTAGGAAATTAACCACCGGTAGGCCACCCCATGGCCTAGGCCATGTGGCCTACCCCACGTTTTGTCCCTACCCTCCAAAAAGGTTTATTGCAAGAGGAGATCCGCGCGAGACGCCATTTTGTCACGAAATATTTTTAAATGCATAAATTAACATGCATACATTACAACCCAGTGCCATCGATCAAGTGAAATTTGTCCACCAGATGCGCTATAACTTCGTTCATGCTTGATCACTCGTTAAAAAACTGGACTTCTAATGTTCGTGATGGATTGAAATTTGGCAAGATCTGGAAGTCATCTTGTACACGAAAAATGTGGAAAAAAAATGAATAACAACAATTTGATCGTAGGGGCATAATTTCGCGCGTAATTAGCGCGCGCACATTAAAAACATGGCGGCTTTTCTTTGTGGCAATGCTCGCCAGAGAGGTAAATGATCGTTTTCTCGTAAACGAGCGTGGGGACCTATCATTTTTTTTCGCAAATTTAAGTCTAGTAATCATCTCCTTTCTATACAAGGAGTATAGACCAATTCTCAGTGCAGAAAAATTAATAATCACTGGAAACGTGAAAAAATACGTGTTTTTGGTTGATTTTGTAAGGAATTAGGAGGTATTTTTAGTCGATTATATCTCTTTCGCGAGGCTGGTGACCTATTCTTTTATTCAATATTTTGAAATATTACATCGCAATGTTAAACTAGGGAAAGTTTCGAAGGAATTACCTAAGTTAAGTCTTAAATGAAAGTTTATTTTACCTTGCTTGTTGATTTCCGGAAAGGGTGCTTCATCTTTCAAGTTATCCCTCTTTCGCTGATTCAGAGCAGAAGCTTTAGAGTCCAGTTTATCTTGCTTTTTCTTAGTTTTCGGACTGTTTGTTTCCTGCTTGGATTTCACGAACGTTTTAAAAGAAAAAGGATTGTTCCTGCTATGAGAATCATTAGAACGATTAGAACCCCCTTCCTCCGCCATATTTTTATCCTCTGACCTTCCATTTCGTGGGCTCACAGACCACTGTCACTTGTTGGTATGTACTTTATGTATCCCTTATTATAGTGTACCGTAAACACCGGCATATAAGCCGCACCTTTTTTCCAAGAAATTTCATTCCAATCGAGGGTGCGGCTTATCTGCGAGAACATCTATAAAAGGTTCTGTAAATGTTCCCAATCAACTCTTATGGTCGTTTGCACTGTTGCCGAGGACTTATAATGATGGCAAATTTGTCGAACTTGTTCTCAAACTCCCTTTGAGCAATGAGTAATATGTTTCCAGACATCTTCGTAGACGTGAATGGGTGATAAGTACGGAAGCCGATAAGGGACAATCCAAATATATTTTCCAAATCCGTAAAATATTTTTCAAATCCGTAAAATTATTTTAAATCGCAAAGTTTTTGCAAATCACTGTTGAAGAGTTTGCCAAATCTAAAAAATTATTTCAAATCCTAATAAGATTGTTAAATCCAAAAATAACTTTTTACAAATCCGAAATTAGTTTGCAATCCAAGAATCGTCGTCAAATCCAGAAAAATATTTTGGAAATCGGAAAAAAGTAAACTTTAAAACAAGGAACGGGGAATGGAAGAACGGGAACGGGGAATGGGAACGGGGAATTTTTTAGAGCAAGATGTACTCGTGAGAGTAAAACCATATACAGTAGAATCCCGATCTCTAGAAAAAAAATCGGGGGAGTTTGAAATATGGGAGATAAAATTACAGTGAAAACGACTATTGGTTCGAGTTAGCGAGGTTTTGGAAATCGAGGGTTCGAGAAATCGGGATTCCACTGTTGTGGCAAGACTGGCGTCAGAACAAAGTGGTCAGTACTACGAATATCGAGACGAGATCAGATAAAAGACAGAACACTCAATTGAATTGATGCAAGAAACAGGAAGAAATTAGCAAAGTATATATCTCTTCTCCAAATGCAATAGCCTCTTGGAAGCTACAGTACTCTCTGACGAAATTGGACCAAGAAAAATATTATATCCGTGATCAAAACAAAGCAAAGCATCGGAATTACGGAGGAGGGCGAAAGCCTGACGTACAGACCGGAAACCAACATGACCTCGCTAGAGGGAAGAGCCTGAGCACAGTCGAAGGCTTGAATGTCGTCCTCATAATACAACATATACTTCAAATTAATATTGCCCGTTAGTAGTATATATAAGGGGGGTACTGGCTCACTTCCCCACCCCCGGTGGGCCCCCCAGCCATTGCTCAGCCACATTGCTGTACGCCCCGGCGTACGCGAACTTGGCCCAGTAAGCTAAGCGGCCCCGGCGTACATGACCTCCTGCTACCCGGGCCCCAGCCCTCCCCGGCCCGGCGTACATGGCCCCGCTGCCCTTCCCCCATGGCTGCCCACCCCCTCGCCGGCCCACACCCCAGGCCCCAGCCCCTGCCATGGGCAATGGGTTATATCCGCCCGGCAACAAGGCGACTATGGATGACCTCATAGAAGAGATGCCTGTAGAGTATTAAGAGCTCGAGTCCCCAGCGCTACCCACCCGTGGCCCCAGCAGTGAGCCCCTATCCACTCCAGGGGGACAATCCGCGTGTGATATTACCGAAGCAATCAAAGCTAAAATCCGTGAGCGCGTTGCCATGGGATAGAAAGCAATAAATGCACATCTACGGGCCGCCCCTGTATATGCATGGCGGGAGCGAATCGTCCGTGCATATGCATGTACATTGTGCCCCATCGGCCTGGAGTGTGCCTGGGGCGGCAAATGTGTTGAGCGCTACTATAGGGTAGGCGCTTGGCACGACGTTGAAAACTTTGCCCTCTGTGACGAGGAGTACGTGGTCCCCGCGACTTGCGCACTTTGGCGAGGATGAGTGAGTGAGTGAGTGAGTGAGTGAGTGAGTGAGTGAGTGAGTGAGTGAGTGAGTGAGTGAGTGAGTGAGTGAGAGTGAGTGAGTGAGTGAGTGAGAGATCGATGCCCAGCTCAGGCCAGCGGGAACCGTGGCTACTTGGAGACCCCAGGCCAGCAAGAACTGCGGCCACTTGGAGGTCCCAGGCCTCCGCCCCACCCCAGGGTCTACTGGCGTTAGCGCCCGCCGGAGCTAGGCATGGCAGGTGTGTCTTATGTCCCACTTTTTGTGTTTGCGTGGTTCCGCGGTCCAGTAGGTTCGAGAAAACGTCGCTGCGATCGTGTTGTTCTACACGCCCTCTTCGAAAGACATGAAGACTATATTCGAAAGTTACGCTGGAGAGCTTTCCGCGACTGCCCAGTGGGGAAAGAACTCCTATCAAACTAGAAGTACTCTCGCCTTGTGTTCAGCCTCCGGTACACTTATGACATCCTATTAGACTCTTGCTGTTTCACCTGAGACAGCAGCCATGTCAAATGCGCACCAACTGTTAGAAGACACGCTCTTCGAAGGCGGGAAGACAGCCCCTGCTGGAACGGCAGCCGCTGCCCCCGCTACCACCGCCGGGACGGCTCGGCTACCGGAATTGAATAGCCTGCGAATACAGCCGCCTTCCATCGCGCTCCGCTTGCAGCGCGATGGAATGAAGGCGACTGTATTCGCAGGCCACCACCGAAACGGCGCCGGACGATCCCAGAGAGCAGTTGGTTATCCTGGTTGCCACAGGCAAAGCGAAAGAATTCATCGACGTCCGCCGCTTAACCCACGGCGATGTCCAACGCTTGATCGAGGAAGTGGTGAAAAAGTACTATAAGAGGTACCAAGCTGCTCTCGCCAGTCGGGTAACAGAGACTCTCGTCAATAACTTCCTCAAACTCGTCTGCAAAGCAGTGGCTATAGCCGTTCCAATCGACAGCGATAAGTCTCTTCACAAGGACCTGAAAGAAGACTACATCATTCAAAGAAGTTGTGCTCTGCTGCTGGCTTGCTCTCTCTCAAGTTCGGGCGGCTAATAGCCGTAGCTAGTGGCTAACCACGTTGTTCCCGCAGACCCAGCTGACCCCGCAGCTGGAAAAGCTGCCACTTGTGAAGTTGATAGCAGCGGGGCAAGTTCTTGAGCAAGTTCTTCAGCAATTAAAAATATAAAGGCCATAATCCACCTGTAAGCCGTGCCGGCTCTGTGGTGTTGGAGTAAAATCTGCTAAATTCACGCTATTCACGCTTCCTGTTTCTTGCATCAATTCAATTGAGTGTTCTGTCTTTTATCTGATCTCGTCTCGATATTCGTAGTACTGACCACTTTGTTCTGACGCCAGTCTTGCCACAACAGTGGAATCCCGATTTCTCGAACCCTCGATTTCCAAAACCTCGCTAACTCGAACCAATAGTCGTTTTCACTGTAATTTTACCTCCCATATTTCAAACTCCCCCGATTTTTTTCTAGAGATCGGGATTCTACTGTATATGGTTTTACTCTCACAAGTACATCTTGCTCTAAAAAATTCCCCGTTCCCATTCCCGTTCCCCGTTCTTCCATTCCCCGTTCCTTATTTTAAAGTTTATTTTTTCCGATTTCCAAAATATTTTTCTGGATTTGACGACGATTCTTGGATTGCAAACTAATTTCGGATTTGTAAAAAGTTATTTTTGGATTTAACAATCTTATTAGGATTTGTAATAATTTTTTAGATTTGGCAAACTCTTCAACAGTGATTTGCAAAAAACATTGCGATTTAAAATAATTTTACGGATTTGAAAAATATTTTACGGATTTGGAAAATATATTTGGATTGTCCCTTATCGGCTTCCGTACTATCTTAGCGATCAGTTCATCACCCGCAACAAAATCACCAAACGTGCGACCCGGAACTGTCAGCTTTTAAACATTCCCTTTTTTAAATCTGCCTCTGGTCAAAGAACTTTTTATTATAGAACAGTGAACATTTGGAATAACCTTACATCGAACTTAAAAACTCTTAAAACTATTTCATCTTTAAATTTCACTTAAAATCAAAATTAATGGAGGAGTTCTTAACATAGATTAATTAGGAGTAATTTATTTTATCCGATTTTTATCATTGTAATTTTTATCATAGTAATTTTTATCATAATTTTAAATTGTAATTTGTACTGTAATTTTATTGTCACTGAAAAGCCCCATGAGGGGAGTGTCAAATTAAAGTATTGTATTAAAGTATTGTAACTATGTTAGTATAAAAAATAGTTTTAAAACGGAGAAGAACTAAAAACTGCTTTTATACTAAAAGAGTTGATGGAGCTCAAGAGAAACACGATGTTTTACAGCTTGTGCCCGACTTGGCTCGCTTCTATGTTCAATTGAATCGTTATACAACAATTATCCTGCGAAATCGCGCGGGATATCGCCTGATACTTAGCCGAGTTGGCTAAAATCAGGCGATATTCCGCAAGATTGAGTAGGATAATTGTTTTATTATTTAACAAATTGATAACACAACTAAAAAAAATACTCTTCCACTTTTATTTCAGAACTGCCTTGAACATTTTACTGCGCGCATACGAAATTACACATCACAATAAGCGTGATTAAAATAGAGCATTATAGTTAGCCTACTTATATAGTTAGATCTGGTTAGGTCCGTTTTGGCCATATCTGCTACTAGGTTTTGAAAACGACCGAATGTCGACCACAGTTTCAGTTTCTACAGTTCCTGTATAACGGATCTCACGGCCGATATGTAGTTATCACATATTTACTGTACTGCCATCTTACTGCACTAAAAACCTAAGTCACCCAGGCGATTTCTGTGAAACTGGACTCTCAGTGAGAGTGATACGCCTTTTTTTTTTCATTACCGGGAAAACAATGAAGTTGCCTGTGTGGTAAATAAAAATGTTCTTCACTTGACCGTGTACTAAACCTCGGCTTGATTAATTGGCATTCATTGAAGAGATCACTGAACTACAGGTAATTTGCTTCTGAAAATTAACACACGGAAAGTTAATCATTTCAATTAATCTTACTATCCATCAGCGATTCGTGCAAAGAATGTTTCTCATTCAACCAAGACAATTTTCCAACTATGCTTGAGAACGGTTTGTACGTGACAGCTAAACCGATTTCCTTTACTTTTTCAGAGGACACTACAAAATTATACAATTCTGCGACATTGAGAGAGTTCAAAGCAACGCCGTTACCAGAACCTTCGATGACCTCTATTACAACAAAGAGAATGATGCTCTCTAGATTCGTCCACGGACCATTTGATACAACGAATCCCTTGTTTGCCAAGTAATCAGCTCCTCTCATTCGTTTGTATTTTTCTGGATTACTCCTTTTCCGCGTGATGCTTGTGACGTTGGAGCTCCTTTTGTCAGGGCAGTCCTTGTTATTTCCGCAGTTGGAACATCTACAAGAGCTAGTACATTTTGTACCAAGACGTAAACAGGGACATCTTGACTTCCTTTCAACGTTATCTTTACACGTAACAAATGCAGACTTTACATTCTTCATTGATCCACAGGTACAACCTTTATGCTGGCCGGAAGGTGACTTTTCCACTTGTGATGCATTTTTGCAATTCACACACCGACAAAGGCGAGTACAGGTTTGACCCTTTTTCAAGCAAGAGCATCTTGACGTTCGTGATTCAATACATGACGTTATATCTACCACTCCTCTAGATTTAGCCATTCGTCCACAGTTGCAACCTTTCTTTATGCTCGCACAGTCTAACACGGCCTGCACCATCTCTAAGAAAAGATATATTTTAAATGGGTTGAGTCATGAGAGGTGGCAGCCATGTTTCAGAAACATGGCTGCCACCTCTCATGGCTCAACCTGATTCACGGGAGGAAACTCAAGGCGGAAAGCAATTTAAGGATAGTGGAGTTATATTATTTGGTGAATACCGTTAAGGTATGGCTCATGAATGTCTAGTTTAAGCGTGAAAGCTTATGGCGTCTAGTACAGGATTTTTGTCCACTGGCCATAAATATTACTCCATTTTCTAATGGATTTCGTCTTAAGCATCACGTCTGTTTTTCCCGCAAACGGCAAAAATTCCACTTTTCCGTCTGGCGTTTGCCTTTTGTACGTCAAAGAGAGTACGTGTGAATTATTTTAGATTTTTCTGATGGATTTATTTAACGATTTGAGGAAAAGTAAAGAAAATCGAGTGCAAGTAAAGTTTGCCAATTGCCGTAGAACGTGGCGCTTAATAGAGAGATTAAGCACCACGTTCTACGGCAAACGGCAAACGTCAGCTTGCACTCGATTTTCTTTACTTTTTCTCGAATCGTTAAATAAATTCAACAGGAAAATTGAAAATAATTCACATGTTCCCGCCCCGGGGTTCCCGACCGAAGGCAGAACTACTCACGGCAAACGCAGACGGCAAAACTGGGACTTTTGCCGTTCGCGGGTAAAACAAACGTCATACTTAATCTCTCTTCCCGGAGTCTCCCGGCGAATGAACACTATCACAGAATCGGAGAAAATTTAGTGGTGTACTATAAAGTGAATTAGTCTCGTCGACAATATATGTTTTCTTAAATGCGCTCCATGCATGCAGGGGTTGATATGCTGGAACTAACCTTGAGTGGCATCGTAGTGTCCAGGTGCAGAATGGTTGTAAGCTATGAAGATGGCCATTTTGCTGCATATGGTAGACGGAACGAAAGGTATAAAAGGAGCACCAGGAATCGATGTAATCACAACTATTGAAGTCCGGAGGAGATTGCTACAAGCAAGAACGCAAAGATCTCCCAGGGAGCTGTTGAACCATCCCGACATTGAGAATTTTGATAATTCATCATTTATATCGAAATCTACCCAGTTCTTGTAGTTGTCAATATTGTTTTCTATTTCTTGGCAAAATAAGGATCTTAATAAATTTGTATCTTCAACTATAGACGTTTGAAAACCAAGCCTTCGGAGATGATCAACGAATTCATAGTTTCCTTCGTCTTCTTTGCTAAGGATAACTTTATGTAATTCCTTAACGATGCTGGTTAAACAACAGTCGCCATTTCCTGGGACAGGGTCCACTGCAAGACCAAATGACGCCAGATTTCTTTGGAGACATTCCTTGTTCATATCGCTTCCAATCTACTGACGCAGAACGGTAGATATGACCAAAGGATTGTAAGTCTGGGATGTTAAAAGGACATCGATACAACGACTGTACCAATATAATGTTTCCGTGTAGATCGTACACCAGTCGTGGTTCGTTGAAACCTCTTGTTTCTAAATCAGCATTCCAGGAATGAAATGTCAGGGGGCTTTTGTGGATTGGACAGTAGACAACCATTTGAAAATGCTTCAATGGACACCAGGTAGCACATTCCATTTTGTTATTCCCATTTGTATGACATTATCGAAACGTTCATTCGTTGGATCCTTGTCGAACCGTCACTTATTAAATTTTTTTAAATATTCTCTTCTTCTCCCCCGAGTACCACTCCAACACTAATCCACGTGTTCATCAAAATAACAAGAGAAACGGAGATGCAACGTGTCAGAAGTTCAACCTAAGCAAATAACACAAATCAGTGTTATTAGCTACTACAGTAGTAAACACAACATCGTCATGGGGCGAGAAAAAACAACTACAAGGCCGTTTCTATGGACAACTTCTAAACATCATTTCTTCAGCTCCCTAACTTCTACGGATATGCTTTTTTGCCATGTATTTCATATCTAAGGTCCATTTAATTTTTTCAAATCACAACCATATTTGGTAAGTCACGTGACCAGAACAGGAAAAGCCTAAAAACTCTAACAGCCATATTTTTCGCCAATAAAAATGGGTGCAAACGGCTTAACTGAGATCGTTCTAATACAAAACTTCTAGCATGGATTTGTTGAAATTCAGATTATTGAAAACCTGGAAAGTTATGACATCAAAAGACCTATTTTCATACATTTTCTTGAATGTTTTTTGTCTTTTTTACGTGTAAACGGTAATCCCATGCTAGAGAAGATGAAAGAAGATAAGCTGCCTACGATCTGCTAAAAAAATTGAATCTTCATTCTCCTTCGAGTTTAAGCGGGTGTTTTTTTCGTTCTAACGCGCGGTTAGGGACTAGCACTAGCTACGCACAAGCTACGCATACGAATGGCGATGTGGGGTATTCAATCTCAAAAGTATACTGTACTATGTTCAGTATATGGCAAGAAACATATCACATATCACATTAAATTTTGAAAGCATGCACGTCAATTGAGGCATCACCCATCAAATCCATTTAAGCATTATTCTCGAAATGAAGTATTTGTCCACCAAAGTATAAAAAAATAGCAGGCCCGTACATAAAATAATAACCCACCAGGCCGGGTTTCATCAGGTCTGTTACACAGGGGTCAAGGCGTGCGTTTGGCGGCAGCGGAACGAACCGACTTACATTACCGGCAGTCTCGTTCCGGCTTTCGTCAATCGCTAGATCGCTGTCAATCACTGTTCATTGACGCAAGTGTATTTGATTTCTCGCGCACCCGTTCGAGCGAGTGCTTCCTTCTGTGACTTGTTTTCCGATTTTTTTCGAGGAACTGTTACGCCACAAAATGTAATAACTAACACAAAATGTAATAGTAACGCAAAATGTAATAACTTTTGCCACAAAATGTAATAGTAACGCAAAATGTAATACATAAAAGTAACGCAAAATGTAATAGCACAGAATGTAATACTATTTTTGGTGGGGTATATGCTTTGAAACATAAGGACTTGTATCGGTAAGGGACAGAACATATGTGGTTTTGTTAACTGGTCTTAACTGGCGGACACCAAAAGGCACTTTGATTTTTTTAGGGAAAAAAGCGTGTATTGGTAAGGGACATTCTGTGGTGGACACCTCAAGGTTTTTTACAAGGGTGGGTCGAACCTTCATCTGTCGTTTCCGCATCTTATTCATAGGAGGAGCCCGCAATGCACTAATAATGCATCCCTAGGGACCGCAGAGTATTTTTACTTGCAGATGTTGCCGACATACACCATCTTAGCTTACGAAAAATAATAAAAACATGAAGGGAAAGAACAGTGGAGCAGTAATCGCTCTAAGAAAAATAATTAATGCTAAGAAGTGGGCAAATGCTTGGGTCAGCCTAGTAGCCTATGACTATGGGTGGTATGGTATCTCCAAGATTTACTGGAGAGCCCGCAATTAAGAGAACCCTGATTCAGTATACAGTTTCAGTTTCATTTCCTCAGAGTTACAGTTAGGTTACAGTTAAGGTTTAAATTAGCTTCTTTACGATTACAATGTTCATTAAAAAACACGAGCTAAGTTGATATAGCAAGAAGTAAAATTGGACAAAGTGTGTTAATTAGTGTGACATTTTAACAGATAATGAATTGAAGGATATATAATTGTTGTTATAGTAGGTTATCATATATATTATTAAAAATCGTAGTTTTGTACCTAAGTTTAGAAAATAAAGAAATGCATTTGTGTTATTTCGAGGACTTTTGTCCATGCCAATATTTTTTCCGAGGCGCGCCATATGAATTTCCCAAGAGTTCACCTATTCACGCTTTTTTCCCTAAAAAAAATCAAAGTACCTTTGGAAAACCTCGAGGTGTCCGCCAGTTAACAAAACCACAGATGTTTTGGACTAAAAATCACCCTTTGGTCTCTAAAATCACGATTTCGGGGACTGAAAAAACTGTCCCTTACAAATCCTTATATTTCGAAGACACATATATCACCCAAAATAGTATTACATTCCGTGCTATTACATTTTGCGTTACTTTTATGTATTACATTTTGCGTCAAAAGTTATTACATTTTGCGTTACCGACGTTATTACATTTTGCGTCGAAAGTTATTACATTTTGCGTTACTATTACATTTTGTGGCAAAAGTTATTACATTTTGCGTTACTATTACATTTTGTGTTAGTTATTACATTTTGTGGCGTAACAGGAACCTTTATTGGCATCTTTATTCAGAAATATTATTGCATTTCTGAAAAGTTTATCGAAGAAATACTAAACTTGCAATGGTACATAGTATTATCTTGCTCTGTTTCATGGTACAAAATGGAATTTGTAAACAAGTCATTATCATGTATGTCATAAAGCCGTGATCAAACGGTTTGTCTCAACATTCTCTCAACACTTGTTGAGTAATGTTGAGAGATGTTTAGACCATGCCGTGTCAAACGGCCACAACAACCTCTCAACAAATGCTTAACAAGCGAGAAAGGACTGGGACTGCGAATAATGTCGGGATTAGTTTAGCCTGCGTAGCAAGCGTTCCCATACTAACGGAGAGTTTTTTGCGCATTCTGGCCGCGCGAAAATTGGGCCAATTTTCGCGCGGCAAAAATGCGGAAAAAACTCTTCGCTCCCGGAAAAAGCTCTTCGCTCGCTGACTGGAACGCTTGCTACGCAGGTTAAGATGAGTTGAGAGAACGTATCAAATGGCTTTCAAATTTCTAGAACAAAAGAAATGTTGAGTTGTTGAGCCAAAGTTTAAACGAAATCAAACTCTTCTCAACATGTCTCAGCACCTCTTACCATTGTTGAGGGGGGTATCAAACGGCCTCAATTTGTAACCGCAAGTTTAAAATCAGGCCTCGGAGCACGAAAGAAGCCCTAGAAGCTGACTCGTTCCCAGTCGTCTGTTATGGGAATGATTTGTTAGACGCGATGGATTATGGATCAAACCCCCGCGAGACGACTGGGGACTAGTCCCAGGGGAGGGGGGGAAGTGGAGGGTACTGCCTATAATGGACTACTGACGGGGAGGCTCCGCCCGAAAGGGGTAGCTTTTTCAGGCTGGAGGTATATAAAAGGGTAGGGATTTCACAAGTTGAAGTATAGAAAAGGGTAGTGAAAACTGTAATTTAGGTGTTTCAAAGGACCTTTCAAACTATCTCGAACTGATGCACCTAACGGCTAAATCATCCAATATTTTAAGGTGCTACTCAAGCAAAAAGTTTAGTAAAAGTCGTAAAAGGGATGCATTGTTTCAATTGTAGGTATATGAAAGGGTCGGATTTTCTGTCCAAAATGGTATATGAAATGGTAAGGGTTTGTACCTCGGGGCGGAACCTCCCTTCCCCGTACTCCCCCCCCCCCCCCTCCCCCACGGACCGAGTCGGCTTTTGGGGTGTAAAGCTCGAGCCAAACGAGGATGAGAGTTGATGAGAGTTCAAACTCTCGCTCTCGTTTGGCCTGAAACTCTCATGCGCTCTCATCGACTCTCATGCGCTCTCATCGGATTTGAACCTGCACAAACTTTTCTTGAGAGTAGTTGAGAGTTTTCCCCGTTTGGCCCACGCTTGATGATAGTCGATGAGAGTTGAAGAGCCGATCATGTGAGCCAAGTCTCATCAAGTCTATACATGGCCATACATGGCGATACATGGTGATACATGGTGGTACATAGCTATACATGGTGATACATAGTGATACATGGCTACACATGGCGATACATGCATGGCGATGCATGGTTATACATGGCGATACATGGTGATACATGGCTACACATGGTGATACATGGCTATAGATGGTGATACATGGCGATACATGGTGATACATGGCGATACATGGCTATACATGGCGATACATGGTGATACATGGCGATACATGGTGATACATGGCTATACATGGTGATACATGGCTATACATGGCCATACATGGCGATACATGGCTATACATGGCCATACATGGCGATACATGGTGATACATGTGTAACGTGGT